>OY986438.1:94148056-94395556 GCA_963920525.1 Dichetophora obliterata
CTTTATTTAGAGAATATAGAGGTTATTCTTTAGAGAGTAAGAGCCAGTCAACCAGAAGTGCCATTCGTGCTATTGGCGCTGGTTCTCTCTAGTCGGTAGAATTATTCCCGTAGAGAGCGATAGTAAGCGGACCAGAAGTGCTATTCGTGCTATTGGGACTGCTCTTTATTTTAGAGAATATAGAGGTTATTCTTCAGAGAGTAAGAGCCAGTCAACCAGAAGTGCCATTCGTGCTATTGGCGCTGGTTCTCTCTAGTCAGTAGAGCTATTCCTGCAGAGAGAGCGATAGTAAGCAGACCAGAAGTGCCATTCGTGCTATTGGGACTGCTCTTTAGAGAATATAGAGGTTATTCATCAGAGAGTAAGAGCCAGCGGACCCGAAGTGCCATTCGTGCTATTGGCGCTGGTTCTCTCTAGTCGATAGGCGCGACGACAACGATACGCAGTTCTGTTCGGACCACGGCCGGGAGAATATAGAGGTTATTCTTCAGAGAGTAAGAGCCAGCGGACCCGAAGTGCCATTCGTGCTATTGGCGCTGGTTCTCTCTAGCCGCTAGGCGCGACGAAAACGATTTGCAGTTCTGTTCGGGCCACAGCCGGGCCGAGCCCATATCATAGTGTGGAGGCTGCGACACGCAATAAAGAAGAGGCGATACAGAACGGCCACGAGATATTTGCTATCAGTGTAAAAAAACGGACGACACCCAATAAAAAAGAGGCGGTACAAAACGGCCAGTAGAAATTTGATATAGTAGGCTTTAGATAACGAACTCGAAAGGCACGAGGCGCATTTGTTGTAAATACCATAGTAACGTTATATATAGTAATAAATAAAGAAGGTTTATATGGAAAGAAAACTAGAAGGTTGTTTTGAGTGAAGTAGATTCAGCACTTGGTCAGTAAATAAATTTTTGCAACGAACCCTGGCACCGGCGAGTGATACCTCGGCTCAAGACAAAAGGTTCGTTACAATGGCGCCCGAGCAGGGACCTCGTGCGTGAATCTACAAAACTTAATATATATAACGCGAAGCCGGAAAGAAATATATATATATATAACGCGAAAAGAAAAAAAGTGCAAACGAAACAAAATTTAAATACGGCAACACGCCGAACAGAAAACCGAATAAGAAAATAAACAAGTGAACAATAACAATAAATAAGAATAAAAAAAAAAAAAAAAAAAAAAAAAAAAAACCCGTTGTGAATAACTAAAAGTGGAATAGAATATAAATGAACTCAGCATAATAAACAGTGAGCGAAGAAAATAAATATTCAGTAAAAAAAAAAAAAAAAAAAAAAAAAGTAAATAAGAATACAATAAGTGAAAACTTTAACAATAATAATTGAGAAAAAAAAGTGACCAGAATAAAATAACTTGATGAAACCACTTATAGTGAAAAAGATATATGTCAGTGAATTCTGCATAATAGATGCAAACCTGAATAGTGAGAACATTAAAGAAAAAAAATTGTTTTGAAAAAAAAAAAAAACAAAAGTTAACGATAATAAACCGAACAAACGAAAGTGAACGAAAAAATTGTGACTTATTAAATTGAACAATAATCAAATGGTTTTGTGAATGAAACAAAAGTGAGCGAAAATGTAAAAGAAAATTTTGAGCGACAATCAAAATGAGCAAATGAAAGTGATCGAAACTTTGAGTATTGAATTAAACAATAATCAACGAAAATGTGAATTTAACAAAAGTAAAAGAACATTAAAAAAAAAAAAGTGTTTGAACGGTAATCAAGAAAATCTGAAAATAAAACTGAACGAAATAATAAGAAAAACCCTGAAAATAACAGTGAAAAAAAAAGGAAAATCACAAGGAACCAGTGATAAGACAGTGAACACGAAAAAAAAAAAAAACAACATGAGCAAAGTGTTAAGTGTTACGTGGGCATATTCCCTAAAACGAGAAGACCTCGAAAAGTATCACACGGAATTTGAGCTCGACGGATCCGGTACCGTCGAAGAGCTGAGAAAACGATTCGCAGCATTTGTTGGTGAGAAAACGCATACACCGGAGATGATGCAACGCCTGGTTGAGCTACAAGCCAAGCACCGCCGTGACGTATCACCCAACCCCCAGCCATCCGCAACGATAGAAGTCCCGCCACTCAACGACTCACAGAACCGCGGCTCCGACTGGACCTTTCCACCACGACAGGTAACCCCTCCAAACGTTGCCGTAGTAGAGCAGGTAAGGAAATGGTCAATTAAGTACGATGGGGGCAAGGACCCACTATTATTTGTTGAACGCCTAGAGGAACTGGCTGAGGTGTACCTGGTTGAGGTAAATCTCTTGCCTCGGACGATGCCAGAGTTGCTTAGGGACAAGGCTATCATATGGTACCGCAACAACAACCAGCACTGGGTTACGTGGGAATCTTTTAAATATGATTTCTTAAAATTTTTCCTACCACCTAGGTACTTCGAGGACATTGATGATGAAATCCGGCGTAGGCACCAGCAGCCCAAGGAAAAAATTAAAGATTACGTGCTCGTGATGCAAAATATGATGAGGCATGTCAACTACACCGACACACAAAAACTGGAAAGGGTTTTCCGAAACCTACAAACCGATTACCAGTGGTACATACGGCGGAAGGATTTCTCCACACTAGCGGAGCTGATAGAGTTGGCTGAGGACCTCGAAAACCTCAAGGTCAAAGAGACCCCCCGTGGCACCATAATTCGACCGCCTACCGAACAGCATCGAATGGTGTCTCAAGAGACCCACGTCAATACGAGAACAGCATGTAGCAATTGCGGCGTCGAAGGCCACCTCGCCCGAATATGTCGTAGAGGATCAGCAGTTTTTTGCCGAAGGTGTGGACGCCGAGGAGTACGCTCTAGCATTTGCTGCCCGTTGCAGCCGGGAAACGACAGCGGGGTCCGCCACAGTCGAGGGGCGGCGGCACCTGTAATACAGCCCCCTCATTACCAGTAAACCACCTCCACATAAATAATCACCACCTGTTTGCTACCCTTGTGGTTGGCAATATAAAGACATCCGCAACCATCGACACGGGGGCCACAAAGAGTTTCATCAGTGAAGGATTCGCTTACCGATTAGGGCAGCAGTGTCGCAAAATAAATATAGATGCCGATGTCACTCTAGCCGACGGATCCGTAAGACCTCTTACCCATGCAGTCGAAACAAAAATACGCCTAGGTAATATAAATCGCCATTTCGAGTTTCTGGTCATGCCAGATGCTACTGAGGAGGTCCTTTTGGGTTTAGATTTCTGCAGACAGACAGGAGTAAAATTTAGCTGTGGAGGAGCGACAATCCAGCTTGGCCCCGACATAGCCCCACCGCAAAGCACTGAAAATTTAGAGGGTTCAGTGAAGAAGATTACAACAAAATATTGTAGCAGGGAACGCGCCGCAGCAGCATCTGCGTTACCAACTGCCGAAGCAGCAGCATCTGCGTTATCAACTGCCACCGCAGCAGCATCTGCGTTATCAACTGCCACCGCAGCAGCATCTGCGTTACCAACTGCCGAAGCAGCAGCATCTGCGTTATCAACTGCCACCGCAGCAGCATCTGCGTTATCAACTGCCACCGCAGCAGCATCTGCGTTACCAACTGCCGAAGCAGCAGCATCTGCGTTACCAACTGCCGACGCAGCAGCATCTGCGTTATCGACTGCCGCCGCAGCAGCATCTGCGTTACCAACTGCCGAAGCAGCAGCATCTGCGTTATCAACTGCCGCCGCAGCAGCATCTGCGTTACCAACTACCGAAGCTGCGTTACCAACTGCCGATAGAAGGGAACCAAGAACACGAGCACCAAAGCAGCGCCGTCGCCGACGCCGGGAAAATCCATATATCAAAGGGGCTCAGTTCAAAAATTTTGTAGCAGCAGTGGAAATTCCTCTCAAGAATAGAGAAGGGGTTAAAGCCACGAAGAACGCTCGACGGAGCGACGAGAACGAGTCAACGGTTGAGAACGACCATCCAGTAGCTGAGCTTGATGGAAACGAGACGTCCTTAGGAGGCCAAGACGTTGAGGCAAAACTAACGAAAGAATTTTTGGATTTTGAACTTGGGAAATTCGAAAGCATTCACGGGGTGACAAACATCGCGGAACATAAAATCGTGATGACCGACGACCGACCTATTAAGCAGAGGTACTTCCCGCGGAACCCAGCGATGCAGAGCATCATTGACGAGGAGGTCAACAAGCTGCTTTCAAAGGGGTGTATCGAACCATCGCACAGCCCATATAGCGCGCCAATTGTGATTGTGCGCAAGAAGACTGGAGCATGGCGACTTTGTATAGACTACCGACAGCTTAATAACAAGTCAGCACCCGATGCATACCCACTTCCACGTATTAATCACATTTTGGATCGGCTGCGTAACGCCAAATATGTAAGCAGTCTAGATCTGAAGGACGGCTACTGGCAGATCCCAATGGCGACCGAAAGTAAAAAGTACACCGCATTCACCGTGCCTGGCCGTGGTTTGTATCAATGGCGCGTCATGCCATTCGGCCTTCACTCTGCACCAGCAACGTTCCAACGAGCCCTCGATAGAGTCATAGGCCCAGAACTGGAACCCTTCGCGTTCGCCTACCTAGACGACATCGTGGTAACGGGGGCGACGTTGAACGAACATATCCAGAACCTGCGAGAAGTGTTTCGACGTCTTCGAGAAGCCAACCTAAAAATCAACGCCGAAAAGTGCGAATTTCTTAAAACAAAGATTAAATATTTGGGCCATGTGGTGAGCGGGGATGGTATCCACACAGACCCCGACAAAGTAGCAGCCATTCGAGATCTGGAACCACCGCAGAACGTGAAAGGAGTGCGACGATACTTAGGTATAGCGTCATGGTACCGCCGATTCATCCCGGATTTCGCAGCGATATCACAACCACTGACAGCCCTACTCAAAAAGGGAAAGCATTGGAAGTGGGGAGAACCCCAACAGAAAGCGTTCGAGGATTTGAAGATGAAGCTCACCGAGGCTCCGGTACTGGCATGTCCAGACTTTAGCCAAACGTTCACGCTCCAAACCGACGCCAGTGAGAGCGGTCTGGGTGCAGTGCTTACGCAAGAAATCGAGGGATCCGAACGAGTCATAGCATATGCTAGCAGACATCTGAATAACGCTGAGAAAAACTATTCACCCACCGAAAAGGAGTGTTTGGCAATCGTGTGGGGTATCCGAAAGATGAGGCCATATCTGGAAGGGTACCAGTTTGTAGTTATCACCGACCACTTGTCACTAAAGTGGTTAAACTCGATTGAGAGCCCGTCGGGTCGCATCGCAAGATGGGCACTTGAGTTACAACAGTTTAACTTTACGGTGCAGTATCGCAGAGGGAAGCAGAACATCGTAGCTGACGCCCTCTCCCGACAACCAGTGGAGTTACAACGAATAACCGTCAGCGACACCAGCCAGCCAAATTGCCCGTGGCTGACCAAGAAGTGTGCCGAGGTAAGGAGATTTCCTGATAAATATTCAGATTACGTTGATATTGAAGGCAAATTATACCGACACATCCCGCGAGGTGCGAGTGACGACGATTGCGCACCGTGGAAACTGTGTGTCGCCACGTCACAACGAGAACGAGTTCTAAAAGAGAATCATGACAGTCCATGTGCAGGTCACTTAGGCATCCGGAAGACGATCGCAAGAATAGCGAACCGGTATTACTGGCCAGGGATGTTCCGGGACATAAGTCGCTACGTCCGCAGTTGCGACTCTTGCCAGCGCTACAAGGCTAGTCAACAAGCTCCAGCCGGAGAGATGTTAGTCAAGATACCAGATGAACCATGGTCAACAGTGTGTGCAGATTTCGTAGGGCCACTGCCACGATCAAAACGCGGAAACACGATGTTATTAGTTTTCTTTGATCGATTTTCAAAGTGGACCGAACTGATCCCGCTCCGAGCCGCAACAGCGAATGGGTTAATCAAGGCTTTTCGCGAACGGATCTTGGGTAGATATGGAGTACCCAAAGTCCTCATCACATATAATGGTACCCAGTTCACCAGCCGCGTTTTTAAACGCTACATCGAAGCCCTAGGAGTACGGCAGCAATTCACCGCACCGTACACGCCGCAAGAAAACCCAACCGAGCGTGCAAACAGAACAGTGAAGACCATGATAGCACAGATAATTGATAACCAACAGCGGGTCTGGGACGAGAGCCTACCGGAGATTTCGCTTGCTATAAACACCAGTATATCAGAGACGACCGGTTACAGCCCAGCGTTTTTGACACAGGGAAGGGAACCACGTTTGCCGCATTCACTGTACGATGAAGTTACCCCAGGCACAGGAACCGAGAGCATCGAACCCACAGAGCGAGCATCCCGACTGAAAGAGATTTTTACGATCGTGCAACACAACCTCTCCAGAGCGGCCGCGGATCAGGCAAGGCATTATAACCTACGCCGACGACCATGGAAACCCACCATTGGAGACGAAGTACTCGTCAAGCAGCACTCGCTGTCAAAAGCGGTAGACAGTTTTGCCGCCAAGCTAGGACCTAAGTATGCTGGTCCTTACACCGTTGTGAGCTTCACGTCACCAGTCATAGTGCGACTCAAACAGAAGGGAGACAACCGTACCCGAACAGCCCACCTGAGTGAAATAAAACCCTATGTTCGTTCGCGATGCTTGGACGAAACGACCGACGACCTCATAAGTCAACCATAACGCACGCAATATACGTTTGAAACTCACAAAAGTCTTTTAATTTAAAGCCTCACGAAAGTCTTTAAATAACCATACCCACATAACTTATATTTAATGATAATGTTCGAAATTTATACTCACTAATCTTTCTCTGTCTTTCTAGTCAAAAGTACTGACGAAGACAAGCAAACCTAGTGACTCCTGGTTGTAATTAAGAGAAGAAGAGAAAATGAGCAAGCGCACTACCAACCCAAAGTTTGAGGCAGCACGGGCAAGATTCCGACAAAATATGTACAGTGCGGCTGCCCGTGGACGCCGTACAAAGGTATTGGGAGAGGAATTCTTGGAGGTACCAACAAGAGCAGATGGAAGCCGCATCCGATTGGTACCACGGTCCTCGCCGCCACGCCAAACAACACGTCAAAGCCACACCACACCCCGGCGACCGCTCTATTTTCATCGGCGAGTCGTAAGAACCTCGCCAAGAGCCAATCGCGGGCACCAAAGCCCGATGAAGTCAACCACGACAACGAGCTCCACCAAACCACAATACCCAGCCCAGGGCGACGACGAGCCCGGGCCATCCAGACGACACAACCTCGCGCCTGCGGAAGATTTCCATGGGGCAAGCGAGGTTGCCGCACCGCCAACGCTGACCATAACCCTCAGCGATACCGAAAGCGACGGGACACCACTGTATAGTTCTCCGCGCGCAACGACACCTGACGTGTCAACCGATGAAGAAGCTGAAGTAGCCTTGCCCGACAGCGGTCCAGTTCGGGGAAAAACGGACGATACCGAAGAAGAGCGGCTAGACGACACGCTGTCAGACACGCGTAGCGTTCTTGAATATCTCTACTCCAGGCGCATCCCGGAGTGTGAAGAAGATGAGAGACAGCTAGAGATCAGAGAACCAACTCCACCTTCCCCGCCAACGCCTTTGAGTTCATCAGAAGTTTCGAGCGAAGATGAATACGTCCGACTACCAAAACCAAAGAGCGTCTATGGATGGTATCGCCACAACGATCATATCGAAACAAGCCATGGCGTGGGCTTCACAAAAATGGTACGAACTATCCGCACGGAATGCACCGTGTACCATCGCCAGAAGGGAAATCCCCAGATGTTGCTTACTAGCCCCTGGCACGATTACCGTGAGGGCACGCATCCACAAACATGTGCCAACGCCGATCAGAGTTTTGGCCGGCCCAGTCCGGTGCCCATCATGATTGATTCCAACCACTCAGTGGATCCAATACACAGCGAGATCAACGATACCGACGACGCCGTCACGGCTGACCAACCACAAGAGCTCGGCTCTGATACCTCCGATAGCTCCAACAGCTCGGGTAGCTCAAGCGAAGACACAGACGACAGTTCAAGCAGTGAAGACAGAGACGAAGACTGCAGCCACAGGTTGCCGTATCAAAGCGGATCTGAGTCTGAAGGGTCCAAAGCCAGACCGAGGAAGAACCCCAGACTCGACATCGCACACCGAACGCCCTCTCGATACACCGAAGATCGATCCCCTCCCCGATCGATGCTCCCCGAAGAGGAAGATGCCCCCGACATATGGTCGAGGTTTGACGAAGACGTGGTGCACGAGCTCCAGGCAACGATCCGCGCTGCACTACCAAAGCGCCGGAAGATGGCACGCATGACCTTCAAGACCACCGTACAAGGGAAGGTATTCCAAATAATTATTGGCCGGACGGGTCGAGTCAGCGTCCAACAACGTCCTTCCCCGCCCCCGAAGTAGGTGGGACGTGTGAGAACAAAATCACGCGGGATTTTGGCCACACATTGGCAAAATCATCAGCAATAGCAGCCCAGCAAGCGACACAACAGCGCAGCATCATTTATTTTATTATTTCCTTATTTAATTATTTTGTTAAAGTATCATAAGTATAATTATTGAAACAAATGAATTTAATTGCATTACTTTTGCTAATTTACTTTGCTAGTAGTATTTGTATCAAGTCAAATGAAGATTTAAGACTAATATTTAATTTACATGCTAAGACTTAGAGCATTTAATTATTATCACTACATTAGTTGAATTAACGTATAAATAATTGTAATAAGCTAATAAGACGAATGTAAACGCCATCTAGTGGAAACTAGTTAGATTAGCCTAGGGAAATATCATATTGTACACCGACGGCACAAACCACCGAAAGCACGCAACCAGCTGTTCATTAACATCGAAAAGATAAAAGCATCCGATCAGCTATTATGCCAGCCAATCAGAAAACGAGAAAAGAACTTTAAAGTTAGAAAAGCTCTACGACTGTCCTATATAAGGCAGAACTCTTCTTGAATTCGGGAGTTCTGTTTGGGCCACCGCCGGGGTAAGTCATAGTAGCAGTAGAAGTAGTAGCTAGTCAGCAGACCAGAAGTGCTATTCGTGCTATTGGGACTGCTCTTTATTTTAGAGAATATAGAGGTTATTCTTTAGAGAGTAAGAGCCAGTCAACCAGAAGTGCCATTCGTGCTATTGGCGCTGGTTCTCTCTAGTCGGTAGAATTATTCCCGTAGAGAGCGATAGTAAGCGGACCAGAAGTGCTATTCGTGCTATTGGGACTGCTCTTTATTTTAGAGAATATAGAGGTTATTCTTTAGAGAGTAAGAGCCAGTCAACCAGAAGTGCCATTCGTGCTATTGGCGCTGGTTCTCTCTAGTCGGTAGAATTATTCCCGTAGAGAGCGATAGTAAGCGGACCAGAAGTGCTATTCGTGCTATTGGGACTGCTCTTTATTTAGAGAATATAGAGGTTATTCTTTAGAGAGTAAGAGCCAGTCAACCAGAAGTGCCATTCGTGCTATTGGCGCTGGTTCTCTCTAGTCGGTAGAATTATTCCCGTAGAGAGCGATAGTAAGCGGACCAGAAGTGCTATTCGTGCTATTGGGACTGCTCTTTATTTAGAGAATATAGAGGTTATTCTTTAGAGAGTAAGAGCCAGTCAACCAGAAGTGCCATTCGTGCTATTGGCGCTGGTTCTCTCTAGTCGGTAGAATTATTCCCGTAGAGAGCGATAGTAAGCGGACCAGAAGTGCTATTCGTGCTATTGGGACTGCTCTTTATTTTAGAGAATATAGAGGTTATTCTTCAGAGAGTAAGAGCCAGTCAACCAGAAGTGCCATTCGTGCTATTGGCGCTGGTTCTCTCTAGTCAGTAGAGCTATTCCTGCAGAGAGAGCGATAGTAAGCAGACCAGAAGTGCCATTCGTGCTATTGGGACTGCTCTTTAGAGAATATAGAGGTTATTCATCAGAGAGTAAGAGCCAGCGGACCCGAAGTGCCATTCGTGCTATTGGCGCTGGTTCTCTCTAGTCGATAGGCGCGACGACAACGATACGCAGTTCTGTTCGGACCACGGCCGGGAGAATATAGAGGTTATTCTTCAGAGAGTAAGAGCCAGCGGACCCGAAGTGCCATTCGTGCTATTGGCGCTGGTTCTCTCTAGCCGCTAGGCGCGACGAAAACGATTTGCAGTTCTGTTCGGGCCACAGCCGGGCCGAGCCCATATCATAGTGTGGAGGCTGCGACACGCAATAAAGAAGAGGCGATACAGAACGGCCACGAGATATTTGCTATCAGTGTAAAAAAACGGACGACACCCAATAAAAAAGAGGCGGTACAAAACGGCCAGTAGAAATTTGATATAGTAGGCTTTAGATAACGAACTCGAAAGGCACGAGGCGCATTTGTTGTAAATACCATAGTAACGTTATATATAGTAATAAATAAAGAAGGTTTATATGGAAAGAAAACTAGAAGGTTGTTTTGAGTGAAGTAGATTCAGCACTTGGTCAGTAAATAAATTTTTGCAACGAACCCTGGCACCGGCGAGTGATACCTCGGCTCAAGACAAAAGGTTCGTTACAACGGTGGTGATAAATCGATCTAACTAGGTCTCATTTCTGCAAAAATTCGTTTAGCAGCGCACATTGGGGTATTTGACCGATTTAAGCAGCCAAAATTATTTTATACGGTAAATGTTATACTATAAAACGAGAAATATATGTTTGTTTGTTTGTAAGTGAGTTTTCGTAAACGGCCCAAGCGATTTCGATGAAATTTTCAATATTGAGGCTTACAGGGGCAAAAAATCTATTTAACTAGGTCTTATTTCTAAGAAAATTAGTTTAACAGCGCACATTGGGATATTTGACCGATATAGGCGGCCAAAATTATTTCATTCGGTACGCAGTTTTTATTCAAGTCTGTTATTTGATTTTAATCCTGTTCGACCATTGAGACATATTCAATATTGCAAAACATATTTTTTTTCTATCAAGTCTGTGTTTTATAAAATTGACTTTTGGCAGATGTTCATCTCGAAAAGTGTTCACACCCAAAGTTCGATTCCCATAACCCCGGGATTGGAATTACTGATGGAATCCCTGATTGGGATATTAGAAAAATGTGTATCCCAAGCTATTTCGATGAAATTTTCAATATAGGGGCTTACGGGGGCGAAAAATCGATGCAACCACGTCTCATTTCTGAAAAAAAAGACACAGTTTCAATAGTATCGTAAGTATAGACGTAGAATTCCTTTTTATACAGTAATGGAGAAAAATTCTGTTTTTTTTATTTATAATTTTCAAAACCATTTTAAAGCATTTCATCTTATAAATAAAAATTATTTAAAAACAAATTTGTTTTGCATAATAATTTTTCGTTTGATATTTTTAGTGATGAATTTGTTGTTCTTGTTCTTTTTTATGTTGGTTAAACTTAAATGTACAATAATTCAAAGTTATGTTTAATAAATGGAAATAAGTATTTCGGAAAAATATGAATTATTTATTTTTCCTGTAGTAAGGAGCATATACAGTGATGTGCAAAAAATAGAGTGACCTGTAATTTTATATTTAAAGCTGCATGAATTATATACAAGGTGCCCCAGATATGGCATTAACTCCCTCGGTTGGTGATTCCTCATGGTAATTTGAGTGAAAAAAATGCAAGGATGATGGTCACCCTCTCCCCCTTTGGGAACTAGAGAGGAAAAACTGGAAAATATGTGTCATTACATTTTACTCCATATTTAATGTATCTTTTTCCGATTTCCAAAGTTTATAACTAATTGAGAAGTTAATTAAATTAACATTAAGTTGAATTAAATTGAGAGCTTTAGATCAAGTAAGTTTTTAAGAAGGCAAAAACAACAACAACAACAACTCTGTTATAGAGTCAATCACTTAGCTGACTAGACAGTCTGTTTCGGAAATCGCTACATTTTCCTCTTCAGTAGTCTTTGAGTGATTAAGCTGTGATCAACTCACTGTTTGAACCAGTATATGAGTGCGCAGATTTTGGAATTCATTCTTTTGAATTGTATGGCTGCTAATCATATGACACTTCAAAGCAGTAGGCTATTTATAGATCACCGCCATCAACTCTATCAAGGTTGCCATCTGTTCTAGTTGTTTCTTTATTTATTTCAATATTCATTGGTGTTCGATAGTTTGTCGAAATGCACCATAGAAATGAAACGAGGTTTTTGCTTCGCCAGAAGCTAGTGTTCAAACTGAAAGGTGGCTATTTTCACAACTAAATATTCAATTACACATGACTTTGACCGAAATCGATCAATTATTAGATTATTTAATCAATTTGACATTAATTAAACTTATTTGGCCGTGCTCCATAGTTAGTTAATTAGTTTTTTTATGATCTATGAAATTATTACATGAATTAAACTGTGAGCTTTAGATCAAGTACGTTTTTAAGAAGGCAACAACAACAACAACCGTTAAGTTGATTACAAAACATTTTGCTTAAAGTCACATATAAAAAAGTTATGAGCAACTATAACTAAAAAAATTTGGATTCAACTCGAATAAATCTATTTGAATATCTCGAATATTAGATAAATTTTTTGAATATTTTTATGATCTTTTTTTTTAATGATAAAGTTTTCTATTGACTTGGTTTTTGATCTTGCCATAATACTTGAATACTCTTTTGCAAACACACATACTTTTCCATTTTAAATTACCACACGCAAAACAATTAGCTTTTAGTGTGGTACGATTAGAAAACGGTTTTTGTATCATTGGTTTGAAGGTCATGTAGTCTCCTTATCAAGATGCTCTTGACTTTAGAGACATATGACACATATTTTCAAGTTTTCACTTTCTAGCTCCGAAGGGGGGGGGGGAGAGGTGATCCTCATCCATAAAGTTTTCTACTACCCTATTAAAAAGAAATCACCACCCGAAGGAGTTAATGCTATATCTCAGGCACCTTGTGAATAATTCATGCAGCTTTACATATAAAAATACAGGTGTCCCTCGAAAAAAAAGTGCCGGGTCGAAAAAAAAGTGTTTGATAAACTCGGTTTTAAATATTCTTTGGCTTATTGTGCTTATCACCCACGGAAGGATTTCACAATGTGTTAACCCGTAGGCTTCCTGGAACTTTTTTAAAAAGTTCCTTTTTTGGGCAAAACCCACTTTTTGTATGGGAAAGTTTTTTCTTCCTAAGAATTTCCAAAACCAAAAAAAAAAAATAAAAATAAAGCTTCGAAAATGATTAATAGTAGCATTATAATTTTGAGAAATCTGGTTTTTTGGGTTTTTTTTGTGACTTTTTAGAATGCGTTTTTATGTGATTTAGACCTAAATCGGCAAAACTGCGCCATTTCTTGTCCGATTATCGTCAAAAAATCACCGTTAGAAAGGTAATAAAATTCTCTAACCATGTCTTACGTTTTTGAACAAAGTTAACCCTTAGAGAATGGATAAAAGATCCTCCTCTTCAAAGGGTTCAATTGGTACCGTGTTTTTATTGTTCTTTTTTTTATTTTGATAAACTTAGATTATAACCTTTCTTGCATGATTTAAGATATGTGTAGAGCATTTTATTACCTTTCTAAAGGTGGCTTATCGAAGATAATCGGACAGGAAATGGCGTAGTTTTGCCGATTGAGGTGTAAATCACATAAAAACGCATAAAAAAAATCCAAAACGCGCAGATTTCTCAAAATGTTTGCCCTAAAAAGGAACGTTTTAAAAAATTCCAGGAAGCCTAGCGGTTAACACATTGTGAAATCCTTCCGTAGAGGGTACAGGAATAAGCTAAAGAATATTTTAAGCCGACTTTATCAACACTTTTTTTTGTATGGAGACCGATTCGGCCTAATATTTATATATCTATATATATAAAACTAAGTCGGGTTTGTTACACCATTTATAACTCAAGAACAGCTGGACCGATTTTAATGATCTTTTATTTGTTGGATTTGTGTTCATCCCGAATAGCAGAAAACTATTAAAATATCGGAAAAAATTAAGGGGCGTGGCACCTCCCATACACATCAAATCTTCTACAACGAATAGCTTTGGAATTATAGGTCGCACAGCAACGGAATTCGGTATTCGACCTTAATTTTAACTTGCCGTTCTACTGGTAAAATTTTATGGGCGTTGTACATAGGGCGGGGCACTTTTTCAGCAGCCAAATTTTCAGTATAACTTTCAAGAAATAAGTCACACATTAATGAAACTCGGTTAGAACGTACTATTTAGTCGTGTCTTTCGACTGGCAAAATTGAGAAAGTATAGTCCAAAGGGGTGTGGCACCGCCCATACAATTCAAATTTATGATACCGAGTAGCTTTGGAACTAAATGCCGTTTAATAATGAAATTCAGTATGGAGTTGCCACTTGGTTATATCCTTCTACTGGAAAACTGGGATGGGCTTTGGAAAAGGGGGTGTGGCTCCACCCATACACTTGAAATTTTTGATATCAGATAGCTTTGGAACTAAATGTCGTAAAACAACGAAATTCAGTATGAAATTACTATTGGGTGATATCCTTTTTCTAGAAAACTGAGACGGTCATTAAACAAGGGGGTGTGGCTCCCCCATACAAGCCAGATTTTCGATATCGAATAGCTTTGGAAATAAATATTAAATAACAATGAAATTCAGTATGGAGTTACTTATTGGTCAGGCACTTCAAGATTGCACAAATCTGAAATTTTTAGTACAACGTCTTTTTCTAACAACGCTGTTTTCTTAGAATGACAAAAAAGCATTTTGCATATTTCCATACGCTTTACGTCAAAAGCTTATTTTTTCTGGCTAAAAATCGTTATCTTCTGAACGAATAAAACCTAAACATCAAAATTTTATGTTTTTTCTCCCGAGTTACACCGGGTATATCAGCTAGTTTATAAATAAAGCTGAGCTAAGCCATGCATATAGGAAACTCGATTTGAAACACTTATTTTATACTTCTTCAAATTCACGTTTTTAAACAGCCGTCTACCCATTTTGAGAATTTTCTGGATTTTTTTGCGTCAAGTGCCTCTATTACATCCAGGATTTAGAATCAAGCCTTGCGGGCATACATGGGCACACTGCAGTAAATATTTACTGCATTACTAGAAGCAGTAATCAGTAAACTTTTACTGATAATGAAATTCAATTTGCATTACCAGTAAATTTTTACTGATTACTGGAGAAAATTGCAGTAAAAATAAATTTTTACTGATTACTGGGAAAAAATTGCAGTACAAATAAATTTTTACTGATAATGAAATTCAATTTGCATTACCAGTAAATTTTTACTGATTACTGGAAAAAATTGCAGTAAAAATAAATTTTTACTGATAATGAAATTTAATTTGCATTACCAGTAAATTTTTACTGATTACTGAACAAATTTGCAGTAAAAATAAATTTTTACTGATTACTGAAAAAAATTGCAGTAAAAATAAATTTTTACTGCTTACTGAATAAAATTGCAAAAATAAATTTTTACTGCAATATTTTCAGTAATCAGTAAAAATTTATTTTTACTGCAATTTTTTTTAGTAATGCAGTAAAAATTAATTTTTACTGATTACTGAACAAAATTGCAAAAATAAATTTTTACTGCAATTTTTTCAGTAATCAGTAAAAATTTATTTTTACTGCAATTTTTTTCAGTAATCAGTAAAAATTTATTTTTACTGCAATTTTTTTCAGTAATCAGTAAAAATTTATTTTTACTGCAAATTTTTTCAGTAATCAGTAAAAATTTACTGGTAATGCAAATTAAATTTCATTATCAGTAAAAATTTATTTTTACTGCAATTTTTTCCAGTAATCAGTAAAAATTTACTGGTAATGCAAATTGAATTTCATTATCAGTAAAAATTTATTTGTACTGCAATTTTTTCCCAGTAATCAGTAAAAATTTATTTTTACTGCAATTTTTTTCAGTAATCAGTAAAATTTTACTGGTAATGCAAATTGAATTTCATTATCAGTAAAAATTTATTTTTACTGCAATTTTACTGGTACTGCAAAGTGCCCATCTATGCTTGCGGGGTGGTTCTGGAATATGTTTAGAAAATGAATGGAGACCAAACCCATCTATACATTAGGGTGCCTCACGGAAAAAAGTAAAAACACAGTTGCTCAAGATAATCCTTGGCGTATGTTATGATGATTCTCCAAGTATTTCGACTCTAGCGATTGCCATCCGTGAGCTGGAATGTTAAGAAATAACCTCTAAAAATCGAGTTTTTTGTAACCATATTAGCTTGCGTAATAATTTACAAAAAAGGTTTTCAGAAATTTCAGCCCGGAAAAAGCCTTCCAATCTGCATCAAAAAATTTAAATTTTTGCATTCGGATTAAAGATAATGCAGTTTTTCATACATTTTTAGAAATTTATTTTCACTAAAATTGAAAAAACTTAATTATTTCTAATGATATCCTCTCTTTCAAGATAACGTTGGAAAGGTTTTGAGAGCTCGCATTGATTTCTAGTCAGAATTGCATAAATTGAAATATATTAATATTAAAATATTAATCATAAAACAAACAGCTACTGAAAAAATATTCTAAGAAATTAAAAAAAAAGTAAAAACAATGAAGTTATTTGAATTTTGAAAGTTTTTGTATGGAAATAAAGTAAAAAATATCAAAAATATGCATGAAAAACAGCGTTTAATCTGATTGCAAACATTTATTATTTTTTGATGCAGATTGGAAGAGCGTTTTCCGGCTTATAGTTTCTGATAGTTAATTTTTTTACAATTATTACACCAGCCAATATTTTTACAAAAAACCCGATTTTTTGAGGTTATTTCAAACCATTCCAGCTCACGGATGACTATCGCTAGAGTCGAAATATTTAAGGAATCATCACAACATAAACTAAGGATTATTTTGAGCATTTGTATGTATGCTTATGTATGTCACTTTCTATTGTATACCTTGGTAAAATAATTATATGTGCAACACTTCGAATGCAATTCTAAGCAAACATAGCTTCATTTGTTTTTATATTATTTTTTTATTTAAATAGTATTAAGGACTCATATGTAAAACAAGACATAGCTTACTTAAAAAACTTGTTGTTATTAAAAAAATTATAATGTATTTAACAAGTTCATAGAAAAGATTTATATGTGCAAAACCTACACTCTAAAAACTGATTGAAAAATCTCTACAATAAATGTTGTGCAATTTCACGACATTTGTTGGTGATTTTGTAAAAAAACCACGCTATGCAGTGAGTTTTTTCAATTTTGTCTGAAATCAGCGTCTTTTTCCAAAATATGTATATTAACTCTACTATTCACGCTATTTGAGCGTGTTTTCGATCAGAGAGTCTTAAAATATGTATATCTCTCTACTTTTCACGCTATTTTAGCGTGTTTTCGCTCAGAGAGCCCTAAAATATGTATATTTCCCCTACTTTTCACACTATTTCAGCGTGTTCTCGCTCAGATACTCCTAAAAACGCTCCAGCAGTGGTATTTTACGCTTGCCCTTAAATAAACACCTCTGCTTTAACCTCATATGATTTCAAAGAGTTTATTCAAACAAGTGTCCAATTATATACAACTTAAACAGTAGATTGGTCACAGCTTAATTACTCAAGCCTACTGAAGTAGGAAAGGGTAGCGCCTTCTGCTGAGTTATTGACTCTATACAGAGTTGTTGTTGTTGCCATTTTCAAAACTTACTTGAGAGCAGCGTTGCCATATGCTCCGATATATCGGATATGATACGATTTTAATACTTGAATCCGACGTTCGGATATTTGACCAAAATTATTCAAAATGTTACGATTTCAGAAAAAGTAGATCCGGGGTCCGATTTTGCATATATTTTTATATACATATATATATGAAAAGAAAAAATAGTATAATAAAATTGATGGCAACTTTAAAATAAAAAGATGCGATGGTACTTCTGCATTTCCAATAATGGAAAAATTTATTTTTGAATTGTTGAGCTTACCAAATTCCTCAGAACTTTTAGTCAAATAAATATTAATAAAACTAAAGTTCGCAATAGATTAGAGTTAGATACAATGGAAGGAACTCTGCATACAAAAGATTATCTGCGTATGAAATCTTTTAACTGTTTAAGTCTTGAAATTGATAAAGAATTGATAAACAAATTTAATAAAGCAAAGAATTCGAAAAAACTAAATTTTTTTTACATATTTTTTTCACTAAAATCCAATTTTTTTGTAGTTTTTGCTGGCTTAAAAAAACAACATTTTTTCGTTAATTTACTTGAAGCAAAAGCTTTACATTTATAGAGTTAGAATTGAAAAATTAAATATTATAGCTCTATGCATTTAATTTTTACCGATTTAAGAGATCTACATTAAACCAAACTGTGTTGCAAAGGTATTTTTAATTTGATTTTTACTCTTTGTTTGTGTGTTCAAAAATATCTTCAAAATCTAATTTATTATAATATATGTTCTATATATATAATCATTATTGAATTGACTTTTGAAAAAACGTGATTTATTCAAATAAATAAACCTTAAATATTCGTCATACGTCTAATAAAATGCAATATTTTATTTGTCTTCTTTGTTGTAAAATGCGACTGAAAATTTCTTAGTTCTTGTTTTCAGAGTTTCACAAATCCGACGAGCAGAGTGCAAAAGTTACGCTGTAAAAATTTTTTTCATGGCAACACTGCTTGAGAGACGCATTTCTAGCTTTTTTTATAAGCGCAGACAAGATTGGAAAAAATAATTTTAGAAGAGAGTTTTTACAAGAGAGCGAAGGAAATAATTGTAGGTGAGAAGATTCACGCATTTTTAACGATAAATATTTATAATTTTGCTCTATGGGATTTAACGACAATAAATGAAGGCAATCAGTGCCAGCAATTATTGCAGTTAATTCTCGTGAATTTTTGTTAGAGTGTATTTTTATTGATTTTATGGAATAAAAGAGAAATATATATAGATTTTATAAAAGAATATGTCTTCCTTTCTTATATATGACTTGGTTAAGCTTGAAAGTCATGAAGTACATCAACGATTTGAGGATGGAGCCACCGATTTTTTGCCATTCATCTTAAAGAACTGTTTTCAGATACTTCATCGACTCGAACTGGCGCCTGTTTTTATAAACTTGGGCTAAAAGAATGCCCCACATGTTTTCGATAGGATTCAAGTCATGACTAACAGAAGGTAACTACAGTATGGGTATATTTCAGATTTATTGAAAGTCATTTGTAGCTCGGGAAGAATTTGTTGATGCGCTGTCCTGCTGAAAAGTCCAGTTATACTGGTAAAGGGTGTTTTTTATAGAGTGTTTTTTTTACAACTTTGAGTTGCCATCACTGCTTTATTTGACCACCCATTTAACAGCTGATAGTTTCTTTTTGTTTAGTTTGCTTTGACATTTCATTATGAATCAACTTACACTAGACCAACGCGTGCAAATTGTTGAAATTTTTAATCAAAATAATGGTTCCGTTCGTCAAACTTATCGTGGACTTCGTCCATTTTATGGCGTACATAATCGTCCTACAGAGCTGCTAATTCGAAGAACAATTTATCGTGCTATAAATTAGAATTTGTACTTTGCATGTATTACTTGTTGTTTTATAAACTGTTAAATTTGAAATATGTTTTGTAAATTTTATCAAACGAAAAATAAAATTTTCATTCTATTTTTCACTAAGCAATACAAAAGGTTATGGGCCTATCTCTACAAGCCATAAGAGAATTTGTGTAAATTAATTAGAATCGAAATGGCTCCAAACCAGTATCAAATTGAAAAACTCAAAGGATGTGAAAATTACCAGGACTGGAAGTTCGCAGTCGAGGCCTATTTTCAAATGCGAAATTTGTGGAAGGCGATACTGGGAACGGAAACGAATGCTGAAAAGCTAGTGGCGGCGAAGTCTGAGCTAATTTTGCTGGTAGAGAAGGAAAATTACGCGCATATTCGGGACTGTGCTACAGCGCAAGAAATATGGAAGACTTTTCATCAAACTTTTCAAGATTCGGGTCTAGTTCGTTGGGTTGGATTGATCCAAAAATTCTGCTCTACTAGAGAATGGGCAGGATTTATGATGCTTGCAGGCCTGCCTGATGAATATAAACCTATGATCATGGGTATTTAGAGCTCAGGTATAGAAATAACAGGCTATTAAATAACGGGCTATTGCAAGATGTCAAGTGCGAGAAAATAAGCTATGAAACAGCGTTTTCCGGTCAACAAAAACCTAAGAAAAACCAGAAACGCAACAAAGGGCCAAGGTGCTATAGTTATCAAGGATTCGGCCATTTTGCTGCAAATTGTCCTACAAAGAAATCGTTTAAGCCAAAGGAGAATGGTCAAGCAATGCTAGGATCTTTTGCGGCCACAGCAATCAAACAATCTGAGTGGTATCTCGACTCAGGTACGTCTGCACATATGTGTTCGGACAGCAATCAATTCACAACCAACATCAAACCCAACAAATCAGAGGTTATAATAGCTAATAAGTCAAGCGTGCATGTAGAAGGAGTCGGTAACATAAATATGGAACTATATACTACGAAAAGTGAAGTACATGATATTGAATTAACTGATGTTTTGCATGTACCTGATCTCTGCACAAATCTACTGTCAGTGTCAAAAATTGTTAGCAAAGGAAATCAAGAGATGTTTCTGTGAGAAAGATGACTCGAAATTATGGCATAAGCGTGTCGGCCATCCGAGTAACGGCGTTTTATAAAGATGGTGGACGGTTCAGTGAGTGGAATTTGCAGCAATGTGGATGACGAAAAATGCATAACGTGCGTCAAAGCAAAAATTACTCGTTTACCTTTTTACGATATTGGAACGCGAGCAACTGAAGTGCTTGAGCTGGTTCACACTGACGTATGTGGACCAATGGAACAAAAGTCGATTTTAAGTTCAAGATATGTGCTGGTTTTCCTGGATGACTTCACAAGAAAAGTTTTCGTTTATTTTCTTTAAGGCAAAGATGAAGTTTTTGAAAAGTTCGCCGAGTTCAAAAACTTTGCAGAAAACCAAACAGGAAAACGAATTAAATCGTTGAGAAGCGACAACGGTACTGAATATACTAATGCAAAAATGGTGAAAATCATCAGTAACTCTGGAATTCAGTATCAACTTACAGTGCCATACACACCAGAACAAAATGGCATGGCTGAACGGATGAATCGGACACTAATTGAGAAAGCGCGAAGCTTGCTGATAGATGCAAGATTAGAAAAGAAATTTTGGGCTGAAGCCGTGAACACAGCAGCGTATTTGATAAATCGAACACCATGCAAAGGTCTGCAGGAGAAAACCCCGGAAGAACTATGGTCAGGCAAGAAACTAAATCTTCAACATTTAAAGGTGTTTGGGTGCCAAGCAGTAATTCATGTGCCAAAAGAAAAAAGGAGAAAGCTGGATCCTAAGGGTAAGGAAGTTATTCGGATATTCGTAGGATACTCAGCACATCACAAATCGTATCGCTTTTATGATCCTGTCAAAGGTAAGGTCGTAGTTCATAGAGACGCAGTGTTTTTTGAAAAAAATTCTTTGAACGAGTGAATGAAGAAGTCGATGATCTTTATATCACACAACCGATATGCAATTCAGTGGGGGAAAAGACGGCAAATATAAATGGCGATTTGCTCCTTGAAGATGATAAAGAAGAAGAAATCTTATTTTCGGGTGATGAAGGTGACATTGAAACGCCATCTGACATTGGAATCGCATATGAAGAAGAACACCAAGATGAACCCTTGAGAGAGTTAAGAAGATCAACTCGGGAATGAAGGCAGGTGGCTAGAGAGAATGTTTCATATGTTGCAAGAGATCTCTTTGACGAAGATCCAAGGAAAATCAAAGAAGCATTGGAATGCAGAAATTCCGAAAAGTGGAGACAAGCGATGTTAGAAGAGTATAATTCTTTGTTGGAAAACAGAACATGGAAGTTAGTCCAGCTACCAGAGGGTAAAAAACCCTCTTAAAACCCTTCTCTCTCAGAATCAAATCACATATTTAGCGAAATACGTCGATGATATTCTTATATTCACGAACAGCTTAGAGCACAAGAAGAACATAAAGGAGGCACTTAAAAGCAACTTTAAAATGAAGGACAAAGGTGAAGCCAAATTTATACTTGGAATGAAAATTACTCGTAATCGAAAATTGGGTAAACTCTGGATTGATCAAAAACAATACATTAAAAATGTTTTGAAGCAGTATAGCACGGATGATTGCAATGTGATCTCAACACCAATTGACATCAATCAAAAGCTAACTCAAGAACTTTGTCCATCAAGTGATGAAGAAAAGGTTGAGATGAAAACAGTACCTTATCAAGAAGCAATCGGGAGCATCATGTATGCTGCTCAGGTAAGTCGTCCAGACTTATGTTTTGCAGTGGGGATGTTATTCAAATTTAATAACAACCCCGGAAGAGCGCACTGGACTGCCGTAAAGCGCATCCTAAGATATATGAAAGGTACAGCTCATTGGAAGATTGAATACAGCAGAGACGATAAAGGAATTCTAGATGGATACTCCGACGCTGACTGGGCTGGTGATGCAAGCGATAGAAAATCAGTCACGGGATATATTTTCAAGTATCAAGGAGGTAGTGTATCGTGGGGTTCTAAAAAGCAACCTACTGTAGCTCCTTCGACAACTGAAGCAGAATATATGGCTCTAGCATACACATCGCAGGAAGCTCTGTGGTTAAAGTCCTTGTTTAAGGAACTACACAACACATCAAAGGAATTTACTGTTTGGTGCGCTTTATGGGCTGGTGGAGTCATTGACCCATATGTCTTCAAAAACGATGATGGTCAGAATGTTACTGTCAATGGTGAACGGTATAGAAACATGATTCCAAGTTTTTTCGTACCTCAATTAGCTGGCATTAATCTTGCTGATATGTGGTTCCAACAGGAAAAAACCACATGCCACACAGTGGGCGCTACAATTGATCTACTCAAGGAAACTTTTGACGAAAAAATAATTTCACGAAATGGCCCAATTAATTGGACCCCAAGATCGTGTGACTTAACCCCATTAGATTATTTTCTTTGGGGTTATGTAAAGTCACTTGTCTACGTCAATAAACCACAAACAATTGAACACCTGGAAATCAATATTCGAAGAGTTATCGGCGAGATACGGCCGCAAATGCTGCGAAAATTTTGTGAAAATTGGTGTTCCAGATTGCCCCTTGTACGCGCCCGCCGTGGCAGCCGTGGCTGGCAGCCGTGAAAATATTAATGTCATAAAATTTTCTATCCAATAAAGCTCGTTTCATTGATATTAAAAAATATATTACTATGTTTTATTATGATTTAAACTTGTATTACTCTATAAAAAACACCCTTTATTTATAGCATGTGAGCTCAATAAACACATCATCTAATAACTCAATATAAATTTGTGCATTCGATTTTTATGAAATAAAATACAGGGGAGACTTTCAAAGTATCTGAAATCGTGCCAATATTTCTGGCAACCGTCGGGCCCGTCAAGGTTGAACTTTTTCTCATCACTTAATATGATTTTCTCAAATTCTTTCTCATAAAATTTGTATTTTTCGGCATATGCTAGACTGACTGCAATGTGTCATTGTAGAAGCCTGGGTTGAGAGAAGGGCGATTCGTAACTGACGTTGGCATTTTCATCCGAAATTTGTTGGATTCTGATTCTGGTAACCCTTAGTTCCAAATGCGCAGCAATTTCACCACAACTCATCCCTTTCTCCACAGCTAGACGTCGAATTCGTCTTTTGTGCCAATCAATTTTGGGTCAATCACGGACTTTCTTTCACTACGCTTGTTGCCAGGGTCTTTTAAACAACTTGTTATGGTGTTTCAGTGACGATTTGTCCTAGCAGCTATAGCACTTACTTTTATACCGACTTCAATTAAGTCTTTTATATTTCAACGATCTTCTTCAGATAAAGTGTTGCCACATGGAATTTTTATTTGAAGATAAAATAGCTCTAAAATGTGCTCAATTTTTTGTTCAAAAAATGTATTACCGTTATGTTTATGGTTTTTCTTACCAATGTTTTCAACAAAATTTCGCAATTTTTACGTTATAGCAGTTAAAACACGAAAAAAGCAATGGTGCACATATAAATATTTTCTATTGCACACGCGAGATTTCACAATATTTTCGATTAACGGTACTACGAATACGAGGAAGAGAAGAATTCTCTGTTCGACTAATAAACTCCATCCTTAAAAAAAAATGTTGGCAAACTCAAAAAAATTGTATTGTTATAAACCAGGGAGAAAAAATAAAAAAATATTTGTGCACATATAAATATTTTACTAAGGTACTTCATAGTTCGTACTTACGATAACTTATAAACTTTTTTCAATTTTAAACATTTTGAATATGCGTCTGTTCGGATATGCATCATGGTGCGCAAACAGCGTTGCCGTTTGGCTACAATTGTAGCCAATTGGCTTTATTTGAAATGAAAAGCTACGCTGCTTCTTAAATGGCTACATTTTCATAGTTTCTAAATTTTTTTTTTTTATTTTCAATAGAGAAAATTGTAAAAAGAACACTTTATATGTATAAACACAGAAATAAGATTTTGTTCATGCCTTTATTGCATTGTATTTAACCTTTAGCGCATATATCAATTGCCAGTTAAGAAATTTTACATTTTCCTTTCCATATGTCAAAACTATCAATATGATTATGTGGAACGCTTGAAGCACTTGTTAGCTGATGTGAAATGGAAAAATAAATTAATAGGTATATTAATTATTGAATTTTAAGAGCAAATCAAATTAAGATTTGATTTCACAAGAAAATACTTGGAACTTTTAAAAATAATAACTACAATCGAAGTTTTACCATACAATGCCAATTAAATTTTGGATCTAATTTTGTATTTTGAAGACTTATGTAATGTTGATTGTTATAATAGCGTAACTCAATAGACTTTATTAAAATTAAGTAAACAACTTAAAATGTGATATCGATATCGATTCCTTATTGGAAAAAGTATCTTTCATTAAAAATGGACAAGGCGAGAAAATGTTCCCAGATCTTACAAGTTTCGTATTTAATTTATTATACTTGCCTCATTGTTCTGCAGTCGCAGAAAGACAGTTTTTATCCTTTCGACAATTAGAGAAAAAACGAATGCAAGAAATTAATTGGAAGAAATAAATCTTGACTTGTAAGGAATAAGTTAAAAAAATTGTATGGATGGCCAAGAAAGAATTTTTGTAAAAAGAACTGAAACTTAAATTTTTGTTGTTAAATATTTTTATGTTGCAGGATGTAGCTCCACTGTCATATTATCGTAACTTCATTAGGGTATTGCAATACTCAATGAGATATAACTATATTTTATTTTATGAATTAACTTTTTGATAAAAACAAATTCTATTAAATAGCTGCCTTCAATTACACAGTGCGATAAGATTTACTAAAAGCATGCACTTTTCAAATGACCTAGTGTAAGTTGTAAGTCTGGTCGAGTTTAACACGAAACAGTGCATAAAAATTGTCTAACATCCTCAAAATTTTGACTTACCGTCAAAAAACTGCGTTTGCGCTCCTTCAAGATAATACAGATCTTTCAAATGATATATAATACTTTGTGGAGTTTGTATAGTTTCTACGTATATTTTTCAAGTAATTGTTTATTTTTTTATATATTTTTATATTTTCGGCACAATTTCTTCAAAAAGCATAGCAATCGTAGTAATATTAGAAAATAACGTAGATTAAAAGTAAATTGAGTGTTCGTTATTCAAAATAGACCAAAAGTTGAGAAAGTTATGGAACTTTAATGTTAATGTTGTATGCGACCTAAATGAGATCTATTGTACCTCCTCCTCAAAGCTCCTCTGGGTTTGCGGATTACAGAATTTCATTCAGCCCTATTTATCTAATGAATTTGAGAATATTCTTAGGTTCAAGGGATGAAACCTGCTCTAGACTCAGCTCATAGTTACCCAGTGTTCGTTTACGTCTGCAAGCCTCGGCGTATTGGAGTCTCCTCTGCTTCTTCACAGGAACGGCAGTTCCTATCGGTTTCTATGCCCAATTTCATCAGATGATATTTAAGCTTACAGTGTCCTGTAAGGAACCTTGTTAGAATTCTTAGATTTGGTTTACCTAAGCTTATGCACAGTTTTGCTCTCCGAGTATTAAAATCCCTTAGGTGCAGTTTGGATTGTCTTACCTTCGGGAGGCTTTTCCAAAGGTCTGAACGTTTGTGCCTCTCCTCCCTTCTTAGTTCTTCTTTTATAGAATGTGTGCCCAGTCCGCAGAATGTTTCTGGTCCTATAAATATTGTGGCTGCACCCAGTCGCGCTAGACCATCGGCTTCTTCGTTAACCTGTATTCCTTTGTGTCCTGGAACCCAAAGTATAGTAAAAGTGTTATTCTTGCCTAGTTTGTTGAGTTTTGTTAGGCATTCCCATGTTATTCTCGATGATATCTCACAGGAAACTAATGCTTTGATTGCTGCTTGGCTGTCTGACATCACAACTATATCCTGACCTTTGTATTTCCGGTCCAGATTGAATTGTGCACACAGCTGTATTGCTAGAATTTCCGCTTGGAAGATACTGGGTGTTGTTCCCATAGGTTCACAGTGCTTGGTTCTTGGCCCGTACACCCCTGCGCCTATACCCTCCAATGTCTTGGAGCCATCCGTATACCATGATATACTGTGTGGTTTCTTGACTTGCGATATCATCTCGCTGTCCCACTCTTTCTTGGTACTAAGCTTAATTTCGAAGTTGTACCTTTTTACTATATCGTATCTTGATAGATTGATGTAGGGAGTGTGCATTGCAATATCCTCCTTCTCTCTACTGCTGATAGTTTTAAATAAATCTGTCCCCTCTTTTTCAATGGTGTAAGGGTGTAAGGGTGTTAGGTACAGAATTACTTCTAGTGCTGCTGCAGGGCAGGTCCTCATGGCCCCTGTGATGCATACACAGGCCAGTCTCATTGTGGTTAGATTGGTTCCCTCAGCCTATGCTATTGCATCATTGGTGAGGATGGGTCTCACCATCATAGTATACATCCAGCGAAGAATTGTTGGGTTACAACCCCAGCTTTTCCCCGCCACGCTCCTACATATCGTGAGTGCGCGCGTTGCTTTGTTTATAGTTACCTCTGCATGTCTTCTCCAGAGAAGTTTTGAATCTAGTGTAAGTCCCAGGTACTTTACTTCGCCTTTGAGGGGAATTTCCAGGCCATCCATGGAGCTTTATTTAAACGCTCTTTTTTTAATTTTCATATAACTTGTTGAATTTATTTGTTTTCAATAAATTGTAAAGTTGAATAAATTAAAATGAAAAAGTATATATTATCTTTACGAAACTGGTATAATATCTTGAAGCAGTTGATAACTGATTGAGTAAATTGGTAGAAAGTGCATGAATGATCGCAAAACTGGTTTTTTTACGGTAAGTCAAAATTTTCAGAGTGTTAGACAATTTTTATGCGCTGTTTTGTGTTGTACTCGACCAGACCTAAAACCTACACTAGGTCATTTCAAAATAGCAAAATGACTGTTACATCGTGTTAAGCTAGGCTTAAAATTTTTTTAGCTACATTGCAGCAAGACCTGATACATTTTTTGTTACGAAGAAAATGCAGTGAGTGGCAACACTGTGCGCAAACTGCTTTTGTAGCACAAGCAGAATGTTCGAACTATACATGTACCTCTTTATATATTTACTAGCTGAACCCGGTGTGCTTCGCTACCCCCTCTTTATAAAATAAAATTAAAAGTATTTATATATTTACAAAAATTTATGTATTTAATTTTAATTTAATTATTGCAATGCTTCTCCCCTTTTTTTGTTGTAAACTAATTAGAATTCAGCACTGAACCGCATGTAATTTGCTTCATGCTCCCCCTTTTTATTTTTAGACCAATCAAAAAGCAGCAATTACACAATCAGCTGTTTCGCAGTCAGTTGTGGGAGAATGAGAATGGGGTTACTCCACTCTCTATTTTAATTAACACATATTACAAAATCAGCTGTTTTGCAGAAAGTTGTGGGAGAAAGATAATGGGGCTACCCCACTATTTTAATTATTATGTATTTTAAATTTGAGGTAAAGGCGTTAATAAACGTAGTAAAAAAGTAGGTGCAGACGTGTGCATGGTTGAAAAATATTATCATGTTATTAGTATTCCTGAGTCAAAGCTGCACGCTGTGAAAATTTAAGATCGGTTAACAGGTCCAGCCTCCAATATATCGCAAACAAAGGGGCGTGCTCCGTCCACTTTTCTTTTGGTACGTATTTCTATTCATGCCAATACCATATATAGCAAATACTGCCGCCGTTGGTCAAAAAATGCCCAAGATATGACGATTTTAAATTTTGGGTTATATGGGCGAGGCCATGCCCCTTTGTCCACTCACAACTTTATATAGTTAAGAATTTATTATTTCGTAAGAATATCCTATTGTGAAAATTTAATGAAGATCGGTCCAGTAGTTAAGACTATATTGCGATTTTAATTTTCCTGAAAAGAGGAGTGGTCCCACCCAATTTTCTCCTGGTATGTATTCCTAATTATGCCAATACCATATGTACCAAATATCATCGACGTAGGTCAAAAAATGCCCCAAATATGGCGATTTAAATTTTTGGGTTATATGGACGGTGCCCAGCCCCTTTGTCCAATAAAAACTTCATATAGCCTATTATTCCTTCCAGAGTCATAGTAACATGCTGTGAAAGTTTCAGCTTTAATGGCTGCAAACATAGCTCCCGTTTGGTGAAATAGTATTTATTCTTACGGCAGCCAATCAGAAGCGTTCTTAATTAGTGAAATGAATTGCCATATACATAATTTTAATTGTAAGTATGTCAATGATATGGTAAGCGTTATAACACGCTTTGGCAATCGTACCTCATGTTACACTTGAAGAAAAAGTAGTGCAATATTAATATTCAAATTTAATTGTGTTGATAATAATTAAAAAAAAAATAATAATAAAAAAAATTAATTCAGAATGTTTTTGTGCATCAACACTTTTTAAAGACACCAAATATATACCATATTGAAAGCAAATTAATTATAATTAAAGTAAAATGGGGCGAAAAAGGGGGATTTGGTAATAAAAAAATCTATGGCTACCTTACCTGTAGATAAAAAGTATATAAAACTTTAGGTAAATACATATTACAAAAAAAAGTATTTAGTATTGCAAACATTGTTAGTGGTATAAGTAAGTATCTGAATTAAAAAAGGGGCGGTGAAGTGGGCGTGGTTCATAGTAATATGGCGACGTTAACAGTATTAAGAGCAATATACTATTTCAATTTCAATTTTTAATTTCAATTTATTCGTTTTAAAACGTTATTTGTATAATAAGAAACAAGTTCTTTTATAATACATCAAAGTTGGTAATGTTACAATATATCTACTTAAGCCTAAGAAAATAAATAATATGCTTAGATTAAACGACTATGACATGGCAAATTAATTTTATTAATGGATTTATTATTATTTTTATTTATAATTATTACTTAAAAATAACGATTACATTTTTTTATTTTTTTTTATAGAATTAAAAACAAGAGTAAGAGTAAGAGTAATGACTCAGGATCAGCGGGATCGTCATACCCGACATTCCATAAGGGAATGCCCTGCTGCAAAGTTGAGAGAATATGTATTAACAAATATTAAAAGATTTAAACAGGTTCACTTAAAAACTACTCAGTGCTTGGTGGAATAAATATTGATAAAAACAGCAAAGAAATCCATAATAAAAAGAATAAAAAAAAAGAAAAATGAGAAATAAGAGTAGGAATCAAGTATAGGGAAGCAGAGGGAGGTATAGAACGAAGAACTAGAGAAGTAAGAAGAAGTGGTCACAATGTATGTTTATTAACTTGAAAAGTAAGAGAAAATGGCTTGTCTAAACATTCTGGTTCCAGCAATAGTTTTAATGTGACTTGGTAAACTATTCCATAACCTAATGGCGTTAACGAAGAATAATCTTGAGGAATTTAGAAAGTTAAATTTAGGGATAGTAAGCATACGACTTCTTTGTAGTTGACTAAATTGTAATTTCTCATATAAATAATATGGTGCTTTCGAATGAATCAGCTTGTGTAAGAACAAACAGTTTCTGAAACTTAAGTAGTTTATTATATCGCAACCAATAATGCTTTTGTTGAACTGAGATATATGATCAAACTTGCGAAGGCCAAACACATATCGGATGGCATGATTGAATGCCAGCTGAAGCTTTAGTTGGGAACAAGAGTCCAGCTTACTGTAGACTAGCTCCGAGTAAGTAATTAAGGGAATAATTAGTTGAACTACTAGTTTGCTTCTGGTGCTAGTGGGTGTAAATTCAGCCATCACTCTTAAATTTCGTAAAACATAATGTACATTTCGTACCACATTATTAATGTGGTCAGTGCATGTCAGCGTGGAATTTATGTAAAAACCAAGACTTTTTGTACAGCGTGTTAACTTTAATTTTTCAGAGCCCAAAAATAAATCAGGAAATAAAAAATACTACCAAATAAAAAATAATCCGTTGGAAGGAACAAATTCGTACAGAGAACAAAAAGTTTAAAACTTAAATTTTGCGTGAAAAGGGGCATGAAAGAGGGGCGTGGCGTAAGAAATGTTTATTTCTACCTCGCCTGGAGTATAATGTGTATACAATTTGAAGTAAATCTGTTAAAAACTATATGGGAGCAATTACATAATTTTAAAAAAGTGGGCGTAAAAGTGGGTGTGGTCGAAAAAAGTACCCTATTAATCATGCCAGAGTCCCAGTTAAATGCTGTGAAAATTTCAGGAAGATCGGTCCAGAGGTTTGGTCTCCTATAAGGTACAAACAAACAAATAAAAAAACACACATTCCATTTAATTCTAATATATAAAATTCTTCTGTCACGGGGTACGTAATCGAACTCCTCCGAAACGGCTCGACCGATTTTCATGAAATTTTGTATGTATATTTTGTAGGTATGAGAATAGGTCGTAAAGTATATTTCAACCTCCTACTAACAGTGGGCGTGGCACCTCCCATACAACCCAAATTTGCGATATCGAATATCTTTGGAGTTATAAGCCGCTTAGCCTCGGAATTCGGTATTCGACAATTTACACGTGCCGCTTCGCAGATAAAATTTTGTGAGAGTTGGACAAGGGGGCGTGGCACCTCCCATACAACCCAAATTTGCGATATCGAATAGCTTTGGAGTTATAGGCCGCACATCCTTGGAATTCGAAATTCGACCACAATTTACACGTGGCGTTTTACTGATAAAATTTTATGGGAGTTGGACAAAGGGGCGTGGCACCTCTTATACAACCCAAATTTGCGATATCGAATAGCTTTTGAGTCAATCAAACAAAGCAAACAAAGCCTCGGAATTCAGCATTCGAACTCAATTTACACATGCAGTTTTACTGATAACTTTGTATGGCGTTGGACAAGGGGGCGTGTCACCTCCCATGCAACCAAAATTTGAGAAATTCTACAGCTTTTGAGTTATAGGTCGCACAGCCATGGAATTGAGTATTCGACCACAATTTACACATACAATTTCACTGATAACATTTTATTCGCGTTTGGCAACGGGGCCGCGGCAGCAACGCGCCGGGTTTAAGCTATCTATATATATAAAATGGAATGTGTGTTTGTTTATTTGTTTGTTTGTACCTTATAGGAGACCAAACCTCTGGACCGATCTTCCTGAAAATTTCACAGCATTTAACTGGGACTCTGGCATGATTAATAGGGTACTTTTTCGACCGCGCCCACTTTTACGCCCACTTTTTTAATTCAGATACTTACTTATACCACTAACAATGTTTGCTATACAAAATACTTTTTTTGTAATATGTATTTACCTAAAGTTTTATATAGTTTTTATCTACAGGTAAGGTAGCCATAGATTTTTTATTACCAAATCCCCCTTTTTCGCCAAATTTTACTTTAATTATAATAAATCTGCTTTCAATCTATATATATAAAAATGAATGTCTGTCTGTTTGTTTGTTTGTTTGTGCTTTATAGGAGACCAAACCCTTGGACCGATCTTCCTGAAACTTTCACAGCATTTTACTATGAATCTGGAAAGAATAAAAGGCTATATGAAGTTTTTATTTGACAAAGGGGCGTGGCACTGCCCATATAACCTAAAATTTTAAATCGCCATATTTTGGGCATTTTTTGACCTACGTTGATGCTATTTGGTACATATGGTATTGGCATAGTTAGGAATACGTACCAGGAGAAAAGTGGGTGGGACCACGCCCCTTTTTAGGAAAATTAAAAATCGCAATATAGTCATCATTAAATTTTCACAATAGGATATTCTTACGAAATAATAAATTCTTGACTATATAAAGTTGTGAGTGGACGAAGGGGCGTGGCCTCGCCCATATAACCCAAATTTTAAAATCGTCATATCTTGGGCATTTTTTGACCAACGGCGGCAGTATTTGCTATATATGGTATTAGCATGAATAGAAATACGTACCAAAAGAAAAGTGGGCGGAGCACGCCCCTTTGTTTGCGATATATTGGAGGCTGGACCTGATAACCGATCTTAAATTTTCACAGCGTTCAGCTTTGACTCAGGAATACTTATTACATGATAATATTTTTCGACCATGCACACTTCTGCACCTACTTTTTTACTACGTTTATTAACGGCTATACCACAAATCATGTCATTAAAATCATTAAAATACATATTAATTAAAATAGTGGGGTAGCTCAATTCTCTTTCTTCTACCACTGTCTTCAAAACAGCTGATTTTATAATACGTGTTAATTAAAATAGAGAGTGGGGTAACCCCATTCTCATTCTCCCACAACAGACTGCGAAACAGCTGATTGTGTAATTGCTGCTTTTTGATTGGTCTAAAAATAAAAAGGGGGAGCATGAAGCAAATTACATGCGATTCAGCGCTGAATTCTAATTGGTTTACAACAAAAAAAGAGGCGAAGCATTGCAATAATTAAATTAAATAAATAAATTTTTGTAAATATATAAATACTTTTAATTTTATTTTAAACGAGGGGGTAGCGAAGCACACCGGGTTCAGCTAGTATTTTATATATATATAGATTCATACGTTTTGAATACAAAGAAAAATTTCCTCCTAAATCCAAATCTGATAAATTTCAGGCCGCTCGCAGTTGGTTATTGGCCTCCAAAACTGGAAAAAATGTTCTGAAAATCTTGCTAATTTTATTCATTTAAAAAATATTGGGAAATTTTTGTATTCTTATTTGAAAAGAGAAAAACTTGGGGGATAAATAATAGTAATTAATGCGATTTTATTTAAGGCTAAAGGAGACATCACATTATTTAATTTACTAAATGACTAATAATATTTGCTGAGAATAAATTTTTTTGAAATTACATGAAAAAAAATTAAATTTAAAAATGTTTCGGACATGATACGAGAAAGATTTTTACCCCTCTTTAAAATATATATAATTTTCTTATGTGTACAAGCGTGTGTCAACCGGTGTATCATGATAACAAAATTAGTACCAAAAATCTCAGAAAATAAAATTATATAGGTCCCCCCTAGAACAAATCCTGCGGACGCCCTTGCCATTGATGCTCAAACGCGCACAAATGTGCAGATAAGCTTTTGTGCTTTCACACGTATATAAAGCGCATGCCTACAAAAAATCACTCTGGCTGCAGAGTCTGGCATTTCAAGCGGTGAAGACTGCGTCGCTTAGTTTCTTTAATGCACTATAAAATATGTTGTTGACTGGGACAATAAATATATTTTTCGTTTTTGCAATTTTATTAAAAACGATTTCTGCTAATGATCAAGTAAAATATTTTTATATTATGAATGCTTTTGGTAAATCGCAACATGGGCGTAGCGAGGGGGGACGTTGACTCATAAGCTTAAGAAAAATATTTTTTTAGTATTAAAGTAAGAAATTCAAAACAGTTTTTCTTGTAATTAAAAAAGTATTGAAGTTTTTAATATTTATTGAAGCTTAATTTATTTTTTATTACGAACTTAGGGCTGATACATTTATGAAATTTGAAATGATTGGATGAAATTTCTGATTGGATTTATTTGTAAATTTTTTAAATTAGAATTATTTTTTAAATGGATACATAAGAAAGTTTTTTCGTAATAATTTTATATTACTTTACTGGAAATTATAAGGTCTATGTTTATTTTCTTATCAACTAACTTTAACTCTGCTTCTGCTAGCACATACAATAGTGACAGTTGCTGCGAAAACAACTTGGGTAAGTGGGTTGGCCGGTGTGTCCTTTGAGTGCATTTCAGAAATTGCAAATGCTCAAATACCCTTTTGTTCTTACTCAAATCTACGATTTAAAGGATGACACGATTGGATCCAAACTTAAATTTTGTCACAATTTGCTACAAATCTATGCGCCGTTGTTAATATACTCAAAAAAATTAAAAGGTGTACTTTGCTTGTATTGTGTAATATTTCCATCTTAAAACGTTGAAGCCGTTTTAGGATCACTCGTTATAAAGCCTTTCACAAAATATAACAATGTGCATAAGTATTCGAGTCAGTGGCACATAGGGTTAGCAGAAGCAGCTCATGCATTCATGACCGACCTGATTATTGATGTAATGATGCTGGCTGGTGACAAGAAATTATTGGAACAAAATCGAATGGTTTTGTCTTAGGTTATTTCGGTTATAAAGGGTTTTCCAATGGGGACTTGAAAAATTTGAATTACATTTCTGAACGCACCCTTTCACTAATTATCGAACTGTCACTGTCAATTTATTCAGTAAACTCAACATTTTTATCATGGTAGAGTACAAAATTTGAGTCTACATATTCGTTGTGTGATGTTGCCGTGCCAGTGAGACAACGGGTTGGTCGAAGTATCGAAAATATCGCTGCCGTTCAGGCGTCCGTAGCAAACGATCTAAAACAGTCAATTCCACGGCGTTCTCAAGAATTGGTCATCGTTCAGACCACTTTATGGCGAATTTTGCGTAAGGATCTTGGATTACACCCATACAAGATCAAGCTGACTCAAGAACTGAAGCCGATGGACCATTTGAAGCTACGTACGTTCTCCGATTGGGCTCTGAAAAAGATGCGCCAAGATGATGAATTTAATCGCAAAATCATCTTCAGTGACGAAGCTCATTTTTGGCTCAATGGGTTCGACAATAAGCAAAATGTGCGTTATTGGTCGGGTGAAAATCCACATAAGCTTCATGAATCACCACTTCATCCACAAAAAGTAACTGTTTGGTGTGGTTTGCATGCCGGCGGCGTCATTGGACCATATTTTTTCGTCGACGATAACGATCGTAACGTTACTGTGAATGGACATCGTTATCGCGCCATGATTACCGATTATTTTTGGCCCGAATTGGAAGATATGGACTTATGGTTCGAAATGGAACTCGAAATAGCGGCCGAAATGTGTGGCCGAGTCATCGAAAATTGGGTCAAACGAATCGACCGCTGCATACGTGCCCGCGTGGCCATATGAACGAGGTCGAGTTCCGTTCATAAATGTTTTGATTGTACTTCAAGCCGATAATAAAGTTTTTGAAATATCTCAAATGATTTGCGTTTTATTTAAAAAAAAAGTTGTCAAGCCCTTAATGGAAAATTCTTTAGTTTGTGGATCTCACGACTTGCCGGTACATGGAAAAGATAAATCGTCCAGTTGATTAAATACTTCTTGGCGCAAAAATTAAAATCGGCTTACTAATCATCCTGCAACATTAATTTTTGAATATAGGATGCTGTCGCTGTTCATACCATATCTCGACTCATTAAAATCATCCTTACAACAGCATTTTTATGTCTTTAAAGAGTGCAAGAGAAAAAAAAGAAACATAAAGATAAAATTTTCTAACTACTTTGCGCCAATGAATACTTTGGTTTCTTAATTTTTTAAATCGCGTTTAATTCAATATCGTTTCGGATTTAATTCAATATCGTTTCGAATTTAATATTATATTATTCTGAATAAAGCCAACACATAAAAAAATAATTTTATTTATCAGCTACATAAAACAATAATTGGCTGCTCCCCCCGGAATAAAATTCACACCCATCTACACCCATGAATTGCAATGTTTGCTTTGCTACACATCAGTAGTTAACACAAGAAAATAAATCATATCTAAATCTAATCTTAAAAAAAATATCACATCATAAGTATTCAGAAAAGTAATGGATCATAAAAGTAAGAGCCTAATTAACAGTATACGTGAACACCCTTTACAGTTGCGATCAATTCAAGACTAAACCTTTTAAGACTTTCACTTGTATTTAATAAGAAATTTAAACATCGAATAACTGTGCAACAGAAAGCTTAAACAACTGATTTCTCTCAGTGAAGAAGCTTAAAGCTCTCTTACACAGACGCAAAAATGTTTATGTTGTAGAATGAGCACCACTGGTCTAGAGCATGGCAGAATTAGAGAAGGTATATGCATTTCAGACTGCGCTCTCTTTCTCATAGCCAGAATTGTCAAACTCAAGCATTTTGCTATTCTTGCCTATTTTCGCTTTCTTATCGCATTCTCATCGTTTTCAGATTTTGTATGAGCTGTCAACTTCGTTTTGACAGTTGCGGCAGTCTCCCTCTCCAAAATGCATATACCTTCTCTAATTCTGCCATGGTCTAGAGCAGTGGTCATCAACGCAAGGTTCAAACAAAAACAAAGAAAGCTCTCCGAGTGCACAACTTTACACTGAAACAAGAAATTGTTAAAAACTCTCGCATCCTTTAGCTAAGGTATAATTTCTTTTTAATTTTTGTGTTTGTTTTTCGCTAGTTTTAACAAAAAAAAAAAAAAAAAAAAAAAAAAAACGGGTAAAATTGTTGAATAGCATGTATTAAGGTTTTTTTAATATCTTCATTATATATTTGTATTCTAATTTTTTATTTAAATTTTTTAATGTTTTAATGGTTTTGTTTTAATTTGAATGACAGTTTTGAATTTAAAACATTGTAAACTAAGACAGCGAGCTACACCCTCATCGCATGAACACTCAAAGCACACTGACTTCAAATTTAAAGCACAGCAGAAAAAGCAAACTTTTACGGAGAGCACAAACCAGTGCTGCCAACTTTTTAATTCTAAAATCCACACAAAATGTGAAAATGCGCTTTTTCCTCAAAAATGCACCAGATTTATTAGGTTTTTAAAAATATAGAACTCAAATCTAAATTCAAAAAACTTATTATACTCTAAGCTGCTAGATATTTAAAAAAAATTTATTTCACAGGTTGATACAAATTTAAAATACTTTAACTAATCTTATATAACGAATCTAACACAAAAAATTACTAATTAGGGTGCTCACAGTTTCGTTTTATCTGGTGTGGTATCTTTGCCGACTGATAACTTTAAAATATTTTGCCATCTGGTAACTATTTTTGTTTTTGTTTTGCATACAAAATAAAGATAACACAAAATATTACAATTGCCATGCTTTGAAGCGTGTTTGTCTTTTGTGGTAACGTGTTCAGAAAATGGAAGCAGAAGAAATGGAAATGAAAAGTGAAATAAATCTGAATAAATTAATGTTGAACTTTGAATTGATTGAACTTTTCTTCTCAGGTGAAGCAGAAGCGATTGCAAAATGTGAATTTTAGAATTAATATGTAAAGGGGTTCTCACACTTTTAATGAGTTATCTTTCTAAAGTTACCACATATTAACTTTAAAAGGAAACTGTGAATAACCTAAATGTTTTCATATTTTTGTACCATTAAATCACATCTTGAGATCAATTTCCATTAAATATTAAGTCACAAACTAAGGCACATTTGGTGTCTCCAAAATTAAATATAAAGCTCCAAAAATGCACCAGCCGCACTAAACCTCATTTTTCTTGCGCCAAAATATTCAAAATGCACCAAATCTGGTGGAAAAAGCACCAAGTTGGCAACAGTGGTACAAACGCAGCGAGCCGATTGCTACTTCGGTAGCAAGTTTGTTTTTTCGGATGTGCTTTAAGTTTGAAGTTCGAAGGGTGTAGTTAGCTGTTTTATTTATGAATGTACGTAAATATTCATTCTATTCAACACTTTTATTTTTTTGATCTTTTATATATTAAAAGAGCGAAAAACAAACACAAAAAGAAAACATTACATTGAAAATCTATCACTCGACAATATTTCTTTTCACCATTTTGCGAAAGCTTTTCACAACTTCTTGTTTCAGTGTAAAGCTGCGCACTGGGAAAGCTGTCTTTGTTGTTGTATGAACTTTGCGTTGATGACCACTGCTCTAGAGTAACTTAAACTCGGCTATTGTAGCCTCAATACGACTTTCACGCTTTTACTTTGGATACTAAAACCACAAAAGACAAATAACTCCATTTTAGTTTTGGCTTTGCAGCGTATGATTATTGGCAAAAAGTAAAAAATTCTTTTTTAGTCGGTTTTTTTTGAGTGATAAACGAAGTTTAACTGGATAAAATACACAGTAAGTACAAATAAAATATGATAAACTATCACTATCTCAGGAAGCCGTGAATAAAAACTTTTGTTTTGGATAAAATTGTGGCAGTTTTATAAGTATCTGATTTTTCACAAACAGTGATGGAAAATGGAAGATACAAAGAAGATACTGCGTTATATTATAATAAAAACTCAAAAAACAAAAGTTAACTTCCACAATTTCATCACAAAACATTTTTTCACGATTTGTCAACATCACGATTTAAAGCAGATACAAAAGAATCCACTATTCGGCTATCAAAACCGAATTCCTCACACCATTGAAAGTTCTTACAACTTCCTGTGAGGTTGTCAAAACCTAAATAGCAACTCTTAAACTGGGATCTAACAGCTTTTGCGGAAGTTCTCACAGCCTCATATATTAAATTTTTTGAGAACCGTATTATTATGGCTTGAAGAAGCGAAGTTTTGATAGCATCGCCAGTTCCGTGAGTGTGGTGTGTCATGCAAAGCGAATTGCGATAAGCTTTCAATGATTCTTCAGAGTGTATAAACTTAACGATCTTTAAAATATGCGCCCTTAACACTATTTTAGTTATTTTTGATTATTTCCTCTTTCAAAATAATGCTAATGTTTCTCTATTAGTTAATTATTGATGTTATCGGCCTTTTGTTGTAAATTTTATTATTGTAATAGGCTTCTCTTTTATTTCCCAGGTTGACTGTACATAAGTATATTTAAATTAAACAAGCACCGTGCTTCAAAATATGTAATCGAACGATTTTGCCTTGCTACCATCCTGGCTATTAAAATTGAAACCACAAAACAAAATGAGAAACTAATAAGTTTCCTCACTATGCTCTAGCTTTTATACTCACAAATTACGGATTAAAATATGTAAATAAAGTATTTCATAAAGGTTAGCTTAACCCTTGCCATCACGATTTTTTTATCACAAAAAATAAAAAAAAAGAAAATACTTCAAAATTCACGAAGAGGCAAAACAACGAGGAGAAAGGCACGAGAGGCAATACAATTTTGCATGAAAGAAAGTATGGCTTCTCGTGTCTTTCTCATCGTTAAGGTCCAATTGTAATAGAAGTAACGTTATGTGATCTAACGTCAGTTGAGCAGTGCGTTCTTTCACTTTTTGTTTGAAACAATGCTTTCTTATACAAGTGGTTATAATAAACGTAACGTAACGTGACGGGGCGTATAGATCCGTTGATTTTGGATTTCTACATTACTTGACATTACGTCTTGTCAAAAAGCAACTGAACATTGAGGTTAGATTTGATTAGTGTGCAATGTGTATTGCTGAAACTACTTTTTTTGTTGAGTTTTCGTTATTAATGTGATAGTTCTATATATATCCCAGGCCTGTAGCCACAACCGTTTGCCCCCCTGGCCAAATCAGACAATGAAAAACTTTAAATGAATAATTAATATGCATTTTGTTGACATATTTGTTTATTGCTTTAAAATTAGTTTAGTTTAAAATAACAAAAAATATACACATTCACCTTATTCATGACTTGAATATGTATATGAAATTTGTTTAACAAAACATTTCAGACAAGTTGTTACAATTTTTCAAATTTTTACTGGGTCGCCAACATTTGCTACCATTTGTAAATTAATAATTTAATTTTAATAATTTTTTAACCCGCATCCATAGGAACTTTTTAGAAATGAAAAGCACGTTGTGCACCAATTTGATGCAGATACAAAAAGAATATATAATTCATTGAAATGTTTTTAATTTTTAAATTTTTGTATACATGATGAATGTTTATTAATTTTAAAATAAGAAAAAACTGCAAATCTTAATTCTAGCAAAATTTCAAAGAAGCAAAAGATTTAAATCAAAACATGCATGTTTGTTCTTAATATATAAATCTGAATAAAAAATTTGCATCAATTAATTTGTTTTACTTAAAAAATGTTTTCTACATATGTTAGCCCATTTCGCTACTCTTTCTTATATTTCTAGCCACTTTAAATAAATCTTGTATTTTTACCTTAATTTTATTACAAAGTCCTGAATTAATTTTTATATATTTTTTTATGTATTAATCTCATGTATAAAGAGATCTACATATCCATGTAATTATTATAAAATTAACTGTTTTTTAATAAATATGTGAAATGTATTCATTTCACACGCTAAAAAATTGTTTTTTTTTTATTTAAATGAAAAAAACAAAAAATTTCCCCCCTCCCAAGATTCATGCCTGCCCCTCTGTCTTCTTGGTCTGGCTACAGGGCTGATATATCCACAGCAATGGATGACGAAGTTTTAATTGAACTTGTGCGGGAACGTGCAATTATTTACGACAAACAACTGCCTGGCTACTGCCTATTATAATTGTTATAACGTTTTCTTACTTTGCGTCCCGTCATGATGACAGTTGACAACATTACGTTACGTCTATTATTATTCGAGCTTTAGTGTACTTCTTTGTGATACAGAATAATGCATTAAATATTTGATTATTTTAAGAGAATATGATCGAACATTAGGGGTATTCACGATGTGGTGTATTTGTGATAAATTTTTACAAATAGGCATTTACACAGAAAAGTCCACCGAGACCAAAAAATTAAAACTTATAAAAAACTTATTACTTAATGATATTATCTAAGAGAAACATTAATTTTTTTATTTAAGCAATTTATACATAAATTCATTTACATTGAAGATCAAATGGTCTGCACTGTTTAACAAAGGTATTTCTTCTTTTTTGTAAATGTTCAGTAAATGTTTCGTAAGCTTTTTATTTTAGTAAAAATGGAAAGCATTGGCTAGAGATAATGAAAAATAGTTGAGGCAAGGAAAGGACGGCATATTAAATTTGTTTTTTAATTACTAAATTAAATAATTATTTAATTAACAAATAAACCTACAGTGTAAATTTAAGTAACGTAACGCCAGATCAAAAGCCTAATAACAAACAACCAGAAAAGATTTTTAAATTTGATCACTTGGAAAATAAACTTATATTATTTCAAATCCTTCTAAAAAAGTTGTATACGAAAAGTCTTGCCCAATTCAGAGAGTTTTGTAAATTTTGTAATCCAGTCAAAAATCACTTCCGTTTTTTGTTACGTAATGCCAGCACATATTTTTGCTTATATCTTTAAGTCCTTAGGGTCACTTGTTGTGTATGTGAATGTATTTACTTAATATAGCGCTACTTAATTACTACGCAAATATAAAAAACTTTTAAAAAATTTTACTTTTTCATTAGATTTTTTAATATTTCTTCGCACAAATCGTCCGTACGCCCAAATTTTACAATTCTACAAAATGCCCGAATTCTACAATACTTACAATTTACTGTAACGAACCTTCAACAAAGTCTTGTATTGTTAAAACAGCTGATTTGTGTATGTCCTTTTGTTTGGAAATATAAATTGAAATCATGAAGAAAGAAAAATTGAAACAAAACACTAAATTATGTTAACTTTTATTAAATAAGCTCACAGCGCTGCCGGTAACTTTCTCTTACTTGAGTTCTCTATCAAATATACAAAGAAATTTACAAAGAATACAATAGGGTATCGTCGTTTTATTTTTACTACAGGGTTGAAATACAATTTTTTTTTGTTCTTTCACATATTTGACTACAAATATTAAATTTACCAAAAATACACAATACAAGCTCAATTACACCACATCGTGGATACCCCTATAGTATACAAGTATGACCGACAGTGAAAAAGTTCAGTTGATAAAGCTAACTCGACGGATATTTTGAGTGAACAAATTCTGTTTATTTTTAAGATTCTTCAGTCTGTATGACAAATCGGATGGCTTTTCATGTCTTGTTTTTAGTTGTCGATTTAAAATAGTGTAAAATGTGCCTTAAAAGTTTAAAAATTACATAACTTCATATAATGTTTCTTATAAACAAGGCTCGGATTATGGTGACCTAAAAAACTGCAAAAAATGACCTAAAAAATGACAAAAATGGCCTAAAAACTGCAGAAAATACCTAAAATCTGACAAAAATTACCTAAAAAACGCAAAAAATTAAATAAAAAAAAAGCCTTGTAGGCTAAATAAATAAAGCCAAAAAATAAAACATTACTAAAATAAAAATGTATTTTATATAATTTTTATATATAGTGTTACAATTACTTACAAGGTACATTTTTAAGTTATTAAAATTGAAAGAACGTCGATTGTCTGTCAAAATGTTTTTGTAAGCCGAAAAACTTCTTTCTACTTCTGCACTGACGAGAGTAACATATTTAAAAGACGATAAGTTCCTCTTCTAATTTCATAGTATTAACATTTTTACCCCCTAATATTTCAGCAATAGAGTATAAAAATAGAGTTAATAAAAACTAGCTGAGTTTTTATCTAACACTTGCTTCATCTTTCTACATACCTATTCGTCTGTTTCACCACGCGAAGATCTTTTTCATCGAGGTCTATAAACAAAGCTACTTCTTTTCGAGAGATGTTTTTGATTGACTCTATTGTTAAAGGAATCTGTTTAAAAATTTGAATTTTTAAATTTTTTTTTACGAAAAAAAAAGAAAAAACAAAATCTTGTAAATTACACTAAAATTACCTAAAAAGCCGAAAAATGATTTAAAAATTAAAAATGTTTAAAAATTACAATAAAATAACTTAAAAATCGCTTAAAATGACAAAAAAATGCCCTAAATCTAGTACAAATGACCTGAAAAGTAAAACCGATAAAAAATGATGAAAAATGACGTAAAAAATTACCTAAATACTTTACATATTTGGAATTTAATAAACATAAATGGTTGTTCTAAATAACCAGGAAAAGTCTTTGAAGCAGCAGAAGAAAGATAAAATGTCATCGAAATCCTAGCCACTGCTCATGACTTTAAACTGTTCTCTTTTGCAGAGACTTACTCCAGGAACTGGACTATTAATGGCCATTGTTTTATCGTCTTTGACGGGTGTCTTTAAAACCCACATATGAAAGCTTTTCTTTTGCAGACTTTAATTATTGTAGTTTATCTGGCACACTACCTGCTTACCTTCTGGTTTCTCCTTTTTGCATGTCATCCACAGAAATGACGTTTATCGTATCTATAATTTTATGTCTCTGAAATAGCAGATGCCGCCTTAGCGTGTGCATCCTATCTGGTGTCTGATATGCTGAGGTCAGACGATGCCCGTTTGCTCGGCGAGCAGATAATTTTGTTGTTGCTTCCAATGCGAAACTGTCAAAAATTTTGGAAAATACAACAACAACCATATTGCACGGCCATGTGTTCGCCGAGCAATCAAGCATCGTCTGAACTCAGCATTAGAGATTTCAATACATTTTTATTTTTCAGGTGATTTTTTAATATCTGCCACCTTCTCCATCTTTTACATAGCGATGGGCTTTTTATTAGTACACTGAGAAATGAAACATACTTTAAAATTAAACAAAAATTTTTAAAATAGAAATAGAAACTCATTTGCGTTTCAAAACAAAATTGAAAACAAGTGTGTTTATTTTGCAACTATAAACTCATTTCTGTTTTTTGTATAGTTTTCCCTTATTATTTCCTTCCAATAAGAAAAAATACGTCTCTATCAGAGATTGAATTAAAAAATTTTGTTCAGTAGAATCATTGAAAATTATTGCCAGACAACTGAGACCCCGATTGTACATTTAATTGTTTGAAAATATTTTTGAATTAGTCTTACAAATATTGAACATAAGATGAAATAAAAACAAATTAATTATTTTGATATTTAAAATATTTCAAGCCGCAATAAAACGCAACCTTCATCATATGAAGTCAAAAAATTTGTTATTCGGGGGGTCCCAGGGGTCGCTAATCACGAATCTGACTTCGAGAACTCGAAAAAGTTAAAAAAGTGGCATCGAAAAAATGGCAGGTTAATTTATTTGTTTTTAATTTAAAACATTTGTTTTAAATATTAAAGTTTTTGCATTAAATTTTTCGTTTAAATAAATGTGTTTAAAGTTAAATTTTTTACAGTGAAAGTATATTTAAAAACATTGTTTTGAAAACAAAAACTTTTGTTTTAAATTTAACTTTAAAAACATTTGTATTTAACTTAAATTAAATTTTTTCAAGCTCTATTTCAAAAACAAATTCGCTTAATATGAACACAATTGCATTTAATTTTAACACATATTTCCCTCAGTGTACGCATAGCTGATAGACTATAACATTCAAAATCTTTTATCTGCGCTATAATTTTACGATGCACGATGGTTTTAAATAAATATGAGACGATCCCTTTTCCGGCGTTCCCATGTTTGGTTATGTGTGCCTCTAGAAAGGATTCAAATTGGCTTATAAATTTGAGCAACCCTAATATAATGAAATACAATCACAGAGACAGATATGTATTAGAGGTGTCAATTCAAAGTTAATTTAAGTTACATTACTATCTGCGTCCGCAGGGGAAAATGGGGAACTGGCCCCCTCCCCTCTAGGCAATGAAAATTTTTTATATATCTTCATATTAAATCAAAAAAGCCGTAAGCTTAAATTAAAAAATTTTAAGAGAAAATCAGAAAACTTTTTAAATTGTTAGTTGTGCTTGAACTTAGGGCTTTGAGAACTTTGTTAATGAAAACGTCGGTTTTAGTAGTAGAAGTGTAAAATTTTGCGAAACATGTATTTGGATAAGATGCATCATAATCAATCAAAAAGTCGATTTTGAATTTTTTGTAAATTTTGCGATTTTTATATTTCATATGACGATATGTTCATTATGTATTTAATATATTTTGAAAAGAATGGAAAAATACTTTTTCTAGATTAATTTGTTAATAAAGCAGAGCTAAACCATTCATTTTCAAATGGTATGTTGTTCCCGTTGCTGTAAGGCCGTGCTTATATTACGCGTTTTAGTCGCGATTGCTTTCAAGTTTTTTTTTGCAAACGCTGCTGAAAAATAATGAATTTTTGTATGTATTTAAATACATTTATTTATTTATTATTCAGTATTTCTCAGCCGTGTTATGGGAAAAAAAATTGAGAGCGGTGTCGCAATTGCGACAAAAAAGCGTAATATGAACACGGCCTAATAAGTTACGATACTATTTCATTTACCTTTGTTTCACAAAAATTTGCAGCGATTTAGGTGAGAGCAGAGCTTCTTATTCAAAAGCGAAAGAAAAAAATTAGGAAATTTAATAAAGTATGCCAATTTTGGATCAAGGACTATTTTTTAAAAAACTTTATATCATATTAAGAAAACGATTAGAATATGCTATAATCAAATGTTTTTTTGACATAAACGTAAATAGGAGACTCGATTTCAAATAATCATTTAATACTTCTTAAAATTCACGGTATTTAGTGGCGCCCTACCAATTTAAGAATTTTCTGTACTTTGCTGGAGGTTCTGGAATATGTTAGGAAAATGTATGAAACCCATGTATTTGTCGGCAATTCAAATTGTCTTTCACGTCTATTTCGCCTAATCAATAAGTCACGTATGGTTCCAATCAACTCCTCTAAACTATCTATCACTTTCCTTTGAGGTCAAATAACAAACCTTGTTTGTATAAGGCGCATGCCTTGGTTCTTTGATCTTTGTACATTTTTTAAATTATTCAGATAATAGGAATATTTTCCTACTCGATTGTAGGAACTTGCAAGGTGCTAGAACTGTTCTATGATGGAAAACGAAATAAGTATATTGGTGTCAATACGGTGTGAGATCCGGTGAAAAAGATCTCCCTTAGCATACGGGGAACATTTCAAGAATAGCGACAAATCACATTTTTAATTTTTGCGAATGATACGGCTTTTGACCTTCTAAATCCAAATCTGAAAAATTTTAGTCCACTCGCAATTGGTTTAGGAGTTAAAGGCTTCCAAAGTTAAAAAATGGCTTAAAAATTTAGTTTTTTTGTCGGTTTTCAACAAAAAAAATATTGTTTAATATTATGAATTTTTTGTATTCTAGTTTTAAAAGTTGAAATCTTGGAGCTCGATTGTAATTAATGCGATTTCATTTAAGGATAGAGGCCTCACATTAGGGTGGGGCGATTTGAACATTTTAATGGGCGCTTCGCGTTTCTGATTCTTGGGATTGTACTGAGCAAAATAGTCCACTAGACCATACGTCCACGGTGAAAATCGAGCTTCCAGATTTTGACTTGCAGTTTTTTCTCAGACTTTTGTCACGTTTTTTTGGATATTTTGGCCTTTAACAGCCATTGAGATTTTCGATCCAATACTAAGACAAAAATCTCAATGGTTTGGCTGTTATAGGCCAAAATATAAAAAAAAGTGACAAAAGTCTGAGAAAAACTACAAGTCAAAATCTGGAAGCTCGATTTTCACCGTAGACGTATGGTCTAGTGGACTTTTTTGCTCAGTACAATCCCAAGAATCAGAAACGCGAAGCGCCCATTAACACTTTTTCCTTCCATACTAATCGCCCCACTACCTCACATTATTTAATTTATTAAATTTTTTATATATTTCGGACATGATACGAGAAAGATTTTTACATCATCTTTAAAATTATATTAGATTTTCTAATGTGTACAAGAGTGTGTCAACCGGTGTAGTTTGCATATCATATTATCAAAATTAGTACCAATAATCGTGGTAAATAACATTACATAGGTTACATTTTGTATATGCTCATTCTAGATTCAATTATGAATTTGGCTCTCCTAGAACAAATCTTGTGGACGCCTTTGCACACTACAACAAAAAACTTATGCTTGTGCCTCAGCAGTTGTTTCATGCACACCTATAGAAAAGTATAGGCAACGTAAAAACGAACGCTGAGGCAAAAGCATAATTCTTGTTGTTTTTTTTCCTCTATTCTCCGGACGCTTGTTCAACGAAACTTGAGTTCGAAGAGCATTCGAAGTCGAACTGGGACCTCTGTGAGCAATTGTTAAGCAACTGCTTAATTTGCTTATGTGTTAATCCGGAACTGCTTATAAGGTATATTGATTCTACATTAACGCTGCATTATTGATTCTACATTAAAGCTCTGCAAAGAACCATCCAAGTACACCAGTTGTGCGTTGTTATTTTTTCTTATATCTACTTGTATCTGTTTCGCTCTCTAAGCATTGAGTATGCATGGAATATTTCGCATTTAGATAACGATGGAATAGGTATGAGAGAGTGAAATTACCAAGTATCAAAAATACTAGTTTGAGCACATACAGAACAAACAGATATATCGATATTACTGTTATATTTATTTGGAATATCTGGAGTATGTGACGTTGCAAGCATAAAGATTAAAGAGCGAAATAAACAACAAAAAAAGAAATGAAGTTTTGAAATAATAGGGTTGCCACCTAATAATATGTATTTCTTAGAATTTTAAACATCATTTAACAGTATTAGGGAGTCACTGATTTCGAATCTGAAGTCAGAATTTTAAAATGTAAAATGGTGGATAGGGTTGCCACCTTAATTTTTTGTATTTTTATGAATTCGGGGCTGGCAAAAAAAAAATGGTACATCAAAAATGGGTCGCTGAATCCGAACCCGTGGTCAGAATTTCAAAATGATAAAATTTTATAATAATAGGGCTGCCACCTAATAATATGTACTTTCAAAAGTAAAAGCAACCCTATTATTTCAAAAGTTTATAATTTTAATATTCTGGCCACGGATTCGGATTCAGCGACCCATTTTTGGTGTACCATTTTTTTTTGCCAGCCCCGAATTCATAAAAATACAAAAAATTAAGGTGGCAACCCTATCCACCATTTTGCATTTTAAAATTCTGACTTCAGATTCGAAATCAGTGACTCCCTAACACTGTCAAATGATGTTTAAAATTCTTAAAAATACATATTATTAGGTGGCAACCCCATTATTTCAAAACTTTATCATATTGAAATTCTGGCCACGGATTCGGATTCAGCGACCCATTTTTGGTGTACCATTTTTTTTTGCCAGCCCCGAATTCATAGAAATACAAAAAATTAAGGTGGCAACCCTATCCACCATTTTGCATTTTAAAATTCTGACTTCAGATTCGAAATCAGTGACTCCCTAATACTGTTAAATGATGTTTAAAATTCTAAAAAATACATATTATTAGGTGGCAACCCTATTATTTCAAAACTTTATCATATTGAAATTCTGGCCACGGATTCGGATTCAGCGACCCATTTTTAGTGTACCATTTTTTTTTGCCAGCCCCGAATTCATAAAAATACAAAAAATTAAGGTGGCAACCCTATCCACCATTTTGCATTTTAAAATTCTGACTTCAGATTCGAAATCAGTGACTCCCTAACACTGTCAAATGATGTTTAAAATTCTTAAAAATACATATTATTAGGTGGCAACCCTATTATTTCAAAACTTTATCATATTGAAATTCTGGCCACGGATTCGGATTCAGCGACCCATTTTTAGTGTACCATTTTTTTTTGCCAGCCCCGAATTCATAAAAATACAAAAAATTAAGGTGGCAACCCTATCCACCATTTTGCATTTTAAAATTCTGACTTCAGATTCGAAATCAGTGACTCCCTAACACTGTCAAATGATGTTTAAAATTCTTAAAAATACATATTATTAGGTGGCAACCCTATTATTTCAAAAGTTTATAATTTTAATATTCTGGCCACGGATTCGGATTCAGCGACCCATTTTTGGTGTACCATTTTTTTTTGCCAGCCCCGAATTCATAAAAATACAAAAAATTAAGGTGGCAACCCTATCCACCATTTTGCATTTTAAAATTCTGACTTCAGATTCGAAATCAGTGACTCCCTAACACTGTCAAATGATGTTTAAAATTCTTAAAAATACATATTATTAGGTGGCAACCCTATTATTTCAAAACTTTATCATATTGAAATTCTGGCCACGGATTCGGATTCAGCGACCCATTTTTAGTGTACCATTTTTTTTTGCCAGCCCCGAATTCATAAAAATACAAAAAATTAAGGTGGCAACCCTATCCACCATTTTGCATTTAAAAATTCTGACTTCAGATTCGAAATCAGTGACTCCCTAATACTGTTAAATGATGTTTAAAATTCTAAAAAATACATATTATTAGGTGGCAACCCTATTATTTCAAAACTTTATCATATTGAAATTCTGGCCACGGATTCGGATTCAGCGACCCATTTTTGGTGTACCACTTTTTTTTTGCAGCCCCGAATTCGAAAAAAATTTAAAATAATAAGGTGGCAACCCTATCCACCATCATGAATTTAAAAATTTTGAGTTCAGATTCGAAATCAGTAACCTCCCAATAATGTTCCCTCATGTTTAAAATTCTTAAAATAAAACATTTTTGGTGGCAACCCTATGTATAGAAAAATTTTCGAATTTTGAAATTCTGACAACGGATTCGGATTCAGCGACCCATTTTTACCCTTTAGTTCGCGCCAGCCCCGAATTCGCAAAAATAAAAAAATTAAGGTGGCAACCTTATCCAAATTTTAAAACTCTGACATCAGATTCGAAATCAGTAACCCCCAATACTGTTTCCATATGCTTAAAAATCTGTATTTTCAAATACAAAGAGAACTATCTGGAATATCCATATTGAATGGATATATCCATTTAAAAAAGGGTTAAAACAGATACTCCACTTAGAGAAACAGATAAAGAAAAAAAAAGTTTATACTACAATGAGAGCCAGAGAAAGAGATGATAAGCTCTCTGCTTATTCCAAAGCATATAAGCATATGTTCAGTTCTACTCCTTGTTGTATTTGTACCAATTTTATCAGGTTTTTACTTGTTTTATCTGTTTGTACAAGTAGAACGGATGGTTCGCTGCAGACCTTTATTCTACATTAAATAACTATAATTATATTTCTATAATAACTATAATTATGAATAGAACATAGCTGTTTTTCTATTAACTTCTATTCCTTATTAGAAAATTGATACTTTTATACTATCTATTTTAATATCTAAAATTTTATGAGATTTTGGGGGGGTCCTTATTCCGGCCATTTTCTCCAGAGAATAAAAGTCCGTAAAAAAAATAATGATTTTCGAGTCGGTTAAAAAAAATATAATATTATAAAAAACAAATAAAACTATTCCATAGAAGTGTTCGCATAGAAATTTCCAAGCTCCAATTTTTAGAACTGTTTTTAAAAAATTAGCAATCGAAATTTTAGGTGCAATCCTTATATGATCCTTATATGATAACGGGTAAAAACGGGTAAGAGAAGTACGAAACCAAAGCCACCTCTGCACTTTAACGCAACCAGAGTCTTCGTAGGGCAGGAATTTGCGTGTTTATTTTGTATAAAGGTGGGCGTTGTTTTGGTTCGACCACTCCCATTTATATACATCGCACAAGCACTATCAAGTAAAACTATAAGAGAAAAACTGAAAAAAACACTTAACTTTGTATGGAAAGTAGGCATAGTTCTGGTCCGAACATGCCCATTTCTATGTATGATACAAGCACTATTACGTAAAACTACAGACAAAATTTCACTTTGTGAGGTGGGCGAGGTTTAAGTCTGATCACTCCCATTTTCACAATACATTTTATTTACATTTTCAAATGTAAATCTTTGATCTTTTAAAAAAAAAAAAAAAAAAAAAAAATGTACGTAGGAAAAATTTGAGAAATACTCGTGGTATTAAATTATTAAGGGATGTTTAGGCAAAAGCGGTTAAAATTAAGGCATATTTTAGAAGATGCTTTCTAAGAAAGTTTATTATGTATACAAAAAATTGAATTTTTATGGTAATTTTACATCATCAGTATAAGAAACAAAATGTTTGTTTTTTTCTTAACGTATATTTATTATATATAAAAATGGTGCTGCACATTTTTTACCAAAATGGAATGAAAATATAGAAAATTAAGAAAACTTACGTTATTTTTGACCATATTGTTCCATGTAAAAACTAAAAACATTTTCCAAAGACGCTAGTTTTGGTAAAAGATTCCGAGTAAAAATAGAAACTCTTTTAGCTAAGGCCAAACAGCGGCCGTACAAGGCCTAAATTTAAATATTTTTCTCGGCCGTACGAGGGTCATTTGCAGGACTTTTTGGCCGAACAGCGGCTGTATAACGGGAGTACAACGGCCGTATAGAGGCCGTTTTTCAATAATATCGGCTGTACAACGGCCGTACAATGCAGTATGTTGTATGGCCGTTATTTTCAATTGAAACTTCATGACGAAATAAATTAATGTAAAACTAATTGCAAAATTTTTTGAATAAATTTTTTGTATTCAATTAATCTTTTTTCATTACCATTCATTGTAATCAGTAAAAAAATTATACTGTTTTAATTGAAAATTGAATGGGGCATTGTTTTCAAACAACTAAATTCATATACAAAAAATATTTGTCAAAGCCGAGTGATGCTTGCTTTTGTTGTTGCGCATACGTTTGTTGAATAACAGCTTTGAAAAATTTCGTTCTGTGGCTATACAACTTAATTTAGGCCTTGTGCAGCCGTTGTTTGACCCAACTTTCGGCCGTTGGGCTTTTTGGATTATTTTTAGGCCATCTTTGACCCTTGTACGGCCGTGCGGCCCACGATCGACCGCTGATCGGCCGCTCATATTTTTACTCTGGATGTGTACAATTACAATACAAACAGAATAAAAACAAAATTAAATCGGTCTATTAGTTTTTTTACCGTAGTATGGCCCATAGAAGAATTATCCAGGTAGCATTGACAGTTGTTATGGAAAACATGTACTGTCAAAAAATATACACAAAGAGAGAGCGCTTTCAATCGGCCATTGTCAATAAGTGAAAACATAACCAATGTTAAAAATGCTGAAGTGAAAAAACACTTACAGCTGTTTTTGACAAGCTATGTTTTCCTTTGGAAGAGTAAATAAGCAGTTGTCAATGCTACCTGTATTTTAAGAGGGACTGATTTGAATTTATTTTGACATATTATTAAATAGTTCTACAACAATAATCGATAAAAAAAAAATTAGATTTTCAAAAAATTGTTTGCCTAAAATTTTCCTTAAAGGGTTAGCTAGTCATAAAATTTAGATTTAAAAATGTTGAACATGTTGAAATTGTATTAATCGCAAAAAAGCCATTTTTTTATTTCGTCAAATTTTCAAGCCTTATATTTAGTCTTTTAATTTACAAATTTAAAATTTTAAACAAAACATTAAAGGTTTGGCACTTTAAAAAGATTTTTAAATGCATTTTTTAATTTTGAGTAACGTTAAAGTCTTTTTTTTAGCTTAAAATATGATAAAAAACGAAAAAATTTGTTTTACTTACAATTGTGTTAAAGCACGATTTTTCATTTCATTACATATTTTATCACATATTTCAAAATTTAAAAATTTTTAAAAGATCGATTTGACGTACAGTTTAGGATCTAATAAATTCGGAAATACTAAAAATCCTACTTTTAGCGTAATTTTGAAAATTAAGCAAACATCAAAATTGAAAACATCAAAATCATCTGAAATTCAAATGGTCACAACATGCAAAAAAAAAAAAAATTTGTTAAAAGTTAAAACTTTCAGGAAGTAATTTTTTGTAAAGTACATTAACATGTTTTTCAGATTTTTTTTTTAAAGCAACCTAGGCGGGCTACAAAAAAGGTATGAAAATTATACCTTTTTATATGCTTATACTACATCACTTAAGCTGACTTTTTCATTGTTATGGTCCATTTTAATGAAAAAAGCAATACTCTTAAAAAATGACGCAAAATTAAACAAGCTTTTTGAATCTATTAGTATATATAGGTAGTTTAAAAAAAAATATACAACGAATCAAGGATAAGGTTGAAAAAATGAAGAAAAAAATGTGAAAGTTCTTATTGTTTCCACTTGTAACTTTTCCAATTCTTTAGACATTAGAAAGTTTTGTACACCATAGAGAAGGTCTGCTTTTTGTCTCTTACAAAACCTTTGCAATTGCAAATTGATTCAAAAACAGCAGAGTTAAGCAACTCACAAAAATAGGTTTTTTATATATATTCAAAATTTTTGGGTGAATTACCAAGTATGCAGTTATCTTATATTCCACCAGGTCTTCAACGTCCACTGTGTCTTATGCCAAGTTTTTCTTCACTGTAACACTGTGTAATTGGCACTGCATTTATGATTTTAAAACGAATCGATAAAGTTTCGTTTTCGATTACATACACTCCTAGAGCTTCTGTTTCATTATTTTTACAAAATCATTTATAAATGTTCTCACATTGAAGGGCAAATACATGGAACCATTTTAAAACTAACATAGAATTATCCTTGACTGGGCCTATACACATTTTTTAATATTATTTCGGTGCTTAAAGTCGATTATTGAATAAATCAACCTTACAAAAAATTAAGAAAAATAAATTATTTATTTGTTTATAATCGAAAACGTAAATAATTTGAATCGTTTTATATTTTGATAATCTCTTGTCCCACCCTAGGTCGAAGGCTGACTAAGCCCTTGCCTATAGCCATATTTTAGTATATTTGAAATTTGTAGTGTTGTTTTGTTTTGTTAATGTCACTTTATATGGGACGTGGTTTATATTAAAATTTTACAAAATTTAAAACTCGGAGTACGTTTAGAATACCAAAGCTTATGCGAAAAATTTGAAGTTGAAATATTAATTTCTGTGGAAAGGCTTTGCTATTATGATAACGTTACTTTGTATGGGAGGTTGGCGAACTTTTTATTTTATCCTACCGAACGAAGAGTGCTTAGTCAAGTAATCCTTTTTTGTGAATTTAAAGAGACTTTAATGTTCTCATAAAGACATTTGGAGTGGAAGGTTAGGCATCGTAAGTATAGAAAAGTATATATGTTCTTGATCAGCATCACCTCCTGAGTTGATTTTGTTTGTCAACTTATAACTTATGAAATTCAAAGTATGTGCTTATATTTAAAAAAACTAAGGGGCAATTCCACAGTCCCGGGCGTTATATTCATACGACTGCAAACACAGGTATTTTCGCAATTACAATAGCTACCAGATATTTTGCTATAAAAAACAATAGCATTTTAGCTGGTTTATCCTTACATGAAAGAAAAAAATTAAAATCCAAGGTCTACTCTTCTGGTAATTTCAAAAATATGGCAGGGATAGGCGTTACGAGCACACGAAAAAATTCCTTCAATGCTTTCGAATATTGCAAAGTTTAGCCAAACTGTAGTATTTCAAATAAACATTTTAATTACATTTGCTAAACAAATTATTGGTTGAAAACATTGTGTTGAAGAACAAATGGTTAAATAAAAATTAAGCTTATTATTAAATATTTAGCACTGGGCCGGGCGTTACATGAATTAGAACAGGTGTTACGTGTACTAAATAATACACAAAAAATCACAGAAATCCGTTTTGTACTAAGTGACTGGGTCAATTAAGTGAAAGAAAATTAATACACAAAAGTGTTTGGTTGGTTTTTATAACAGTTGTTAAGTTATTTGTTTAAGCAAAGTAGTTTGCTTCAGTTTAGAATATACTGTTATTCCCAAATAAGTGCATAAAATATGAAATACTTTGTACATTTGGAATCCGACTAAAATGTTTTTGAGATTTTCTCCGATGATTCTTGAGGTTTTCTTTAACTGAATTGATAACTGCACATGGAATCTTTTAAGGGGGGTTCTTATTTTTTTTACCTTCTTTTATGAATGCACGACATCTCAAAAATATTGTGTCCACATTTGAAGTCGATCCGAGTAAAACTAACGGAGATATGAATTTTGACGTAGAATTCTACGTCTTACAGCGCGGTTTGTATGGGGGTCATTTTCACAAATTTTTTAAATTTTTTTAAGGTTTTTAGTTGACATTTTGGGGTATATCTACAGCCTTTAATATTCATCGTAGAAAGAAAAAATATATGCCAAAATATCAGTGAGAGTACGAATAAAACGAATATCTAACTTTGGGTTTTGTCGCTTCTTAAATAAAGTCACAAAATAGCAAAATCTAAGAAGAAGAATTGCATATATTCGTATGAGAAAAAATTCACACAAGCTGCTTGCTGTTTATGCTGTTGTTATGGTTGTTGTTGTGGTTGTTTGTTTGGTGTGATGTGTATTTTGCTATTGTTCTATTTTGTTGTTGTTATTAATATGTATATAAAATGTATACATATAAATACACCTCAGTTAATTTTTTTTCATCGTTTGTGATTGATTTTGCTTATTTTCAGCAATATATCGTACGTGGATCCCTTCTGTCGTTGAAGACATGTCGAAGTAACATCTTGCAAGTCGTTTTTTCGCCACTGGCTATAAATACAATAGAGAATACAGATGCGTGTAGATACAGAGCCAGTATGTATTACTACTAGGCAGGGTTGCGCATGCGCGCTGAGCTTTCGTCAAAAATATTGAACTAAATATATATTATTTAGTCTATATAAAAAAATTAGTCCAAGAATATTCGCACTAACAAGCGAAATACATACTTCCTAAATGATAAAGCTTTGTTGTTTTTATGTTTTTAAGAACGAACTCTTTATTAAATCCTTAAGTTATTTATTTTAATAAAAAATATAATTCTGAAAATATTTGTGTTTAGTTTAATTTTATTTAAAAAAAGTTTCAATAAAATTTAAAAAAGTTTAAATATGAAAGCAAAAAAGTTTCATATAATTTGAAACTGGTTTCATTGATTTTGAAAAAAGTTTTATTCAATTATGTTGACTTTATATGATTTAAATACAAATTCTAAATGTTTGATAGTTTAAATCATACTTGATTGAGTGGTTATCGTAACCAGTATTTGTGGTTAAATCGAATTGAATCAGGTTAATTAACCAAATGTCAATGATGAGATTTTTGTAATGGTTTCAGGCGAGAGAATGAGCGCAAATAAGTTATGGTCACCTTAATTTTTAATCCCAAGTAATACAGAAATAGATAAAATTAAAAATTTAAAGACATGGCATACCCGAGGTACCCTTTGTTACAAGCTCTGCATCACTAGAGCAGAATTTGGCAGCTTATTTTTTTTTGCTTTAGCCCTTAACTGATACTCCTGGTCTATGGGAACAAAATAAAAAAACAAAACAGTATATTTATGTAATAATTCAATTCAGAATTCAATTCAGAATTCAATTCGATTCAATTCAACTATTGAAAATAAATGAAAGAAATTTTGTGATGTTTTAGCATTTTAGTTGGTGTGGTCCTTGGGACCAGATGCACTGTGAGTGTAATCTTTTTTTAGTTGTTAAGGGTTAAGTTAAGGGTTAAGCCTACCATGATTTTTTTCGCTATTTTCTACATGTATTTCTGTGAACTAGATTCGTCAGATGAAACTAACCAAATTCATTCGGTAAAAATAGCTTGGATCAAGTAAGAGCATTTTTCCCTGAGTGTATTAATGTATAAAAAGGAATTCTACATCTATACTTACGATACTATCGAAACTGTGTTTTTTTAAGTAAGTGTACCTCAAACGTCGGTTTCGCAAACCTACAAACTTTAAAGAGCTTTTCCCACAAGTCTTGTTTTCAAAGGCGGTGAGCACTCGCCAGCCAAAACAGCTGAACCGATCATTTTGAAATTTGGTACACTCATTCACAACTAAATTCATGAGGTAACGCTATCGAGTTTTTATTTTTTCTTTGCTTATTTTTCATTTTACAGTAAGACATATGTAGTTTTATTGGTCAAAAATCGATTTTTTGACTTTCAAGTGCTGCCAAAAATCTAAAAAAAATTAGAAAAAAAAATTCGACAGCATTACCTCGGCAATCTTATTAGCTTTTCAAAACATTTTCATTTTTTGAATTCAGTTGACCCGGTGATGGGCTAAGCTGCTCACCGGAAAATCATTTTTTTTGGAGGTATTTCCGAAAAACGGTCGCCATTTAGTTATTTCTTGACATTGTTCAATATAATTTTTAGTAGATATTCTTCAACTGTTACTTAAGTATACCTACATCAATTCAAGTTACTTCCAATAAGAGTAGGTCGTCAAAAATTCGTAAAAATGGGTATTTTTTAAGCCGAATCGACCTTACCCTCCCCCCCCCCCCCTTAATAAACCAGAAAAATGCCACGTAAGTTGACAGAGCGTCAAAAAGGTAACATCGAAGCCATATTTTTCAGAAAGAAGTCTTTTCGATAAATAAGTCGCTTGATTGGGAGAAGTGATCGAGTGTGCGAAATTTTGTAAGAGATACGAAAAAGAAAAATTATGGTTCGAAAAACAATTAACGTGGACGCAAAAAAGTCTTCGGCAATCATGAAATTCGTCGTGTTTTACGAACAGCTAGCCACAGCACAAAAAGTCTGCGAGAAACAATGGCAGCATGCTACTTGAAGGCTTCTTTATTTATTTTTTTTATTTATTTAAATCGTTCGTAGCAACATGGGACGTAATTGAAACCTGTGGCAACATGTTGTAACTTCGAAAGTTTCGAAGTTGTCGAAATTATCGAAAGTCGGTATGTTGTAACACTTTCGATAGGCGATATTTGCGATAAAATATCACTTTATTTTGGTAGCAGTGATCGAGAAGCGAAGTAAATATAAATGAAAATATTTATCCATTTAAGCATGTTTTTATTTATTATATATATTTATTTAACATAGAAGTGTTCAATAATGATTTTAAGTTAGTGAAATAATAAAAGTATTGGCTTTAATAAAAGTATACATATACAGCCATGGACATACAAATAGCACAAATTGCAACCAAATATACAGTACAATATTACTCGTAGCTTACTTTTCGCAGTCCTATTTTTTATCCTACTGTTTGTTGTAATCACATGATCGATGTCTAACTGCAAAAATTCCCGTTATCTTTTAATTTGTGATGTGTGCTTTTCTTTCATTTATGTTAGTGTTGATTTGCAGTGGACACAGAAATAGCACAAATTTGACTTACACGTGTTTTTTGAAAATTTTGTTAATTGTTTTCGTTCTTTCGATTTGCAATTGATTTCATCAAATTTTTTTTTAAAAAATAAATAAAAATGGGCCGCGGAAAACACTGCACACCCGAAAAAAGGGCTATAATTCATAATTTGAGCAAAAATGGGAAAACACCCGCCGAAATAGCTGAAATTGTGCAATGTTCCAGAAAAATGGTGTATAATGCTATCCAACTAGCAAAAACAAATGTGTGCTATCTTCATCAAAACAAAGACAGAAAACCAAAAACACGAAAAACCACCATTTCTGTAGATAGAGCTATAGTGCGTATGAGTAAAAAAGAACCATTTAAGACACCAAGGCTTATAATGCAGGAAATAAACGAAAAATATGGTCTCAATGTATCCAGAAGGCTTGTAGCAGGACGTTTAAACGAAGCCGGGCTCTTTGGCCGCATTAGTCGCAAGAAACCACTCCTGTCAAAGAAGCACATAAAAAATCGTTTAACTTTTGCAAAGGCTCATAAGAATAGGGAACTAAAATTCTGGAAAAATGTTTTCTGGACCGATGAAACTAAAATTAATAGAATGGGGCCTGATGGGAAAACAACCGTACGTCGTCCAAAAGGTGAAGCACTAAATTCAAGATACACCAAAAAGACCGTAAAGCATGGCGGTGGAAGCCTAATGGTGTGGGGAGCGTTTTCTTGGCATGGAGTTGGGCCAATAGTGCGAATAAATGGAAAAATGGACCGATTTCAGTATCTGGATATACTTAAAAATAAAATGGAGCCATTTGCTTATGAATCAATGCCAGTAAATTGGCTTTTCATGCAAGACAATGATCCGAAACACTCGGCGAAAGTAACAAAGGAATGGATTCAGAAGGAGAAAATCAAAGTTTGCAAAGTCTTGCAGGGGTGCAAGATGCTTGGTATTCTATCCCGAAATATAGATGTCAGAAGCTCATGGAGAGTATGAATCGTAGATGTGAAGCAGTGATAAAAAAATAGCGGATATAGCACAAAATACTAAGTAAGTAAGTCCCTTTTTTCTTAATTTTTTAAACTTTTTAAAATTTTTTACTTACATTTTCAGGTTATTTTTCGATGTGAATTTATGTGTCCAAGGCGTTTTGAACTGTTTTTCAAGTTATGAATTAATTAAGTTGTTTTATTTAATTTAATTAATATTTTTTGTTAGTATTGAACTTGTAACTCATTGATTTTAAAAAAATGTAATTCCCTTTTTTTGTTATTGCTATACATGATATAAAAAATGAAGTTTTTTGTTTTTGAAGACAATTGTGCTATTTGTATGTCCACGGCTGTATATGGTTACCTTAGAACTGTTTGTTCAAATTAAGTTGACTTTATTTTTTCCAAACAATGTTATTTGTTGAAAATAACCAATTTATTCTTTTTAGTTTAAATAACATTTTTTATTAATAAAACAATTTTTAAACATATTCATTCACGTTATTTAGCATGCCAAGTATCAGAAAAAAAAGCTTGCGTGCATCTGTTAAATGTTCGAACAGAATTTCGAAACAAACCAAATCGCCCGTCGAACGATAATATTACAACATACTGCCAGATCGAAAACTTCGCTTCGATGTTCGCTTCGACAAATTTATCTCTTTGTACATTTACACTCAAAATATTTATTGGTAAAATTTCTACGAGTGATATTCGTAAAAAAGTATTAGTGCATTCTACGAATATTCGTACAATATACGAATTATTTGTATGGTGATAATTTTACGAATTCATTCGTTAAGGGTTACTAATACCTAATGTAGTATTTACGAATGTATTCGTTTTATAGACTAATGATATTCGTAAACAAAAATAAAACAATTCGTATTAGTGCATTGTACGAATGATTGTGTACATATAAATACGTACGTACAAATAACTTCGTAATTTCTTCCATTACAATCATAGTATTTACTAATGCTTTCGTTCTATTTACGAATGAAAAATTATATTAGTAGAACAAATTCATTCGTAGGTTGACCGTAAGAATTATTTTTACAATTTACGAATTATTAGTTGATTCTAAAAAATTTAAAACCAAAATACTCATTTTTTCATTTGAAATTATCAATCAGTTAAAAGATATTTTTTTTGTTTTTAAGCGCCGGTAAAACAAATATGTCTTTTTATAAAATGTTTACCGATGAACCAACAGTGCTCTCAATCGTTTTTTTATTTCTTTAAATTCTTTCGGTAGAATCATAAGTGAACAATTGAAATTTATTGAAATTTATTGAAAAAAGCAGCAGGAATAAGAATAAATGATCGGATAAATACAATTATCAGAGGCATCTGCTTATTGCGAAAAAGACGAGGTGAGTACCTTATGTTTTATATTAATTATTTATGTGTGAATGACAATTGAAGACACGAGTGGATGAAGGTGATATGTCACATTTTCGGATTTTCGGTTTTAATATACAACATCCAGAGGCATCGGAAAATATGTGGGAGTTTATAAATAACAAATCCGACAACTGATGCTGTTTTGTAAGACATTCAATGTAAGTAGATATTTTTTTGAAATATTTTAATTGTCAACTGTTTCATATATTTTAGCGGCCTTCGAAATACAGCATTAAAAACATCCGAAGCAATTAACAAATGATCTTCAAAATCTTATCTTCTTATCTTATGTTATATTATCTTATGTTATCTGTTCAAAACAGCATTAAGCTTTATTTATAATTAATTAAGTTGTATGTATGTATGTGTATCAAATTTGAAACATTAAACTATTTTTATGCTTTTAAAATAAAGTAACTTATGTTATTATTTTAACACTTGATGTTTTAGGGAATTTCAGAGAAAAAATTCAATGGTCGTAAGTTCTGAAATAATATTTGTCAACAGAAGCGTGCACGGGAGGGTGGCATTCCGCAACCACTATAAAGATTAAATACAAATTTGCATATATTTTATATAGACCCAGTAGTTCCAGTCTTGAAGAAATCTCAAATGTATCATGTACGATTTTTCTTGATCCTTGACGAAACATGCTGATTTGGCCATACATTTCATTGACGAAAATTTCATATAAATGTTCCAAATTCGTGCAAGACGCAATGCAGAAACGTCGGGATTTATCATGCACGAACCCAATATCGAAATATCGTTAAGATCGAAGTTTCGTTAACGAAAAGCAGACAGAAATGTAAAGAAAATTCGTTAAGGAATTAAAATCGAAATGTGCTTCTGGACCGAATTCAACGTTGTGCGATATATTTGATAGGGGATAAAAATATTTCATCCTCTCTCAACTCTATTGGAAATCGACGTAATGTTGGTTTCGTAATGGCCTGACGCCACCCCACCGTATTTTTCCAGGTCCACTCGGGCAGCTGTCCAAGCCCACTCCTTACCTGTGCAAATTTAAAACAAATCTTCGCCGAAACTGCACCATCTTTTCAACCTCTAACTTTCACCCATCTTCCAAATCAACACAATGCTCATACTTTATATGAAACATCACCTGAGCTTTCACTCTACAAAACAGAAAAACATGATACCAAATTGTCAAAATCAAACAAATTCGCCAGCAATGGCAATGACACCTAAACAGTGGTGTCAATGAACATTTAAATACTATCGAAAACCATCGATAGTCAGTCCAAAACTGTCGGTAGTCACGATAGTGTGAAATTATCGATAGTTTGCGAACTCTACAGCTTAGCCTCTGAACGATTCGGCGAATCACAATAATCATGAATATCTTGAAGTTGTAATAGAGTGGAAAAAGTTGGGCTCTGACAACCGCTACTTTGCATTATATTTTGCATGTATTTTTTTAAGTCCAGCAGCTCATGTAGAAACTTCCTTTAAGAAATCATCACTAAAAGTTCGTCAATGATGCCGCGAACTACTGGGGAGTAATAATTAGATCATTCACAGTTTTTTCATCGTAATATATAAAAATTTTGGTGCATATGTATGTCCGACCCTCAAGGCTAAGCCACTGAAGCTATCCACATTATACTATATTCACACGATATGTTCGTGTGGTACTCCGGATGTTTTTGTATGTGTTAGACTCTCCCCCTCCCCAAGATGACGATGGGGTAGTAAAAAAATCCTATTTATGAAGAGATTTGGCTCAAATTAACACCATATAATGTTTGAATGAAAATAAAGTAAGGCAAAATTTGGACCCGATAGGTGGCGCTGGCTTGGAGATATTTACGAAAAAGTATTATTTAAATAAACATAAAATCGTTGGTTTTCCTGTTTGTGATCAGGAATATGTACTAATCTTCTGAACGACTTTGCCTATTGAAGTCATGTGTCAAGTTTATTAGCTAACCAATATATATGGAAGACAGAAAAGCGCTGAACAACATCTGTCAGGCCATCTAGTAAAATATAAAGGATATAATATAAAGGGCAGAACAAAATCAATACAAGAAATTCAAAATTTATTTGAAGCTATCCTGCCATCGAGGTGCTCCTAACATCAAATTTTAAGTTTTTTGTAGAAATTCTAGATATGCATAAGGATAACCACCTTTAGGATGCGAAATTTTTTTTCCGACCCGGTTTTCAGAAGCCCTAGCTACGCTACTATTTCTATAATATACGAATTGCACTGTAAAATGTACGAATGAATAACAAGAGCATTAGTAAATATGAAAATAGTATTCGTACAATATACGAACATAACTTTATAATGTACGAATGAATAACAAGAACATTAGCATATATTACAATACTATTCGTACAATATACGCAATTGCACTGTACAATGCACGAATACGTATTATGAGCATTCGTAAATGTAGCAAATGTATTCGTACAATATACATTCGTTTTTGTACGAAAACAAATAAAATATTCGTAATATGTAGTAATATACGTTCATTCTACGAACCTTACTCGTGGCTGAAAACTACGAATAAATCGACTAAATCGTAGAATGAACGCAGTTATTAGTAATATTTACACACAAATATTTTTGAGTGTATGATTTCTCGAAATGTTCTCTTAAAATTTTTGAAATGTTCTTTTAAGATAATCATTTCTGATGAAAAAAGTTTAATTTGGATGGACTAGAAGGCTGCAATGAATACTGGCGGAATATACGACGTACACTCCGATAATTTTCAAAAATAAATTTGAAATACATCGCACGAAGTCATAAAATTCCCATTTTAGAGTGGCCATCACTTTCTCCTGATCTTTAGTTCACGTTGTTTATGAAATACCCAATACTCAAAGAAGGAAGAGCTGCAAAAAGCTACTCAACAAGCTTGGGACGACTTCAACCAGCAACAAGTTCAGAATTTATTTGACTCAATTGTCAAATCGAATTTTTGAGGTTATAGAACAAAAACGGAAACATAACCCGTTAATCAAATAGACAATAAAACTGTCTGGGGAAAAAACACTTTATGAAGTGCGATTTTAATTTTGCAATAGCGGTTTTTTGTCGTATGTTTTTTTTCCTCTTTTAATGTGAACTATAAACAACTACGAAATAGCTTAGTTTTGATAATTAGAGAAGCCAAAACCAAATATTATAAAGGCAAAAGGCAAATGCTGCTATTGGAAGCAAAAATACTTGGAAAGAAATAAGAAATATAGGAATTGGTAATAAAAATATTGCTTTTATTCATGAAGTTAATGCTGATGAGCTAAATAGGAAATTTATAAATATTCCCACGCCAGTAGTAACTACAAATATATACGAAAACGTTTCAACTACACTCCACAGTGACATAATGTTCTGTTTTTCCTGTGTTGAGCAGGCTGATGTTCTTGGTAGCTTTCAGGCCATTAAATCTAATGCAATTGGAGTAGATAAAATGCACCCAGTTTTTATTAAGGCTTTACTGCCCATTATTCTTCCATATATAACACATATTTTTTATTCCACATTGACAACTTCAATTTTTCCTAAAAACTGGAAAGAATCATGTATTATTCCAATTCCCAAATCTGGAAACGAGTACGAGATCTTGTCTTTTGTGTCCAAGGCTCTTGAACTTATCATGCATAAGCAAATTACTAATTTCGTCACTGATAACTCATTACTCACTGAAAGGCAATCAGGATTCAGATCAAAGCGTAGCTGCATAACTGCATTAATTGATGTAACTGAGGAGCTGCGCGTTGCAGTATATAATGATAAAATAAACTTTTTAGTACTTTTAGACCACTCCAAAGCTTTTGACACTGTAGACCACGAAATTTTAAAAACGAAGCTATTAAATATGTTTAATTTTTCCTCTACAGCAACCAGTCTGATATCGTCATATTTGTCCAATAGAACTCAAATAGTTTGCGTGAATAATACCTCTTCTCAACCTCTGCCTATTTACAGAGGCGTTTCCCAGGGCTCTGCCCTGGGTCCGCTACTGTTTTCTTTATATATAAATGATCTTCTTCCACATTAAAATGTAGCAATGTTCATATGTATGCCGATGATGTCCAATTATATGTTAGCTGTAATCGTAAGTCAATTGTTTCTTGTATATCTCACCTAAACAGCGACCTTGACCGTATTGCAATCTGGGCCACAATGAACGGTCTGTGCATTAATCCTGATAAATCTAAATGTTTAGTTATATCCAAAAAGATCTATGACGTATCCACACTTCCGCGGCTTGAATAACAGCAGAATTGAAAATGTAAGCACTGCCAAAAATTTAGGCATAACGTTCAATAGAACCCTAACATGGAACGATCATATTCATAGCACAATTGGAAAAGTCTATGGAATGCTTGGAAGTTTATGGACGACACAGTACTTTACCCCCTTAAAGATTAGAATCTTACTAGTAAAAACATATATTATTCCAAAACTTCTTTATGGGTGTGAAATATTTTCCAATTGTGACTGCATAAGCAAACAAAAACTTAACGTGCTTTTTAATAATACTGCCAGGTATGTTTTTGTACTAAGACGTTCAGATCATATTTCACAATTCTCTAAAAAAATCTATAACATGTTCTTTGAAAACTATCTATAATATCGTACACTGCTATTTTTACATAGTAAACATGAAAGAGCCAGTTTATCTTCTTAATAAATTAACTTTTACTCGATCAATTCGTTCAAACAAAATGATTCGATTAAGGCATTTCTACCTCACCTCAGAAAGACAGTTTTTCATTTTCTCTATATGTCTTTGGAACGATATTCCTGCTATAATTCGATCACTGAGCAGCACTGTGCAGTTTAAAAAACAATTTTCTGCCTATTTATCATCTGTGCAATAATTTTATCATAAGATATTTCAAAATTTGCTTCAAGAAATATTTATTTGTATTTTTTTTTGTATTTGATAATAACTTATGTATTTTATAACAGCTTTATTCATTATAACTACATTCATAAAAATTTAATATACATTCCTTAAAGTAAATGTTTCAGTCGTTTTATGAATTTATTAAATGCACCATCCCAGTAAAAAATTTTGATGCGCATTACTCGTATGCGCATTAAGAGCGCTTTCATCCCCTTGCGTATAGTGCTATTTGTAAAGCGCTATGTTTAGAGCTCTTTAAATAGTGATAACGTAGCACTAGCAAAAAAATCTTAGAACGTAAAGTCAAAACAATAAAAAATAAATTTTTGAAAAAAAAAAAACTAAAATTAGAGCCCGTCACATCCCGTTCTTTTGCTTATAAGTCCAGCGAGCATATCACATATCGCTCATAACTACTGTGAGCTCTATCGCACCTGTCATTCCCGCGAGCGCATTAAGTACCGCCCTTAAGTCCTGCTAACCCCTAAGTGCTGCATAGCTCTTGCGGCATCCGTGCTTTCATACGCGTAGTTAACAAAAGTAAGTTTTAATTAAAGTTTTAAATGCAAAAAGTAAAATGGTTTAATATTTTTATAAAAGTTAAAGTACTGCATTGAAGTCCTGCGAGATCGAGTCTATCCAGCAAGTCCATCCTCAATTTAATACGCGAAACTCATAAAAATAAGTATGAACAAATTTTTATCAGCAACTGTAAAAATAAGTTTTATTTAAAAAAAGGGCAAAAACTGCACCAGAGTCCTGCGAGACCGCGTCGTACTGACTATTGTTAGACTCGATCGATCATTACTTACTAATACCCGTGTTCGGCCATTTCGAAATGAAGACAGGATTTCGCTCCTACAAAAATAAATTTTACAGGGATGTGAGCAAAAACAAGAAAAATAACAATTCAACAGCAGAAACTTTACAGTAAAACTGTGTTTTAAAGAAATGTGTTTCAATTAATTACTTACTGAATTCTTATTGTTTTTTATCACGTTGTGAATTTATAAATTTAGTTCTTATTGTTAAATAATCCCCAAACATAAAAAACAGCATTAAATGCATAAATGCAAAAGAGTTAATAAATGTATTATATATTTGTTTTTAAAGAGCTAGTTTTTATATTAACTACAAGGGGAAAAAAGCGCTCAGTTCTCGCTACTTTTAAATATTAACTACAAGGCAAACAAAGCGCTCGGTTCTCGTCTCTATGTCGTATTAACTATTTCGTATCAACTACAAGGTGAACAAAGCGGTCGGTTCTCGCTACGATTTTATATTTTGAACAGCGAGAGTAAAGTGCATACATCTGATGACATGCTAATGTTAAAAAATGCGCTATACTGTTAAAGGTAAATGTTAAAGGAGAATGTAGCGCTCTACTGTTTTTTTGGAGCGCTTCAGTTGCGCTAGTGGAGCGCTCGGCTTTCTACTGGGATGTTTTTATTTTTATTCATTTATTAAAATTAATTATATAAAATTAATTTTAAATACTTATTATATAATTTTTTAGTTTTTACTTTTCATTATTAATTTTCTATTCACACCACTAGTGTAGTTTCATAAGATATTACATCTTGTTACACTAGGTTGACAAACTAAATAAATAAATAAATGTTATTGTTGTTGTTTGTTGTCAACACACTTGTCTAACGGTGAAAGTAGAAAAATGTTCTCATACCCATAACAAAAGATATAAATAAAAATCTAGTGGGATTATAATTTTGAGACGTAAATTGAAGGTTAATTTTACATTAACTCACCTTCTGAATATTGCTCCGAAAAAATGTTGGGTCGGGCGTTACAACTTTTCAACTCGTTCTAAAGGGCAAATGCGAAAATAAATATTAAAAGAAAAACCAGGGAAATCTCTGAGCACTATGCCTAAGATAACTATCCCAAAAATGGACACTAATTGATATTATAATTCCGGACTTACATAACTTTTTTCTTTTTTATGGGGACGGGCATTACCAAAAAGTGGGTCGCCGAGGATAGATATTTAATTTTCCCGAGCCCCACTAAATTCTCAAACAATATAGGTATTCACGATTCAGTGCACTTGCCAGTGCAGTTGAGGACTTGTGCAGTTAGGTTTTCGTGAACACACTACCATCAATATTTCAAAGCTGTCAAATTTTGTCAATGCATACAAATGCACAACTGCTCAAGTCCTCAAGTTTAAGGCAATACTAGAAAAGCACTAGTACAGATTTTTGACGTACGTGTATTTTGTTTTTGTATAGTGCACAAGCCCTCAAATCCTCAATTGCACAGGCAAGTGAACTGAATCGTGATTACCCCTATTGTCTTTTCACTTTCAGAGTTTTAATTTTCCACTGACAGTGTTTTAACACTTAAAGCACAAGTTTGCAAGTGATCTCCTTCAAGAATTTACAAAATGTGATTGACTTTAAAGTTAAAAATATACAAAGTGTCATTAATTTTGGAATTTTAGCAACATTACATAAATACGGCAAAATACATAATATCTTCAACTTTAATTTTATTTTGGTTCAATATTGCTTATCTTGGAATTGACCAAGATCAAAATCGAGAACGATCAAAATCTGATGAAATTAACGCCTACCTCCCATACAAAGTGACTTTACTCAAACGGTTAAATCTCTTTAAATTTCATAAAAATTTATTCAATGACTTTAAATGTTGCATATAACTAAAAACCTCAACTTCAGTTCACTTTTCTCATTCATTTATTTCTTTCAGCTCTATGTAAAAACATCAATTGTTCCGTCTTTTCTTCTGCCAAATTCAAATTTTTATTGTATCCGTTTTACTGAATCATTACCCACATGCTAACAATTTACCTCAAGTTCAGTAATAATTTTTTTTATTTTAAATTTGCGTAAAAATTTTGCTCAGTGCAAAGAGCACAAAATAACACAAGAGCTTTATATGTATAGTGCCCATAACCGCATATAATCCCTCCAGGAAAAATCGGAAGGCTTCCATCTATAAGTGAAAAAGAAACATTCCCCAACGTATCTTTTGAAAGCTTAAGGGTAGTTTTGTATTTATATTGTTTCCAAACAATTTCCTTAAGAATGCATGTGGAAACTTTTATTTATTGTCAAGCAATGACAATAGAAAATATTAATATCAATGTTTTCTAGTTGCTTATTGTAGAATTCGATAGTCTAGTGGTAGCGCTCTCGACTGTTGCTCAGGGGTTCCGGGTTCGAATCCTGGCCGAATCCATTTTCATTACAAGGGAGAGGAATGTTTCCACATGACTTTTTAACACAGCGGGGAGGAATGTTTCCCTCTAATGACATGCTATGTTAAAAAAGCAATGGATTGTGCAACAAAGGGGAATGCTTCCTACATTCTATGGAATGTTTCCTGGTAACATCCGGCAATGCTCACATTTCCTGGAGGGAAGTTTTAACTGCACTGTGTCTAAATAACCTTTCTACCTCTGACTCTATGAAATCAGTATACTTTCCTTAAATTCCTTAAAAATTAGTACAATGGCTTACAATTTTTCATTGAGTTCTCTTGTTCTTAATTCTTTTTTTAAATTTTTAATGTTCATTTTAATTAAATTTAACCTACATGCTAAATCTTAATTTCTTTTTTTATTTTAAATTCGCATAGTTATAAGGAAAATGTTAATTATTCAATAAATAATCTTATATATAAAAATTAATGTTTGTTTGTTTGTTTGTTCGTTCGCTATGCGCTGCAATACCGTTCAGCCGATTGCGATAAGACTTTGTCAACTTATTGCATGCACTTACGCGAACAATATAGGCATATTTAAAATTTGCCACACCACCTTTTACCGCCCACAAATCAATAAAAATGCTATATTTAAGACAGTTTTTGTCGTATTAAACTAAAATTTGGTAATTAAGTTCGTATGACAACTATCGGTAACTAGACTTAAAATAGGCGTGGTCTCTCTATAGCTACGCCTACTTTTAAGAAAAGATAAAGAGATTTCGAAATTACTGGTCCGATCGAGCTAAAATTTTGGCAGTGGATTTGTTTTGAGTACCGCCCAAAAACATATAAAAAATTCGCGATATGAAATTGCTTTGGAGTTATGGGATCACAGCTGCGAAATTCGATATTCAACCACAATTTACACATGTCGTTCCACTGATGACATTTTATGGGAGTTAAACAAGGGGGAGTGGAACCTCCGATACAGCCAAAACTTACAATATCGAATAGTTTTGGAGTTACAGGTCACACAGCATCGGAATTCAGTATTCGACATCAATTTATGCATGCAGTTTCATTAATAACATTTTATGGTCAGTGGAAACGGTGGAGTTTCACTTCCCCCCATACAACCAAAATTTGTGCTATCAAATAGCTTTGAAGTTAAAGGTCGCACAGCATCGAAACTCAGTAATCGACCTAAATGTACACATGCAGTTTTACTGAAAACATTTTATGGCGTTGGACAAGTACAACCCAAACATGCAAAATCGAATAGCTTTAAAGTTATTCAGCATTCGACCTCAATTCATACATGCAGTTTTATTAATAACATTTTATGGGCGTAGGAAAAGGGAGACTGGCATCTCCCATGCAACCCAGATTTGTGCTATCGAATAGCCTTGGAATTATAGGTCGCACAGCGTCGGAATTCACTATTCGATTCGAATTTATACATGCACTTTCATTGGTAGCATTTTTTGGGCGTTGGACAAGGGATAGTGACACCTCCCATATAACCCAAAATTGCGATAACGAATAGCTTCTGAGTTATTTGTCGCACAGCGTCGGAACTCAGTATTCGACCTTAATTTACACATTCAGTTTCATTGATAACATATAATCGGCGTTGGTCAAGGGGGCGTGGCACCTCCCATACAACCCAAATTTTGGATATCTAGCAGCTTTGGATTTATAGGTCGCACAGCATCGAAATTCAGTATTTGACCTCAATTTACACATGCAAGGAAGCGTGGCAGCAACGCACCGGATTTCAGCTAGTAAGTATATAAATGTCATTCACCTCTACTGATGTACTATTAAAGACTAAGTCTTATTGTACAAATACTAATTAAATAAATAAATAAAATGAAATAAATAAATCAAAATAAGTTTAAATCTTAACTATGCACTCGATGTTTGGAATTATGTTCAAAAAACTAAACATTCCGCCCACCTCCCATACAAAGTGATGATGACGTCACTAGTCAATGGCAAACCTTTAGAAAATCCAAAAAAATAATGTTTAAACTTGATATTGTGCACTTAGCTCTAATAAGTAAAAAGGACACTGAGTTTCAAATGAGAAGTATTTGGATAAAAACCACGCCCTATAAAAGTGACGTGATCAAAATAATGCAACATTCAAGAAATCGAAAAAACTAAAATACGTCCGTGGGGGTATTTTAACTTCGGTCTAGTCCAAGATAATTCCTTACTTTTTAACAATACAGTAGAATCGCGGAAAAGTTAACTAGCGCAAAAGCTAATCGCTCGGTAAAGTTAATCGAATTTCAGCGTCCTCGTACCGCTCCAAGAAGTTATCTGTTGAGTTATCATACAAATCTTCATCGTTAAACAAGATTAATTTGGGCTGAGTTCGGAAAAGCAAAAACAATGCACAACATGCTTTTTTAGTACAAGTTTTACGTTCTGGAATATTTATGTTATGTGTTATTTCCGAAAAATTATTGATTATTATTGCACTCTAAATAATAATGCGGTGTGAATTGAAAAAACACCAATTAAATATTATTTTTAATACCACCTGTGTAGTAATATTATCCATCAGATGGATAATATTGTGTTTTCGTCAGTTTGGATATTTTTTTTCTCCACGAAAAACACTTAATTTTACGCTTGTTTTCTTGCTCGTCATTTTTTTAAGTTTTAAGGTTTTTGCCCAAATTAAAGCAATGCAATAGGGCTTTATGTATTAATCCAAAAATGTAAATAAGTTGCATATTTATTTTAATTGGGCAATAAAAACGTAAATTTTTAATTTGATGCTTTAAGAAATATCCAAAAAAGCCGCTTTTGTAAAGTTATTTTGTAAAGGTAAAGGACCAGTTAATTTTAGTTTAGGATATGAAAATTGTTTTCCTTGAACGGCGTGCAAAAAAATTTTACTGTTAACATCGATGCAGCAATTAATTTGCAGGATGCCATTGATTCGGGTCAGTCTTTGGTATTATTTTACAACACAATGCAAAAATTTTCTAATAATTTTTGGATTTATTCTTTTATTTCTGACTTAAGTCAGAAACCATTCAAAAAAGGTTATATCTAAAAATCTAAATATGGTATAGAAAAACAGGAGTCATGGATGACAACAGGTGTTCCTCATATTTCGGATGCAATCTGCTGCAAGCAATTGAATTTATTTCTAAACTTCATTCGTATGTACTAATTCCTTTAAAAATTAAGCGGTTTTTAATTTTTAAAAAACTTTCATTTAGAATGTCACTTGAAATGAACCACATTAAATCAAATAACAACTTTTATAATTGTGCCAAAACATTTAATACACTAAACCAGTGCCCAGCAAAAAAGTGGATCATCCTATGAGCGATCTGGGATTGATTGCTCCCTGAGGAGCAGTGGAGTGCTCCCCATTGATCCAAGCTAGGTGTATTTTGTGTTCTCTTTTAACATTGCATGTCCTAGGAAGGGTAGCGCTCCATTTAACATCCCAGAGGAGCTCAAAAAGAGCGATCAATAAATGATTCAAATGGATCAGCAAAGGAACATTTAAAACATTTGTTTTTGTTTTTTTTAAAAGATCAAAGAACCAACACGCGCCTTATACAAACAAGGTTTGGTATTTGACGTGAAAGGAAAGGGATAGATTAGCTAGAGAAATTGATTAGAACCATACGTGAATTATTGATTAGACGAAACAGACGTGAAAGATAATGCTTTCAATCGCTTTAAACCGAGCTAGTGTGTGTTATGCCTTAACCTCGGCAAGCATTTTCAGCCTTTAGTTGTTTATGTCCTTTAATTACACATTTTCCCACAATTTAGCTGTGGATTTTTAGTTTTCCATAATTCTTAAATGTAGGAACGAACAAAGAAAGTGAAAAGAACCATGCCCGAACCCGGAGTCGAACCAGGGACCTCTGGATTGTAAGTCTAGCGCACTCTCCACAAGACTACAATGGCCGATTTTTCACAGTAAATAATGATCGAGTTTCTTACAAAGCACATGACTCACTTTATGTGCTTTTTTTTCATTGATTGCTCGCCTATTGATTTTTTAAAACAGTAAAGGAGCACAAGAGCACAAGTGCTCACTTTTTGATAGAATAAAACAGCAAAAGAGCGCTCTGTTGTTCCTCCTCATAGGAACGATTGCATGTTTTTTTACTGGGTGGTGTTTACTCAGGGTTGCCAACTCATACCATTTGGCCCGGAGACTCCGGTTTTGAAGGGTCGATCTCCGGGCTCCGGCCCTCACAGATTTTCTCCGGCTTTCGCACTTTAAGATTTTATTTTTTAATAAAAAAATTACAATTATATAAAAATGTAATATAAAATTATTTTCTTTGAAAATTTTTTTGAAACTAAAGTCCGTATGCACTTTAGCGCTTTAAAAGCATGACAACAAAAAATTATTCTATATGATGTGGTTGGAGTTTTAAAAACCTTAGTGTATTTTAGAAAAATTTAACAATTGTGAGGAAAGCTCTCAAAAAGGAAATTCTAGATTATTTATATATTGTGAAGCACGAAATCACACTCGAACGTGTGTAAGAAGCCTCGAAAATTACACAGTGCGACAGCCAAAACGTGAGTAAGAAACCGACAAATGTGTTCAATTATTTCCAGACTCCTTATTACGAATATGGCACCCAAATTTTTAAATCACATCAGGATTTTGAGAAAACCGTGATTCAAGGTCAAAAAATTCTACTAAGAGAAATCAACTTGAATCGTCAAAAATAAAAGTAGTACGCGTTTCTTGTTTATGGCAAAGATATTTGTTAAAAGTTGATAAAAAATTGACTTCATCTGTGCCATGGTGCATCTAGGGTAATTTTGTAAGATCCAATAAGTTTTTTAATAGGGATGGTTTTTTGCCAACACATAATATTACATTTCTCAATGGTTTGCAGAATACAGCTATGCTAAAATAAATTATTTTTGAAAAACGTAAAAATAAGGGTAAAAAAGGGCGTGTGGGGATAGAAGTATGAAAGACAATTTTTTATCAACTTATAACAAACATCTTTGCCATATTCAAAAATCGCATACCACTTTTAGTTTTGACGATTCAAGTTGATTTCCCTTAGGAGAATTTTTGACCTTGAATCATGGTTTTCTCAAAATCCTAATGTGATGGAAAAATTTGGGTGCCAGATTCGTGATTAGGAGTCCGGAAACAATTGAAAACATTTGTCGGTTTCTTAATCACAAAAATAAAGGCTCTTTTTGGTGCACAGTGTTATTAATGTTGAATAAAATGTTGACGAACTTTTTGATAAAGTTAACTATATCAATAAACCCTTGCCAACATTAAAGAAAACCATTTCATCAGTAGCTTATATTTGGATAGCAATTTTAAAAACCAATTAAAAACTAGAAATTAAACAACTTGGTATGAAAGTGTTTGTAATACCAATAAGCAACGCATTCGTTGATCGTTTATTATAATTGAGTCTGTATGAAGAGCCGATAGAAACAAAATGAGCGCTCGTTTGGTAAAAGAATAAATAAATAAAGAACGAATAAATTTTTATTTTGATTGATAGCAGCTTCTGTTGTATCTTCAACACCCGGATCAGCAAGAACTTGTTAACAGCTCAAAATCGCAACTCAAATATAATTTTTAAAATGTGTTATATTGACTCAGATTTAGTCTTGTTTTTAAATATACAAATTGTTATGTACTTTTTGCTAAAACAATAAATTATAAGATTGTTTATTATATTTACGTATAAATAAAATTTTTATTCTAAAATAAATATAAAAAATAATTAATTTGAGAAAATGAAAAAAAAAAATTATGTTAGAAAAGCTCCGGGCGGGGAGCTTCCAAGAGTTGGCAACCCTGTGTTTATTCGAATACTACTGCAATTTTCGACTTTTGTGCTTGTGTTAGTAGCTCTCTCACTCTCTGCACTGACAAAAATTGTTGTGCAGGTATTAAGAAAGTATTGTTTTATAATTATTATAATTATCAATAATCAATAATACCTATTATTATTATAATTATAATCATTATTATTATTATTATTATTGTTATTAATATTATTATTATTATTATTTTTGTTATTATTATTTTTGTTATTATTATTTTTGTTATTATTATTATTATTATTATTATTTTTTATTATTATTATTATTATTATTATTATTATTATTATTATTATTATTATTATTATTATTATTATTATTATTATTATTATTATTATTATTATTATTATTATTATTATTATTATTAATATTATTATTGTCATTGTTATTAAAATGAAGTACATGTAAAAAATAAAACTGGAAATTTAATACGTAAATTAAAATATGTCAACGAAGCAATTTTTATTCTAATAATATATGTCAGTGTTGAAGTATTAGTTAAATTTTATGTTATTGGAAATATATATATTTTACTTCAAAAAACCTTATTCTATAAAAAAATAAAGATCGGAATTTAATGCATATAAAAAATAGTTCAAAACTTCAATTATAATAAGAAAATTAATTTTAATTAAAAAAATCTAGATCAACCATCAAATCGCATTTTATTATAGTATCTACATCAACTTCTTTTTCATAGCATTTAATTGTTACTAAATCTTGTAAGTGTTTGTTTCTAAATCGATTTCTAAGTTTGTTTTTAATGAATTTAAGTGCCGAAAAAGCTATTTCGCAACAGTATGTTGACCTGAATGTTGCAGTATGTAGTGGCGGCCGTAGCCTAGTGGGTAGAGTGCGTGGGCCCTAAGCTAAAGAACCGCGGTAGCCCAGGTTCAATTCCAGCTCAGACAGAAAGTTTTTTCAATTGAATTAATTTTTCTGTTCCGTCGTCACCTCTCTACAGACAATGGCAAACCTCAGAGAGTAAAAATTGCCATGTAAAGCTTCTTGAGAACATAAGCCGTTCGAAGTCGGCATAAAAAAACGTAGGTCTAGTTCTCGATCATTTGTGATCAAAGATTTAATAACACGCACAACACAATTGATCAATAGAAGCTAGGTCAAAGTCCTTCCAAGGGCTGGAATGGCCAGTTTATTATTATTATTATGTTGACCCGAACATAGAGTATAATTTGTATACTTCGGTTTTAATAAGAGAATAAATGAGTCCATCAACTTCTGCCCAAAACTCTTTTCCAGTTTTTTAATGGCAATGTTAAATCTAGCCTCATTAAAATTAATTCATTTTTGATTATGGGGTTTTGTAACTCGATGTTGCATGTCAATGGTGTATTGTGCAGATCTATTAATGGTTTGATTTGAAGAAAATCGTGAAATCGGTTATCGAAATTTGTTAATAATAATTTTAATATGGTATTGTATGTATCAAATTCTATTGGAGTTTCGTATGCATCAGCAATGGTTTTCATTCTACGCATATTAGAAAAGTTTTTTCTTCAAATTGTGACATTAAAACTTTTAGCTTTCGAGAAAATTCTTCAAATGATGACACTTAATCAAAAATTTGTTTCTGTTTGCCCTGCAGTGATAGATTAAGAATATTCAAAAATCCCGAAATATCGCAAAGGAAGGCAAGGTTTAACAAAAAAACCGGATTCTTTAGTGAGAGTACTAAATTCTGCGCTTCGGAAGTAAAATCTTGCTCTAAGAACAGTAACAATTCTTTCCTCAAGTCGTAAAGCCTTTCTAGACTTCTTCCACGACTAAGCCAGCGAATTTCTGTATAAAGGAGTAAATCTCCGTAATATGCCTCTATTTCTTAGAGGAATGTTTTAAATTTCCTATGGCTAAGTGCATTATGGCCGCCTAATCTTATTCATTATTTTAATTGATATGTTCATGGCTTTCATAATATTAAAACATTTGGGAAAAATACTTTGCTGGTGTATTATGCAATGAAATAAAGGGATTTTTATATTATTTTTTAACAAAAAGCCAATAAATCCTTCCTTTTTCCCCCAATCATAACCTTGGCGTCATCTGTACATACAGAGCTTAGTTTTTTAGTTTCGGCAAAAGAAAATACATGTTGGTTAACCACATCAAATATTGTTTTGCTCTTCACATTGCCATGAAATGGTATTAATTTTAAAAAATCTTCGCTTGTTTCAAAATTGGCATCAAAAGTCTTGACACATATAATTAACTGGCTTATGTCATTAATGTCTGTGCTTTCATCCAAGCATAATGAAAAAAACCAGCAGTCAGATATTTTTTTTTTAATTTCTGAGTCAATAAAAAAGCTTATATCCTCAGTTCATCGATATATGGTAGATCTGGAAAGAGGAATTTCATTAAAAACCTTCGATAAGTCGCCGAAGCATTGCAAAACTTCTTAAGACAATTCTTTAAAAAAAATTCCATCTTGAAATGATTTGGAATGCTTCGCCAATGTCAAAGTAACTAGAATTTTTAAATTCTATTGAGTCCTGAATAAATTTTTCAAAATAAGATTTTTTTTTAATTTTAGAATGAACCCACTGCGTTCTTTATTCTTAACAGAGAAATACATGGCATGAACTGTTCTATAGTGCCTTTCAATACATAATCTTTTCCATGTAGCTACAATGCGTTGGCAAACCAAGCATTCTGGCTGCCCCAAAAAAAATTTTCTGCGAATAAAAACTCATCTTCATATGTCTCAAACATTTTGTGCAGTGCAAAACATACGAACAAGCGGCATGAACCTTTTGGCTTGAAGTTTCAGCGCCAACTGATTGAGAGAGCTTCGTGCGTGTGATCGTGTACAGTGTGACCAGAGTGGAATATTATATTCCACTTTGGCATATTTAAACTTCGGGAAGCATATTTTTTCTTATAAAAAGTGGAATATTTTTCGTATGATTATATATTTCAAAGTTCACAAAAATTGCAATAAAAAATGTCTATTTGGTTACTAAATGGTTATTTTTTGGCTATCGACACTTTATATTTTTTCATGTCTGAACCACCTTGTAAAACGCAATATAAGGAATTCATTTTGTGGTAAACTTCTTCGTTGTCAATTTTATTGAAATTCATTTAATAACTTCACGCAGCTTAAAAAGTGAAGTAAATTTGCTTATATGTTTATTTGGTTAGATTTTTTTATGGATTATGTTACAGCAGTAAGTAATTTACTTCAGAAAACATTAGGGGTATTCACGATGTGTTGTATTTTCCCTTGTATTGTGTATTTTTGATAAATTTGATATTTGTAGTAAATTTTGTAATATAACAAAAACAAAATGCACAGTTTTCAAAATACAGCCCTGTGGAAAATATACAACGATGGAACACTATTGTATTCTGTGTAAATTTCGTAATTTATTCTTTCATTTCAATTTTTGTATGATTTCCTTTAGTTAAATGATGATTTAAATTAATATTTCCAAACAGAAGTACATACAAAAATCAGCTGATTTTAAAAATATAATATGTACTTTACTGAAGGTTCGATCACAATAAGTTGTAAGTATTGTACATTTTGCAAAAATTTATCACAAATGCACCACATCGTGAATACCACTATTATTGCTAACAATAGCTATTTCTATTTACTTTTTTAAAATGTGGATTCAAAACAATAAAGCAGAAAAAAGTTATTGATCAAAGTTCGGAATCTGAAGATTTATCAAAATTTGTGCTTTTCTCGCTTAGCTTACCATTTAGCAATGCTGAGGTTATATGAATCTTTCTTATTTCAACGAAAAATCGAAATAGAATGCAAGAAAAACTCTTAAATAATTTGTTGAATGTTAAAACATGGCTGCATGTTCAAAAAAGTGTTGTAATACATATCAAATACCAGATAGCTTAATAAAAAATTTAGAAATGGGAATTTCTATGATAATACTATAAGCAATAATTTAAGAATTGACCTCGAAGATGTGCCTGAATTTTAGTTTTGTATATTGTATATCGTTACTTAAAATTCAAAAAACCATAACAATGTTTATAATTTTTTATAGGAGAAGAAAATAAATTTAAGTGTGATAGTAATCAAATAAATAAATGTTTTTAAACTTGCTTCTGTGTTTTTTTTTATATGCATATTTAGACTTATTTAGATATATATCTTGGAAATTGAAAGTGGAATATTTTTGTGGAATATAAAAATTGAAAGTGGAATATTTAGCATATTTTTTTTAATAAAAAGCATATTTTTTCAAAAATCTTCTGGTCACACTGATCGTGTACGTGTTTCGATTCTCGAACGAAGTCATCGAGTCTCAGCACGCGTGCCACTTCGTGAACAACGCTGCACTAAACCAAAATTATAATACATGAATTGTTTTAAGTGGTTGGCTTTTTTCAATTCTTGAATATATTGATTTTTCTGTATTTTCATACATCAGAACATTATAATATCTCTTAAATAAATTTCTTATAAATATTTAATAAATAAACTTTTTATAAAAAATTAACAATTAAATGTTTTTTATTTCATAAGGGACAAAATTAAAACACCGTATGCGGTATATTGTCAAAAATGGTCAGTTCTTTGGAGTTTAAGAATTTATCTAATGTTGGTTTTTAATTAACACCATTCTGATATTATGAAAACGATCAAACAGTGGTTACGTTTCACATTGTTTTTGGCCCTCTTGATTTTATCCATTTGGATAAATTTTATTTGACTTCAAATAAACACCGAATGGTGTTTTAGTTTCGCTCCGTTTTGGATATTGTTATTATATCCATTTGGAGCGACACAAACGGATACAATAAAATGAACACCATTCGGATTGACCATATGTTACACCATTTCGGTGTTATAGTAACACCGTTTTTATTTTGATGTGTATCTTTTTAAGGTAAAAAGTTAATTACTCTTGGGATATTTCGGTTAACTTTTTTATGCTTAACGTCTAGCAGTCGTTGAAGGGTTAAAGTAGAAAGTTCATGTATTAACAAAAGTGTTTGTGTGCGTGTATATGATAAGAGTAATTATTGGGCTTTCATGCCTTAATACCACTACCAGCACCCTTAAGAACTTTTGCGGATTCCACTGATTGAATAAAACCTCTATCGATTTAGTCGACCGACCTTCTATGCTTTGATTTTATACATCGATGCATAGTAAGCCATTAATTAATGTGCTGCACTCATCAATCAGATGCTACTTAGTTAAGGTTTGGCCTTAAAATGACATCGAATGGTTACACAACCAAAACAGAACATAGATTATTCCTTATTGGATGGCATATGTACATACCTGGCACAAATCGCCCCCAACTTTCGGTAACGCAGGCCACAACAAATGGTGTCGCATACAGGTAAATAAAAACTATCATCATTATGGCTTTGCCATGCGTCATCTTTCCTTCCATGGGCCGTGTGATGACATTATAGCGATCATAGGCGATAAATGCATTTGTAGCCGATGCGCCGATTCCAGTGTATGACCCTATGATACCATAGAGCTGGCAGCCCCAGTTGCCTAAAGCAAAACCGCGGTTGAAGCTATTGTAGATGAAAATCGGTGTCTTGGACATCATGAAAAAATCACATAGTGCTAGATTAATCACCAATATATTAGATGGAGTACGTAAAGACTTGGCGCTATAAACAAGTAAATGGTGAGACACATTTGTTTGAATTTCTTTTTATTTATTCATAACTTACGCCGAGAAAACAAAGATAACAAGTCCATTTCCTATAAGTGACATGAATGTAAAGAATATATACAGCATACCCAACAGATAATGCAAGGATTCAGGTGGTTCTGGATACTTAAGCCAATGCTCTGGTATATGACTTAATTCATCTGGCGGTACATTCCATCCCAGCAAACGTACATCCGATGAAAGTCTAGCAAAAAAAAGCTTTTATAAAGGTGTACTTGTAAATAATAACGCAAATATATCACCTAGCATCTGGTCGCAACACCGTTGACAGATTTCGAAACGGATTTGCAAAACTGCTTTCCATATCGGTCAATCACTTCTGCAATCTTTTCGCTTAGGTAAAATTATAAAAATGCAAAAATTATAAACCACGTTTACAGCTCAACAATGGTCATCAAAGACAGAGCTAGTTTAGTGTATGCTGTTCCTTTTTATAGTGGAAATTCATTTGAAAATCCTTAACTTAATCTAATGGATTAGCTAATCAATTCAGTGCGTAGCGATTTAAAGAATGTCAAAAGAAAGGCAATTCAAATTAGCTGATTTGTAGTGATTTGAGTTGGGATTTTTGTCTCACAACCTTGAAGCTCATTTGTCGCTTCAACGTCGTTCTACTCAGTTTTTAGCTAATCCAACTAAGCCAATTTGAGTTACAAACTCAAGTCGAAATACCTGTCTTGGTTATGTATTTAATGAAAGGTAAACAAACAAAAATCAGATATAAACCGATTTAAGACTCTTCCATAATGGACTTGTAACATTACCCTTTGCCGTGTAGTTTTCTTTCGGTTTTAACAAATATCAAAGTCAGAATGCGCATTTAAAGTTTAAGGTTTTATGGGCAAAATTTCAAGTAATTAGATTAATTTTTGTGGAGTTTTTACAGATTTTAACGTTTTAACTAAGTCACTTCGTCCAAATTTATTTTTTACTATAAAAAATTATTCAAGTGTCAACACTTTCTTAGGCCTTTAAATACCCATTAGAATAAAATATGTTAATACTTATCAAATATAAAGATCGATTTCGATAATATGACTATTTGGCTTATATGTGGCGAAAATGCCGGTAACATTAAGGCTCTATTTTGTGAAGGCTCTTTCTTTTAAACATTTATTTTTCAGTTGGATTTCTGCTTAGCTGCTAAACTGCTGTTTATTTATAATTTTATGATATCAACATTTACGCTAAGGAGTTCTGCTCTCTTCTCGAAGGGGGAAATTGGTAGTCAATGCGTTTCGCCGCTTAGCTCATCATGAAGTTAATTTCATAGTATTTGGCTGTTGCTTTTGTTTTTGTTTTTTATTTGTTTACATTTTCGGCGGTCGCTTTTGCATTTTTGAGATTCAATGCGGCAGCGTTCCAAGCACATAATTCCGGTGTTTGAAGTGAATGTGTGGGCTCCACATGTCATGGAATGCTGGAAACGAAACAATTGGACTGCCATGAAAATAAACACCCTACATAGATTGGAAAGGTTGATTAGTTTCAATGGCTACAGTTTGGCTACAGCTATTATTAGGTTTTTTCATCATATCTTGTCATATTGTGATGTACGTAACATTGACGCATCCGTTTTAACTAGCTGTAACGTCAAGTTTTATTAATTGATTTAAATAAACCAAACGTTTTTATATATATACAAAAGTTATAACATTTTTTAAATAGATTTTGGCTATTTTTTTAGTAAATAATTTCAATATGATAGGTGTTCTGTACCATCATAAATTGGATCGAACTACTGTCGCTACTTTATGTATTTTTTAACTCTATTGCCTTTTTTGCATTACTAGGAATTCCATCAAAGTAATATAAAAGGAATGTAGAAAACAATTCTACAAGACAAAGAATTTCCAGTAAAAACAACGAATAATTTAATTAGAAAGTATATAAAGGAAGGAACACGTCAAAGAGATGAAAAACTTAAAAAACATACAAAGCTCTTACATATATCCCTGGTCTTTCAGAGAGATTCACAAAATCGGACATTTACGATAAGGACAAGTATCAAATCGCGATGAAGACTGACAATACTTTAAAACAACTTTACAGTAACACGAAATCAAAAGTGGATAAATTTGACAAGGCAAATGTTATTTATAAAATAACATGTAATGGGTCCAACGGGTCCAACATATATGACCAAGCATATGTGGGGACCACAAGAAACAAACTACGGACAAGAATAGCTTCGCACAAATCAGATCAGCGATTACTCAACAGACCAATAAAGCAGAAAGTAAGATTAGCGGCCCACTGCATTAAACATAAGCACACACCGGACCTGGAAAATACGTGAATTCTTCAACAGGAAAATAATTAAGCGAGACGCTACACTCTAGAGATGCTTCACATCATAAATTTAACCACACAAAAACGACTCAATTTTAAAATGCGCTCACATTTACTGACGATATGTCGAAAAACACAACACAGTCAGAAACTAAGAGCCGGATGCGAAAGAAGTGTTTATTGTATTAATCGGTTTTCAATGCTTAATGTTTTATATGTGCTTAACTCAGTATTATATGTAATCGCGTTTAAAAATTGTTTAATGTAACGTTTCAAAAAATATTTATGTAAGATAAACTTTAATGTGAAAAATTGTATACATGTTCTAATGTATACATGTTTACTCCAACAGTTTTTCCTGAGGATGACTTCCGATGGAAGTCGAAATATTGGAAAAGCAATAAATTAATAAAAAATTAAGACAACATAAAAAGTGTTTAATTATTTATTTATAAATAAAATCTGGAGCCCGAGAACTTGAATAAATAAATCAATAAATATATTAGAACATAACATGTTAAATGGATATATTTAATCTATTAATTCATTTATTTACATTTACGTTTACGTATAAAATGGCCAAGGCCTCATCTGATGCATGTGTCTATTTCCAAATTTCAAATAATTTTGGACAGGAAAGAGGCCTAGCAAAATGTATTAGGGTGTCCAAAAAAAAATTGTGTTTGATGTCCGCGGCTTTTCCACTTCCATTTGACCTAAGAAACACCCTCTGTGAAGCGCATCTCAATTGGTAAGGGTTTATAAGTCGCGAATTCATTTTCTAGTTTTCCCATACGATTTGTATGGGGAAAAATAAGTTTTGCTGGTAAATTGAAATAAGAGCCATTATCTTTTAACCAAAATGGTTAAAAAAAGTGTTATGACATATCCAAATTTAATTTTCATCTAATTATAATGTGATAGTCTGTGACTCACTTCTTAGAGCTACCTTTATAAATGAATACTTTTTCTTAGAATAATTTCATTAAAAATCAATATCTCTTAGAGTACTTTATTTACATTATTGTTATTGGTCTTAAATTTTAGATAATGATAGTTGGGATGCACAATGAAGAAAAAATTCACAGGGCTGTTATATGCTTTTGGATTCAAAAAGTTACAACAAGTAGTTTTTTGTATTTAAAGTTTTATTTTTTAATCGTTTTGGGCAACCACCAAATACTAATCTGATGAAAATGAAATTTGGATATGTCATAACAGACAAAATTTGAGGTTTTTTTTTAAACATTTTGCTTAAAAGATAATGGCTCTTATTTCAATTTACCAGCAAAACTGATTTTTCCCCATACAAATCGTATGGGAAAATTAGAAAATGAATTCGCGACCTCTAAACCTTTACCAATTTAGATGCGCTTCACTGAGGGTGTTTCTAATGTCAAGTAGAAGTATTAAAGCCGCTGACATGTGTTAAAATAAAAAAAAAGAATATATATATTTGGGACACCCTAATATACATATATCTCAAAAATGGGGAATATAAATTGAGCTCATTATACTAAAATCGAATTATTTTTGTTCTTGAATATCTGCCAAAGTCAACCAAAATTTAAAAAGCTTGTATAAAACTTAACAATAAAAGATTATTTTTATTTTTATAGTTTAATTTTTTAATCTTGTCAGCTGTTCCTTCGATCAGCAGCAAACCGAAGCCACAACTTGTCGTTGACTTAATCAGAACTTAACTGACAGTTAAGCCTTAACCGAACATTGAGAAAGAGCTTTTTTGCTGACTGCTGGTTAAAGTTCTGATTAGTGCTTAGCCGGACATTGCGAAAGCGGCCCTAAAAGTCTTCTTCAACAAAAGCACTTTTTATATTTTAAAAATTTAATTTTGGGATGCCATCTTTAACATTTTTTGTTTAATGAAATTATTATAGAAATAATTGTTAAATTAAAAGAAATAAACTTTTTAATATATTTTATTGACACAGTTGTTTGTTGACTCATCTTTAGTGAAATTACGTACTTTTTAAACAATATTTTAACACTCGAGAGCCCTTTTGCAGGGAACTTTGTTACCCTTTGAAATAACCTTGTAAAAAATATCACTTAAAGTAGTCGTAGAGGTTTAAAATATTGTATGAAAATGTTTATTGGAAAATTTTTTATAACCCTCTTTGAACAGGGTTTGTCTACAGCTTATGTTGTACGGAGGAAAAAAAATCTGTTTTAATTACTTGTCAACTTGATATTGTAGGGGAAGCCTGGGTACTCCCTTTTATTTTGGCCAAAAGTCGCTAAAAAACTACTTTTTCTAAACATTCCAAAGTTTGGTTTTTTGAAAATAATTGATGGAAAACTCACCATTTGTGAATGAAAACGAAAGAATAAATCATAATTAATAAAATAAAGTGAAAAATGACAATGCAAATTATTCCCCATCGCAGTAACCACACGTGAAAGTATTTGGGTTTGCTCCGGAGCAACTAAAGGGGGCACCTCGATCACAAACGAATAAATTCTCGAACGCTCAATTTTACAAAATGGCGGCTTATAAGTAACACAATGCAAACATCATACAAAATTCTTTTGTGTGTCGGAGGTTTAAGGTTTCACGAATAGTATAAATATATTATCCTGTGTTGGTTTGTCAAAAAATGTAGTTAAAATAATCAAAATACAAAGTGAAAAAAAAACTGTCGAAGTATCAAATTTCTTTTTGCTATGACAGCGAGGTAACATTTTGTAAATACAGGTCAAGTTCTTAATGAAAAATGAGCTTAGCATGAGACGAGCCGATGACAGTTTGCTAAAACTGTCAAGCATTACTAGGGAAAAAATATCGCGCCGTCTAACAATACCTCGAGTCCAAGAATACCCCTACAACAAAATGGTAGGAAGGTGTAATAGTTGATCGATGGAGTTTATTTTAAGGTACAAGGTTCTTAGTTGTAAGATACTATAAGAAACAGTATTTGCTCCTAATAGTATGCATAAAAGCAAGCGCGTCGGAAGCGAATTTCATCTGGGGGGAAGTACAAATGGGGGGGGGGGGAAATACAAATGGTGGTGCAAAAAAAGTTCACCAAAATTTCTTCAAAGAAACATGAATGTGAATACACAAATTTTTTATTTTAAAAAAATATAAAAATATATAAAAAATATCATTATTTTTAAAAGTTCTTCCAATTTCAATATTAGAGATCATTCTTTAAAGGATCTTTCATATGGTAATATGAAAATATAAGAAATAATGGTTGCTTTTATAAAGCAAGACTAGGTATATCTTTACATGGTTTAAATGCAATAAGGTACAAAAAGTTATATCAATTTAAATTATTCCAAAATGTTTCTTTCTGTCCTTGCGAGAAACAAACTCTTTCACCACCTCCATCGAATTCAATTCTTCGGTAGTATCTTTGTGAATGTGTATAAGTCAGTCGCCGCATGAGTGAGTCGTTTCTGTGTCATAGTTGCTCGAAGATACATTTTAAGTCGTCTTAGTGCACTAAAAAACGCTCAGATGAAGCTGCTGATGCAGGCACAGTCAAAAGCAAAGCAATAAGTTTTTCAACTTAATTTAATAGTTTTTTTTACAGTATCCGAATTTTTTGCAAATTGGGATACAATGCCACTACAATTTGAAGGTGTTTGGCCAGGCAATTTCTTCAGCAATTTAAGTTGCGCGTGGAGGTCGCTCACATCAAAGTCATCTGCATAAAGATCTAGTTTTGTTTTTAGATTTTGTTCAGAAGGCACTTTTCCGTTGAAGGCTTCGATTACAATATTACAGTATTAAGCTACATACTTAAGGGTGCTCTTAAACTGAAGTGGTGGGTTTGCAGTAGAAACTCTACATTTTGCTCTATCTTTTTGCAAACACAGAGAAAGAAATTGGTTATCCGCAAGCTTATGCTTATGAAGAAGAGAGAAAGAAGAGGAAAATATCTAATACAAAAATGTTATCGTTGTAAAAAAACTGACATTTTGAATAACTTTTGAAGTTTTCTTTTTAAATTCTTTATCTTTATCTTTATTCTAAAAAAAAGGGGGAAACTGCCCCCCTTTACCCCCGCTTCCGACGCCAATGCATAAAAGCAATCTTATACTGTAATTTTTTTCCAGTTGCATGGGAGGTAGTCGGTCAACTTTATATTTTACAATAAAATGGTAGGTAAGAGTGATAGTTGATCGATGGAGCCTATTTTAAGGCACACGTTTCTTAGTTGCAAGAAAAAAATAAGAAACCGAATTTGATCCCAATAGCATGTATAAAAACAATCTTACGCTTTAATTTTTTCCCCACTTGTATGAGAGGTTATCGAGCGGCTTTGGTACCCAGCGGCGGTCCACGCAGAAGAGGACGACCGCATCTCCGTTTGAAATACCAAGTTGAGGACAACCTTAAATTAAAAAAATCGTACTGTGCAATTTTCAATACGTACGATGCAAAAATATAAAATTTGTTTCTAAAGAAATTTTACTCCTGTAAGAATGTTGTATCTTCATTTCTGAAAATTGTTCAGAACATTTTTAAAGATTTGAATTCTGATTGCAATACGTATTTTTATTCCAAAATACGGAGGATCTCAACAAATTGTAGCTCATCTCAACTTCGGAATAGACTTTTAAATTATGAGTTTGCTTTGTTCTGGTCTTTCAGCGTTTGGTTTTTTTTGTTTTCCATTGCGTTTTGGGTATTGTTGTTGGTGATGACGATGTTGGCGATGATGATGTTAGTAATGATGAAAAAGGTGATGATGATGATGTGTGTGGTGGTGCTGTTTTCCATTATTGGTATTGGTGCGGCAGTGCGGTTTGGGCTCCAAACGTCTCCACACCAGTTCTGAGAGTGGCTGACGTTTTGTTGGACTTGCTTGTGTTTTACTTGTATGTCATTTAGTTAGACGGAAGCAATATAACCGGCATGAGGCACGTTGCGCTCGCTAAATGTTGACGACTTAACTAAGATCGAAAAATTTGTGTTTTTTTTCGTGTTTATTTGTAGTTAACTAATTAAATTTTGAACAAATTTGTTTTGATTTGTTAAAGTGGGTACCTATAATTTACCAAGAATTAGTTTAGCAAATAAGTAAGAAAGTAATGTTAAAGCAAACGTGTGTGTGTGTGAAAAGAAAAAAAACATGTCTATTAGATTTAACAAGAGCTCGGTTATAAGTTTTAAGCAGCATATTTAAAATTGTAAAAAATTCAATATTTTGTTTTCAAACTGTTTCGGCAGTCAGGAAATCAAGAGAAATATGCGTCATATATTTTTTGGTCAAATTTTAGAATGATTGAAATCATTTCAATGGTAGTACATTTTTTACGACTACTTTTTTAGGGAACATTTTTTAGGCAGAGTGGTTTTGTACGATATGAATTTAAAAATATACATTGTTTGAGAAAAAAAAGGTGCCCGGCAATATGTGCCAAAGGAATGTCTTAACGAGCCCGGTTTTTGAAATCTGACACATACAGATTTGTATAGATTTTAAATGTATGTTAATCACGCATACTAACAATTTGCGCATATCCTCTAAACCTGTTTTAGATATTTAATATTTAATGCAGTTGAAAAAGACGATCACAAAATATACATAAAAAAAAACAAAAAAGAGTTGCGATCATTTAAGAGCTAAAAAAAATATTCTCAAATAACGAGTCTAACCGGCCCGCGGCACATGAACCACTTTAGAGACCAGCAACATCATCATCGTGGTCATCATCAACATCAACATCATCTTCATTATCTTCATCCAGAATAGTGAATGTTTACTTATGTGTATCTCTGAGTAACTCGCAGCTATTGGCTGCGTATCTTTAAGTTTGCGCATAGTTTATAGTTTTCCCAGCAGGAATAAGAGAAAGAAAAAAATATGAATAAAAAAAAAAGTAAAGATAAACTAAGTGAAATGCAGAAAAGTCTTGATCCTATTATACTGACCAGCGTTAACAAACCGCGTTAAAACCGGCCGGCTTTTCGTTGAGCATGTGTTGCGCCGGCGCACTTTCTAGTTGTGCCACAATATGTGATAATGTGTGTGTGTTATAGTGTGTATGCAAGTTTTTTATTTTTATTCATGAATAGTGTGAATTTCATGGAAACCAGCGCTTTTTAAAGAAGAAGAAAAAAATTATTTATTCTAAAATTTTCAACAAATTTTGTTTGTTGTCTTAACAAAAAAAAAAAAAAAAAAAATATTTGAAGTGAATCTTAAGTAAAAATTAAAATCTTAAAAAAATTCCCGTTTTTAAATTTAAAAGAAAGTTTTCCAATAAATTTCAACTTAAAAACACAAAGTTTGATTCAATGAAAAAATTATTTAAAAATAATTTTTAACTTAAAAAGAATAAAAAGTATTTTAAGTGAAAAATTTTTATTTTTTCAATATACATATTTAAAAAACTTTATATAAAATTTGAATGGATAATCAAAAAAACTTTTTTGCAAACGTTATGTTAATACTTCTTTTCTAAAACTAAAGACAGCGATCAACGAATTTTGCAGTAAAGAAAAAAAAAATTATAGGTAGGGTGCGACGGGATGAAGCTCGGATTTGAACATTTTCGATTTCGGCAAAAAATTATGGGGATACTTCGAAAATGTTCGTTTTTATAGTTTTGAAAAATTGGGGGGGGGGGGTGAAGCGTTTCACCAAAAAAGTCTTTCCGTTTTCATGTATAAACATCAACATAAATCGGTTTAATGGCCTCGAACATGGCCCTAGGCTTCGAAGTCAGCAAGAAACTAAAATACTGATTAAAAGTCATCGAATCCGATGGTATCGAGGCATAGTTGCCAGTTTTGTGGGAAATTTTAGTTGCTGTGGGAAATGGGAATTCCCATGGGAATTTTTAATTTGATAGGAATTTTTTCCCACATGAGATTTTTTCCCACACATTATTTTTGTTTCCTCATATATGGGAAAATTATTATTTTTGCAGTTTTAATGTTTTTTCCACTTTTAGAATTTAATATTATAAAGCGAAATTTGTGCAATCTGTTAATTTGGTGGTGTTGCTAGCTCGAAAGCATTTCCATGCATAACATCGAGTCGAGTTGGACTCTTTAATTTCTTTTTATCATTTTTGTTGCTTCTTTTGTTAGTAAAATCGCGAAAAATGGATATAAATAGTTAATAATTAGCTAAAACGCAAGAATTAGTTAACGCAAGAAAGTAGCTAAATTAAATAAAGAAAAGATAGATAAAAGCTATTTACAGTGTTTGAAAAGTAAATGCATATGTTTATGTATGTTCTATAACTTTTATAACTGCTGGATTTTTTTAAATTAATTGAGTTGTATTTTTTATGGATTGTGTGATTTTTGATGACTGTGGGAATTTTAGTTGGATTTTTTAATGGCTGTTGGAATTTCGTGGGAATTTTCATTGCTGTGGGAATTTTTTTCTTTAATTCCCACGTGGGAATTTTTTCCCACGCTATGGGAAATAGAGTATTTTAGTGGGAATCAAAATTGGCAACAATGTATCGAGTTCAGCTAATATCGAGGTCAGAGTTGCAGTTTCGACAGGTGTAGGGGCCAGTGTTGCCCATGTCGACGTATTTCAAGTGATTGACCGGTCGCATTTGTTGCACTGAATTGAAAAATGCCAAAAAACCAATAAAAACGCATTAAACACACACAAAAACACTAAATTCGCATTAAAACGGAGTTTGTGCAGTGAAACGTTTCATTTTGAAAACATGGCTGGCATCACACAACCACTCGATAGATATTTTACAAATACTTCATAATATTTAAGAACAACATTAGACCAACACGACTGATACATTTACCTTTAATTTGTGTTGAGTAGTTGGCATAAAACACGATAAATTCACTCGATCAAAAAACTTTTGGAAACAAATTGTTACCACTGTTTTGCAAGAGCAACACAATGTACGTCTGAACACTTCGCTGAACCATGAAAAACTGTGCGGCAATGAAAGCAACACGTGAAGGTATGACACTTGCCTGTCAAAATTTCACAGGTGTAACGCTTCACCCATCGAAACTCGTTTTATAAGTTTACTTTATTTAAATTCTAAATCTAAATTTTGCTATGTACTAATACTAGTATAGCCTGCGGTCAAAATTCGACCAACTCTCTGTAAAGCAGTGCACAAAAATTAACACAAACGTAGCGTATGATAAGATATTGTAGCGTAGGTTTCAGTAAACATAACATTAAAGATGCATAGTGTTTGACATTTTTGTAGTGTTGAAGTTTGTGTAACTGAACGCAAACACAAACCCTTTGCTATTATCGCTTACTAATGGCCACAAGCTTTGTCATACTGTAGCGCTTTACTGGAAGAACCACTTGGCAAAAATGTGTCCAACAGAGCTTGTGTCTCCCTCAAATTAACCTCTTGAGGAGTAAAATGTATGAACTGGTCCTATTATAAATCCTATCAACATTTCTTCCTAACAAATTCACTCCCTTTTGGGAGCCCCCTACAAAAAACTCTGACTGGGGGGTCAAATGTATAAGATGGTCTTTTTATGCTTTCATCCTTAACATTTCTTGCAAGCACCTATCTGACTCTCACTGTTTCGCTCATGGTAGAATTACGTCGTACAGCGCGGTTTGTATGGAGGTCATTTTCACAATTTTTTTCAAACACATTTAAGGATTTTAGTTGACACTTTGGGGTATATCTACAGTCTTTAATATTCATCGTACGAAGAAAAAATATATGCCAAAATATCAGTTAAAGTAGAAATGAAACGAATATCTTACTTTGGATTTTGTTTCTTCTTTAATAAAGTCACAAAATAGCAAAATTTAATAAGAAGAAATTCATATGTTTGTATGAGAAAAGTTATACACAAGCTGCTTCAGTAGCTGCTTATGCTGTTGTTGTGGTTCTTGGTTTAGTTAGCAATCGTGTCATTTGTTATTGTGCTGCTTTTGTTGTTGATGTTTTTGTTGCTATTGTTGTTGTTGCTTTTACTATGTATTTAAAATGTACATATCTATCTATATAAATAAACATCAGTTGCTTTCGTTTTTGTCGGTTGTTATTGATTTTGTTTTTTTCGGCAAGATAAATACAATAGAGAATACAGATGCGTGTAGCTACCGAACCAGTGTGTGTTACCACTACTCCGAAATAGAAAAATAGTATAAAAATAATATAATTATAAAATACGAATTATTTATATTATGAATTATATTTTTTCCATATTAAAAATCTATTTTGTTAGTTAAAATTTAAATTTGACATTACTTTTAAAATATACATTTTTTAGTATATGCTCTTTAAAACAGGAAACATAAATAATTAATATTTTTCCATTTACTTAACATAAATTTGAATTGCATTGAAGTGTTACCACTACGCCGAAATAGAAAAAAAGTATAAAAATAATATAATTATAAAATACAAATTATTTATATTATGAATTATATTTTTTGCATATTAAAAATCTATTTTGTTAGTTAAAATTTAAATTTGACATTACTTTTAAAATATACATTTTTTAGTATATGCTCTTTAAAACAGGAAACATAAATAATTAATATTTTTCCATTTACTAAACATAAATTTGAATTGCATTGAAGTGTTACCACTACGCCGAAATAGAAAAAAAGTATAAAAATAATATAATTATAAAATACAAATTATTTATACTATGAATTATATTTTTTGCATATTAAAAATCTATTTTGTTAGTTAAAGTTTAAATTTGACATTACTTTTAAAATATACATTTAGTATATGCTCTTTAAAACAGGAAATATAAATAATTAATATTTTTCCATTTATTAAACATAAATTTTAATTGCATTGAAGTTTATCCAACAATGAACAATAACAACAAATCCATCACTAAAAAAAATCGAACGAAAACTTATACAAAACAAATAGTTTTGAAAGACATAAATGAAAAAACCAGAATTTTTCTCTATTACAAGTACTGTATAAAAAGGAATTTTACGTCTATACTTACGATACTATCGAAATTATGTTTTTTTTAACGCTCATATTTCATTACCAATCCAAATTTGTTTTGGAAAACTTGTGCAACAGTACCTTTTGAATGCAATATGATTTGTTCTCCTGCATTTATAAAAAATACTGAAAAGTGTACGACAGCTTTCGTTCTTAGAGTTTTTGATTAGTAAGAAATATTCGGGAAATTTTTTCAACAAGATTTGTTTGGAAACTGTATTATTTTGAAAAAAAATTTAAGCTTAACATTTTCATTCAAATTTTATATAAAAAATTTGCCAAAGAATACACTATTTTACTGTACATATGTGCATGTTTATATAGAAAATATAAAAAAATAAAAATAACTTTTTTTTAAACTTTAATTTCCAATCATTTTAACCGGGGTAGAATAAAATCGGGTATATGCATTGTTTATCGAGCTCTCTTTCTCAGTGTCAGAATTGTCAAAGACAGTTCAAATAATTTTCTAACTCTAACAAACTAAGTTTCCGCTTAGTGTTGTTCTGAGTTTTTTTCTACAGTTTAAAACTCGACTCCCAGCCATGTAGATCCCTGCTTTTGCTCTACCGCGATTTAAATCCAAAATTTTCAACCGAAAAATTTTAAATAATTGGAATAAAATTGAATCAAAAAAGTTATATTAAATAATTTATTATTAAATACATTTAAAATTTTGTGTAAACAACTGAAATATTTTTATTCGATTTGATTAAAACCTTTGACTTTATAAGAATAGGCGTTGTTTTTAGTAAAATGCAATTTTTGTTGAGACTTTTTTAACGACTTTTCCCCTTTTAATGCAGTAATAAAGAAGCGCCTTGCTTAAGAATTAATTGCATCATGTACAGGTTATAAAAGTGACAGTGAGTTATATAAAATTTACTTGCTGAATTAACGTTTGTTGTTGAAATTTTTGTTGTTGTCAACGCTTAACTTGATTCTGGTTCTCAATATTAAAATTTAAAAAAAAATTTGTTGCTTATCATTAGTGGTTTTTATGCCGTTATTTCATGGTGATCAAATTTCTAAAAATAATCAAAACGAAAGGTTTGCGTATTGTTTTATTTTGTTGTTTTTATCGCACTTTTATATAAGTACATATACAACTCAATGTTAAAGTTATTGTTCCGCTGCATAGGTAAACAAATACGAAAGTTTGTTTATGTGATATTTGTTAGAAAACTTTCGTTTAAACCATAAATTTTCACCGACAGCATTTTCATTTGAATATACATATAAATTAAAAAAAAACGACATTACTACTAAGCACTGAAGTACCAATAACTCCAAATGTGTCTTTGAAACGAATGTGTCTTTCGAAAAAAATAAAATTTAGTAAAACAAAAAAAAAATTTAATAAAATAAAGTGTTAAACTAGCTCTTAATATACTCGAACTAATAGTAGCAAACTATTTTAAAAATAATATAAAAATAAAATTAAAAATAAAGAAGAGCAATAAGTAAAATGACGCCAACAAAACATTCCGTAACTGTTTCCCGAAGACCAAAGGAAGAATTGGGAAAGGTAAGTTTTATATTTTTTGTTCTTCTACTTGAACCAGTAATAAGGCCAAAACATTTTTAATTTGACTTTTTAACAAAATTCGTTCAATAAGGAATAATGTTGAAATGAAAAAGGAGGGAAAAAAAAATTCTCTGAAAAGTACAAAAAAGTTGATTTTTAAAAAAATCAGAAATTCAGAAAAAATCAATTGGAATTTAGAAAAGATAAATTGAACTTCAGAAAAGGGTAAATTGAAATGCAGAATGAAACAATTGAAACTCAGAAATGATCAGTTGGTGTTTAAAAAAAGATCAATTGAAATTATAATCATTTTACTATGTTATGGTAAAACGTTCGCAGTTGTTTTCTCTTTAAAAATGTGCGTTTTCATTTTTGTATGGCGTAAAATGTTTTTAAAATTATTAATTTTACCACACTTTATCATGATAAAATGTTACTAGTTGTTATTTTTCTAAAATGTTTTCTAAAAAATAAATTGTGCTCTGTTACAGTAAAACGTTCGTAGTTGTTTTAAAAATATTCCGTTTCACTTTTCTATTTAAAAATTTACATTTTCGTTTGACTTTTTAACAAAATTCGTTCGATAGGGAATAATGTTGAAATGAAAAAGGAGGGAAAGAAAGTTCTCAAAAAAGTACAAAAAAGTTAATTTTTTAAATTTTTAAAAAAATCAGAAATTCAGAAAAAATCAATTGGAATTTAGAAAAGATAAATTAAAATTAAAAAAAAAGATAAATTGAACTTCAGAAAAGGGTAAATTGAAATACAGAATGAAATAATTGAAACTCAGAAATGATCAGTTGGTGTTCAAAAAAAGATCAATTGAAATTATAATCATTTAACTATGTTATGGTAAAACGTTCGCAGTTGTTTTCTCTTTAAAAATGTGCATTTTCATTTTTGTATGGCGTAAAATGTTTTTAAAATTATTAATTTTACCACACTTTATCCTGGTAAAATGTTGCTAGTTGTTGTTTTTCTAAAATGTTTTCTAAAAAATAAATTGTGCTCTGTTACAGTAAAACGTTCGTAGTTGTTTTAAAAAATATTCCCTTTCACTTTTCTCTTTAAAAATTTACGTTTTCATTTTGTATAGCGTAAAATGTAATTTTAAAAATATTCATTTTACCCTTTTATATTATAGTAAAACATTCGTAGTGGTTTTAAAAATGTTTCGTTTTACTTTTCTATTTAAAAATGTGCGTTTTCAATTTTTATATGGCGTAACATGTTTGTAAAAATATTCATTTTACACTACTATATCATAATAAAACATTCGTAGTTTTTTTAAAAACATTCCGTTTTACTGTGCCTTTTAAAAATGTGCGTTTGAATTTTTTTATGTCGTAAAATATTTTTAAAAATATTAATTTTACTAAACGTTTTTAAAATGTGCGCTTTTGATTTGTGGTTTTCTCAGTGTAATTTGTTTTTTTTTATTTTTTATTATAGTTTTGTTGTATTGAACATATGTAATAGAATATTTAAATAAGAAGATTGAATTCTATTTTCGTTGTAACAAAATTAGATATATATTAAATACAAACACCTAATTTTAATTGAAATTTGAAGCTTATGCTGCAATTTCTAAATTAAATAATAAATTTGATAATGTTATCAATGAAAATGCTTATTTTAATTCTTTGAACATACACGTAATAATAATCAATTTTTTAAAAGACACAAAAAACGCCAAGACACGTAAACTTAATTTTCGGTCGTAGAATCTAGTGACATACTCAGTTTTTCCAGATCAAAATCATGAGATATTCAGATTTTTGACCTTCATTTGAAAAAAATCTATATAGTTTTTGAACAATTACTTATTGTCTTTTCAAAATTACCTCCAACGTGAATATCGAGTTAGCGTTGTTGAATCTATGATTTTTCAAAAGTTAAGCAATTTTGCTTTTTCTTTAATTTCAACCAAATTTGAATGTTGAACGTAAAAACTTTAAAAAAATCTTGAATTTTTTTTTACTTAAATAAGTATTTTTATTTCATGAAAAGATTAAATTCTGAAAATTTAAGCAAAATTGGAGGTGGTCAATATTTTTGGTCTCCAAAAATAAGGACAATATAGCTTAAAATGGATCTAAAAGTGACTAAATTTCAATCGCAAATATCTCGAGATTTTGATTTGATTGGGAAAAACTGAGTATGCAACTAAATTCTAATTACGTGTCTCTACATTTTCGTGTGTCTTTGTCCTGTTTTTTTGCGAGACGTCCAGTAATCATAAAAATTTTGTCAATTTGTCCTGTTTTTGGCGACAAAAGAGATGGGAGCGTTATGCATATCGGGTTATATTTAATTCATCTTCAGTGAGAATTCCTTACTTTGGGCAAGAGTTTAAGCTCTGCTATATCTACTCCACTACTACTTTTGATGATGATAAAAACTAGTACTTTTGTCTATGAAACGCTGTCATAATTTATAACTTGAGTTTGTGGGCCGTTAAACTTCGTAAACTTTTATTTTCTTTAGAAAAGATAGGCAAAGTACTCGGAGGATTAAAAAATATTTGTAAATTTAACTATCTAGTCAAAGTTGGCAACACCGGAGTTAATTGAGTTATTAGTAGGTACGAATGGTGTTATAACCAGCGCACATTGGTAAAAATGATCACTTTTTTGGCCGAAATGCTTAAAATAAAGTAGTGAAAATTACTATTTTTTCTTGCGTGAATGCTAGTTAAGTGCTTGCAAGTTAAAAGTGAATATTTTCATATTTATAAAGTTTCTAAAAAAAATATGTTTAATAATTGTGATAGTATGTACATAAACTGTAAAAAATTTATAAAAAAATTAATGTTTTTGTGTTAAAAAAAGTATATTTTTTTAACTAACCTTAAAACTAAAATATATGCAAATTAATTCCAAGTTTCGTAACGTAGAACTTCCAAAGCAAACCGAAGTGGCCTTTTAAATTTATAATGCTACATTTTGGAACAATTCTAAATTCAGTCATGTTAACCTCTTTGCCCCGTTTTGGCCCGTTTTTAAGTTATTGTTGTTTTTGTGCAGGTTCATACCACTTCAAAAATAGCGATTTGTTTGCTGTGTGGCACGAAAAAGTTCGCTTATCGGAAAAGCATAGACGGGCCTCTTCATGAATATATTTCAAGAGCAATTCCTAATGAAATTTTGGATTCTTTCGAAAAGGATATTGAGAGAAGATCTTGTTTGCTTTCCAAGGCTGTGTGTCAAAAGGAAACTTTTCAGTCGTGGTAGGATAGAAAATATCAAGTTGAGTAAAATTTGTGTGTATTGAAATAAATTTGTCTTTTTTGCTGTGTCAAATGGACGATGAAATTTTGACAACTACAAATTTTGATGTTACACATTTCGGTCGTGTTATATCGCAAATATTTTATTTAATTTGCATTCAATTCAATTTGACACATATTTAATTCGAGTGCTTGTTCTTGCAACTTATTTCGCAAATTTGTAAACTTGGAAAACTTAAAAAATAACGAAATTATAAAAATAAAAAAACGAAAGTGCTTGAGCTTGTGTGTCTGTGTGTATGTGAGCCAACGATGTCCCGGTGCATCAGCAAGTGCAGCAAATTTAAATTGGCTTTCTTTGCTGACGAACGTCCTCTAAGTGCCACCACCAGCAGCACAAGCAAGTGCAGTGCAAAATTTCTTGCTAGCCAACATCCTCCAAGTGCCATCACTAGCTGCACAAGCAAGTGGAGCGCAAATTTCCTGATTCTTTTGCTTGCCAACGTTCTTCGATATTCGCCACGACAGCACCAGCAAGTGCAGCACAATTCAATTGACTGGTCAACTCTCCAATATTCCAGAAGCACCATTTCAGCATGTCTCAAGCGCAGAGACAAATTTCTGCCATTATACTCCGGCGTGAATTAAATAAATTGAAAGCGGAGAATTTGCGCTTCATTTGTGCTGCTGGTGGTGGCACTTGGAGAATGTTGGCTAGCAAGAAATTTTGCACTGGAATTGCTTGTGCTGCTGGTGGTGGCACTTGGTGGACGTTCGCCAGCAAAGAAAGCCAATTTAACTTTGCTGGACTTGCTGATGTACCCTGAGATCGTTGGCCCACACACACGCAAACACAAACTCAAGCACTTTAGTTTTTTTTTTATTTTTATTATTTTGTTATTTTTTAGGTTTTTTATGTTTATAATATTACAAGTTTACGAAAGAAGTTGCAAACAAGCACTCGAATTAAATACGTCGCGGAAACTGATGTGTTTTTTTTTTTTGGAGTGTGTCAAAAATTCGCTTTCGATTGTCAAAAATTGTAGTAGCCCCTGGGGCTAGTTTCCGATTGACACACAGCTCAAGAATATTTTTCTGAGATGGGTAAGAGTAAATAGAACTGTTGAGCGATTTAAAGAAAAGTATGTTAGTTGGCTAGAGGAGGCAATCCTCATAACAAAGTGTTAAGATGTGATCAAATCTGCAGCAGAACGTAAACCTCTACCATATGCTGATAAATCAGATCGATCAAAGAGAAAATCTGCTGCAGAGTTATGTAAAGTTAACAATAATGAAACTGATTTAATGATGATGGCAGCAAGTCAGTCAGCTCGAGAAAAAGAATGTAATGAATTGGAGGCAGTTCTAACAAAAAGTATCAGCAGCCCAGGTAGAGCTTCGAAAATAAGAAAAGTATTGGAAGTTGATGAAAAGCAACCCATACCATGTTCCCCTTCTGAGGCATTGGCATTTATTCTGCACAACAATTTTACCAAAGAACAGTATTTGAATATACGAAGTGAGTGCAAGAAAAGAAATTGTAATATTTACCCTCATTATAACAATGTTGTACAAATTAAAAAAACATGTCGACCCAAAGGCATAACTGTGACGGATAAAACCGCAAAAGTATCTTTGGAAATGCTACTTAATCATACAGCCGTTATATCTACTCTGGATAAGGAAAATATAATGGCAACATTTGTCTTGAGTTATGGGTTCGACAGTTCTACTGGTCAAGCAAACTTAACGCAAAATTTTTCAGAACCGTGCTGCTCAAAAGATTCTGATTCATCTCTTTTTGCAACGACAGTTATACCGTTACGTTTGGTCTCATCTTGTGGTAAGGTCCTTTGGAAAAATCTCACGCCACAATCTGTTAGGTTTTGCCGTCCATTAAAACTAGAATTTGCTTAAGAAACAAAAGAAACCATATTGAAAGAAGACGATGATTTGAAACAGCAAATAAATATGTTAAAGTGTTTCGTAGTAAAACTGAACGAAAGTAAGAGCATTGAAATTAAATTCCAAATTTTCTTAACTGTAATCGATGGAAAAATGTTCAACGCTCTTACAAACACCAAATCAACTCAATCTTGTCCTATGTGTGGATGTACTCCAAAAGATTTCATGAGTGTTAAAGACTTTAAGTCCATTCGATTTCAGCCAAATAAAAAAATAGTTTAAAATTTGGAGTAAGTCCACTAGTTAAAAAATCGGTGTCAAAAAGTGGCAGATCAGGGATAAGAATGATCAAAAAAGAGTATTAGAATAAAAAACTATGATGCAAACACTTTTTTGGCAAAAATCTTAGTCTTAATGTGGACAAACCAAAATTTGGCGATTCTGGAAGCAGTAATGACGGTAATACTGCTCGGCGTGCATTTGAGGAACACAAATTATTTTCTGAAGAAACCGGTATTGATATTGAATTGATTTTCAATTTGAAAATAATTCTAATTTGTTTATACTGCAAATTCCCCTTGAATTTAGATAAATTTGAAAACTTTTGCTTCGAAACTGCTAATATTATAATGAAAGCTACTGTGCATAAAATTATTATCCACTCTAGGCAAATAATGGAAAATACAGTGCTGCCAGTCGGCTTTTTTGGTGAAGATGCAGCTGAATCACGAAATAAAATTTACAAGTCTGATAGACTTCATCATTTTCGAAGAAATATTCGTATTAATAAATTAACAGATATTTTTAACAGAACAATGGATAGTTCTGATCCCGTTATTTCAAGCATTTCTCTTTATAAACGAAATCAGCAATGCAATCGATTGAAATTTCCACCAAAAGTAATATCTTTATTATGTTGTGAGAGTGCCACTAAAAAAGCTGCAACAACATCTAATGAGGCTTTTCTTATGAGTCAAGAAATTAATACAGATGGTTCACCATCTGAAGAGGAAGATTTTTATGAAATAGAGGCCGATTTTCGAAATGTTCTGGATGGAATAGAATTAGATTCAAGAATATTGTTATAAAATTGTTATTTCTTTCTGCATTAAGTTATTTTCAACATCTCATAACGAATTTAAATAAAAAAAAAACCAATATAAAGTTGTGTTCACAGTCTTAAAATTAATTTTTTTACTTTAGAATAATAATTGCCGACACCACAAACCCGAAAGTACCAAAGATTAATTGGAGTGATATTTAAGAATTTTGCGCTTTAATACCATTTTGTATTCGCCAATTTGACCTCCATATTCGTGATAAGCTACCCTAAAAACCTCTAAGTAAAGTTAAATTTCAGTTAAATTGCACTTACATGGTCGCCGTATTGGATCTGTTATTTTGAATCTTAAAAACCCTTTAGAACCAATCTAAGCTAAATTGGAGAATTTTACACCTACTTGGATGCCATATTGGATCCATGTTGGAACTCCTGATTCGTGATTAGCGACCCCAAAAACGTATAGGTACTAAATTTCATGTAGATACGAAGTCGTCTTCTAATTTCGGACACTTTTCCCTGCCATTTGTACCAATGTGCAGCGCTAGGATTTCGATGAAATGTTATATTTTATCGGCTGCTTCTAAGACATTTCCTGATTATTTAGAACGTCCATTTATGTTTCCTATATGCCAAATATGAAAAGTTTTTAGGCCATTTTTCTGTCGTTTTTTATCGGTTTTAGTTTTCAGCTAATTTTTACTAGATTTGGGGCATTTTTTGGTGTTATAAGTTATATTATTGTTTTTTTTTGGTTATTTTTAATTTTAAGAGAATTTTTTTTCAGATTTTTAGTTAATTTTAAAATAAGTTCTTTTTCGTTTTTTTCCCCTTTAACGATGGAATCCCTTCGTCATTTAAAAACATTACCTCTCGAAAAGGGAGCAGCTTTGTTTATAGACCTTATAAACAAAAAGGTATGCAGAAAGATGAAACAAGTGTTAGATAAAAACTCATGATATGCTAGTTTTTATAAACTCTATTTTCATGTTCCATTGCTGAAGTATTAGAGGGTAAAATTTTAATATGAAATTAGAAGATGAACTTACACCCGATAACATATCGTCTTTTAAATATGTTCCTCTCGTAAGTGCAGAAGTAGAAAGAAGTTTATCTGTTTACAAAAACATTTTGTCAGACAATCGACGTTCCTTTAATGTTAATAGAACCTTGTAATATACTGTAATGCTATGTATACAAAGTATATAAAATAAATTTTAAGTTTAGTAATGCTTTATTTTTTGTTTGTTTTTTATGTAATTGTTATGCAAAACAATAGCAACAAAATCAGTGCGCTGCTACAAAATCGTGTATCTTTTCAAATATTAGGGACACACAAAAATTATTATAGCAACCCAAGCATATATTCGTATATCATCTTAAAAACAAATCATATTCAAATTTGGTTTTGTTCTTTTTATTAAATTTAAAATTAATGTGACTGCATTCAGTTTGTCTGAGAGCAAAACAAAAGCAACATAATTAATATTTGGTGTAAGATTAATTATTCTTGATAACTGCTGCACATCTGAGCGGCATCGACTCTATTAAATTATATATGTTGAAATTAGGTATATGTTCCAAATTAAGTTTCAGGGCTTCATATAGTGCAGTTTTATTGGAAAACCTTTGACCAAAAACTTTTACCTTCGAAATCCAAAAAAGATTTTCAAGTCATTGTGACTGTGCCGGCCAATCAAGGACTTGAATCCCATTGCCTCTAATGCAATCTTTGATGAGCTTTGAAGTATGCTTTGGGTCATTATCAGGCTGAAACGTTCACTGAAGCGACATATTGCATTCTGAATGTAGTCGCATCTTGCTTTCTGAAATGTCATTATATACAAATTGATCCATAATTCCATCGATTTCTTGAAATAGTTCAACTTCATTATAGGAAAAATAAGTCTAGACCATAATGGCACCGCCTCCGTGTTTAAAACTTATTTTGTAGTTTTGGGCTTCAAGTCGTGTACCTGGGTGGCGCCGTACCGTGCACATCTTATCTGAATTAATAATGTTAAACTTTGATTCATCGCTAAAAAATCGGTTTGCGATCGCTAAAAAAGCGATTAGTGACATTGCTCAGTACAAACTACAGGTACATACAAATCGGTACCGGCGAGGAACATATGACAGCATAACTGCTTGCAATTTATGTTCATATACAACTTCTGTATGATAAATTGGCTTTTGACGCATGTCGAGTAGAACTGAAGGAATTTCAGTCCTATTTTTCCTTATTGTTCCCAAAATAGTCATGCGATTCTTATGTAAATCTTCTGCCAATTCATACGAAGTGAAAAAGTTGTCACATGTTCTCAGCATAAATGAGAATAGTGAAAAGAAGAAACCTAACATCATTGAAGACAACAACAAAACCAAGAGTGGAGTTGATACTATGGATCAAATGGTGGCTACGTACACATGCAAACGAAAAGTCAGTCGGTGGCCAATGTCAGTATTTTGTAACATGCTTGATGTTAGTGCGTTGAATGCATTCATGACGTTCATAGCATTGTTCCCGAATTGGAAAAATTCTAAAACGAACCATAATATTCGTCGTCGCCTTTTTATCGAGGAGCTTGAATTGAATCTCGTTGAAAAACAGATCACTAAACGTAAAAAACAAACCCCAAAGTAATGATGCTTCCAGTGTTATTCAAATAATTCGGGAGATTCGCCATTTACCAAGTACATCAAAACGAGGCCTAGGCTACATCTGCACATATAAAAATAACAAAAATCTTTTTGCTACACGCTGTGAAAAGTGTAGAAATTTCATTTGTGCTGAACATAATTTCAATTTATGCGAAAAATGTACAAATAATTGACAAAAGTTGAAAATGCAATTTTTTTTTCTAATATATGTAATATTCTTATTAATTTAATTCTAAATCTATCTTTATGAAGTTCAAATTTATTAACATGATAGTAAACAATGTAATAAATATAAAAAATCACAAAACATAAATGGTTGTTATTTTTTTTAGCTTTTTTACAATTATAAATATATGTGTATGCGCGCGCATACAATGGGAGCGATTAGATGTATTTCTCGAGGGACCGATGAGGGTTAATCGGAGTTACAAACGGAGTGACAACGTTAATATATCCCTATGCGATTTTTGCTAACATAAAAAATTTTTTTTTATTTTACTAAAACATACCCTAAGCTTTAAAATAAACATAAGATAAGCTTTAAAAATAGGTGGTATAAAGCTTTTGCAATATCCTTCCTTTTTAAAATTCGTCTGAAGAGAAGTTATTAGCTTACAAGTTTAAGATCACAATTAAAACTTGTGATCCCAGAAGTTTTCATTATACTTGTACTAAGACATTTTTTTTAAAAAATATCTTTTTTCCCTTAATTTTCTGCTTTCGTATTTCCCAAAAAAATTCTTAGTTTTCAGTATTTGTTTTTTGTTTTGGAATAATTAAAAAAATCTAATTCTTACGCCGATCAATGTTGAACTTGTAGATTTTTTTAATGGATTCTCCTAAAATAACTCTTTTAAATGATTTGATTGCCTGAGTTTTCTATTTTTCATCTATTAATTTCAAGGCATAACAGCTATAAAATTCCCAAATGCTATCATAGCAAATTCTAACTTAATTTTTATCAAAATTCAAAGAGAGGTTGTGAAAAAAACAGAGCTAATTTTATGATCGGCAAAATGTTACTAAATAAACTGAAACTCGATTTGTGATTAGCATGTAAAAACACAGAAGAAAAGCAATCAAAATGTAGAACTATCCCAACAAGCAAGAATTATCCTCCAAGTTTGGAAAAAAGTCTTCAACCTTCACTTGATCTCCAGCCCATTTCTCCAAGTCAACTCCAACATATTGGAGTTGAGCTGGAAATTGGCTTGAGATGCATTAGTTTTCAAAAAGGCAATACTGTTGTCAACAAATAATTTGTTTTTGTACCTGGCAACACTAGGTTGTTTTAGTTATTGTGTTTCTTGTTGGAATTTGTAGAAAAGTGAATTTGAAAGTATGTAGAAACTGCAACAAATTAGACATAAGTGCAGTTTATGGCCCACACGTAAATAAGTTTTACTTATTTATATTAAAAATATTTTGGACTCCTTAGTCTAACAACGCAAATATAAAATATCGGCCTCGAATGGCTTAGGAGATAAAATTCGCGAAAGTTTAAAAATTCAGTGCAAAATATTAAGTTTGTGGAATAAAGTCGAAAATAAACAATGGCTGTATTCAACGAATGGAAGGAGTGGAACTGGAACACATTTACTTATTTTATGTTATTTTTAAAATAAGCGAAAAAATCAAATAAAATATTTTCATTTATTTATAAAAATGTTTAAACAAGTCTTCTTTTAAAGAACATAATTAATGCATGCAACCAAAATGTTTCCATTTATATAATAAGTCGGTTATTTGCCGAAGCAGACCACAGTGGGTCCCTTTTCGTCCCTTATTGGACAAAGGATGCTACTGCTCGGATCACTCATACGTCAGCATGCTCCTTGTGTAAGCAACCTTTGTCACTTCAAGCATATCCTTGTAAGTCAGTTGACCAATCTCGGCTTCGCCAACGTCTCAGAGTGGTTAATCTTATGCTTGCCAGCGCCGGACACTGGCACAAAATGTGTGCTGCTGTTTTCGGCTCCTCTAGGCATAACCTACACGCATCGTCCTCGGTCAGAGTCATCTTCCCGAGATGTTACGTGAAGGGACCGTGTCCTGTGACCAGTGCAGTAAGCCAGCTTAAAGTTCTTCGATTGTATCGCATAAGTTTTGCTGCCTCACTTCGAGACCATTTCACGGCCGCCTTTGATTGCCTGCAATTAACAGCTTCTTCCCATCTTGTACGGTGTTCCGAGTCCGTCCATTGTTTAATATGGCCTGCCACCATGTAGTCGCCTATGGCGATACGTGGTTCTGGTCCACAGAATTCTTCTGCTGATCCTTCTCTTGCTAAAGAATCAGCATTTTCATTCTATTCTATGCCAGAGTGTCCTCTCACCCACATAAGTGTGAGCTCATTTGTCTGGGCGCACCTATTGAGTTTTGTAAGACATTCTATGGCCAACCTGGAAGTGGTGTCTGTCCGTAGCATACACCTAACCGCAGACTGATTGCCGAGAGCAATGACAATTTTCTTGCCATTGATCCGGCCATCTATCAGGTGGTCCAGCGCATGCAGTACGGCAAGCATTTCCGCCTGGTATACAGACACAAACCTCCCTAACCTCAGTACACAGGATAGGCTTAACTCTTCTGAGTAAACGCCTGCCTCGGCTCTGCCATTCATCAGAGAGCCATCTGTGAATATACTGATATCGTTACCAACGATTTCTTCACAAACGGCTCCATCTGTTTCAAGAGTTTTATAACATTTTTCTGTTATTCTTAACGTTTTTATTTAGTATTTGAATAATAATATAATTATTTTAAATAATTTTATGAAAATGTGTAATATTAGGCTTAAAACTATATTCATTGATTGAAATAAAAAATAATTGGTAAAGCTTTCTCTTAAAAAACTATTTATTTTTTCATTTTGGGTTGGAGATCGGTTAGAGAAAGACCTTGGAGATCAAGAGGAGATCCAGCCTTATCTCAACTTGAGATCGAAGGTCCATTTCCCTGAAGAATGGCTTGGATCTCAAGTGGAGGTCAAGTTGATATCCAGCACTGGAGATTGGAGAAACGAACTGGAGCTCCACTTGAGGTCAAGCCGATCTCCGATGTTTATTGGGATTATAAAAGCCTTCTTGTGCTGATCGGCACTTGTCACAAGGCAAATTTGTTGCAATGTTGAAATCCTGTTCATAAAAAAACCTTAACAAAATATATTTGTATCGAATTGTGTTAGTCAATTTGAAAATTGACAAATTTGGATCAATCTTCGCCCAACATACTTTGATATGTTTTAGAAAATATACACTCTAAATAATAATGCGGTGTGAATTGAAAAAACACCAATCAAATATTTTTTTTACACCACTTGTGTAGTAATATATTCCATCAGATTGATAATATTGTTTTTTTATCAATTTGGATATTTTTTATTTTCCACTCAGTTAAATAAAATAAGAATTAGAGGACACTTGACTTTTATTTTCATACTTTCGTCCATGGCAGAATTATCCAGGTAGTGTTGACAACTGGTTATTTTCTCTTCAAAAGGAAAACATAGCCTGTCAAAAACAGCTGTTAGTGAAAACCATGAAAGTTGTAAAAGAATCGTGTCACATTTGTGCGAAAAGCTTTTCAGTTCGTGACGTTAAATTCTATTCAGTGCCTCAAAAGAAAGCTCGTCGCCAGAGGTGGATTGATGACTGCGGCATTCTTTTGAGCATTTTATACATTTTTGAGCATTGTGTACAAACTTTCTAGCTTCTCAGCTGTTCGTTCATATTCTTCATTATCCGGCAAACATGAATAGCTCCAGATTCTTTGACAAATCAAATTCGACCGCTGTCTCCACTGTAGGTGCACATCTGTCCGCTTAAGCTAAGTCACTCAAACTCAACGTAAAATGAGATAAAATGTAATGAAAATATCTTGACACAATACATATTCTTTACCTTTCAAAAAACACCACTTTTAATGAATATTTAGGTTGTTCTACTTATTTTTCACTTCAACATTTTTAGCATTGGTTATTTTTAACCGCCTTCAAATAGGTGAGGTTCTCAAGTTGGTTGGTTTTTTTTTTTTTTTAATGTATGTACATCGATAACTTCTAAAGTACTTGCCCGATTGCCACAATTGGGCGGTATTCGACACAGGGGCGTGACAATATAAGGAACACTTTGTATATCGAATAACATTAACACCAGAGTACTGAAATTTAGTACAAGGGTTGGCACAATTATAAAAAGTTATGTTTAAAAAAGTGGTAGTTAGTCGATAAAGGGCGTGGCAAAATAATAAAAATAATGTAACTCGAAAAATATTAACACTAGGGAACTGAAATTAAGTACAGGCATAGGTATAACTATAAAAATTTACTGTGAAGAAAGTGGACGTTGTTGGACAAAAGGGCGTGGCAATATAAGAAAAATACTGTATCTCAGTTAAAACTGACACTAGGGTACTGGAAATTGGTGCAGGGTTAGGAACAATTATTACAAATTATGGTCAAAAAAGTGGGCGTAATTCGATAGAGGGCGTGAAAATATAATAAAAACGCTTTAACTCGAATAATATTGACACTAGAGTACTGAAATTAGGTACAGGGGTAGGCATAATTATGAAAATTTACTGTAAAGAAAGTGGGAATTTTTAACAAAAGGGCGTGCCAATACAAGAAAAATACTGTATCTCAGTTAAAATTGACACTAGGGTTCTGGAAATTGGTACAGGGTTAGGAACAATTATTACAAATTACGGTCAAAAAAGTGGGCGTTGTTTGACAAAGGCATGGCAATATTAGAAAAACGCCCTAACTCGAATAATATTGACACTAGGATACTGAAATTAGGTACAGGAGTAGGCATAATTATGAAAATTTACGGTCAAGAAAGTGGGCGTTACTGGACAAAGGGGCGTGGAAATATAAGAAAAATACTGTTTTTCAGTTAATGTTGACACTAAGGTACGAAAATTCGTTACAAAAATGGGAAAATTGCTATCATAATCTCTCAAAAGGAAGAAATAAAAACTTTTTACAAAAAAAAACCAACTTCAAAACCACAACAAAGTAAAAAGTAATTTTAAATTACTTTTCACATTAATTCTTGGTCAAATTGGTTAATTTATTTATGTATATTATTTATGTAATCTTATTATTAATAAGATTTCCATTTTAATAATATATATAAATAAATTAAATAATTTGACCAAGAATTAATGTGAAAAGTAATTTAAAATTATTTTTTACTTTTGAAGTTGGTTTTTTTTTTGTTAAAAAGTGTTTTTTTTACTAATTGACAATGGCCGATTGAAAGCGCCCTCTTTTTGAGTAAAATATTTGACAACTTATGTTTTCCATAAAATCTGTCAGCACTACCTGGGTAATTCTGCTATGCTTTCATCGTTTGTTTTCTTGCTAGTCATTTTTTAAGTCGGTTTTTGTTCTTTTCGTTTTTTGAACGGGTTGCGTGAATAACAATTCAATAATATTATTTATATTATTAATATTGTTTATTACTCCAAATACAATGTAAATAAAATACATAATTGGATATGTTCGATGATGAATGTTAATTATGAATGACGTTTGATAGAAAAATTACATTTTCGAATGTTAGACGTTTGCAATGCTGCAAAGTTTGACTTTTTCGAACATTGTGCTTGTGCTGCAAAAGCAGTTGGGGCGCATCATGATGCATTACCGAACAGACCCTTTATCTATTTTGGGTAATAAAAAAGTAATTTTTTAATTTGCCGCTTTTGTAAAATTGCAGTATGCGGCAGAATATATTGTCAAAAATGGGTATTTCTTAAAACACCATTTAGAGTTTAGAATGTATCTACGTTAACGTTTCACTTTATTTTTGGATTTCTTGATTTTATCCATTTGGATAAACTTTATTTCACTTCAAATAAACACCGATTGGTGTTTTAGTTTCGCGCCGTTTTGGATATTATTATTATATCCATTTGTAGCGACACAAACGGATACAATAAAATTAACACTGTTCGGATGGACCCTATGTAACACCATTTCGGTGTTATAGTATCACCGTTTTTATTGCTGTGTATAGTTACAATTTTGGCCAAATATACGCTTATTGTGGAAGTATAGTGTTTAAATAAATCTAGTTTAGTTAATGTGTTATTATTTACGCTCAAAAGACTTCTTAAAAAAAGAAGGCAAAAAATTTCAACAAGGTTACAGAGTTCAAGGGTAATAAGTTTCGTAAAAAAAGCAATCTTTTAAATTGTCTTCCTAATCTACATGCATGTATACAAAATAAATGTATTGACGAAAGCTGTCTTCTAAACTCTTGTATGTTACTCGGGTAATTGTTGGTAGGAGTTAAAATTTACTGCCATAATTATCATTACACTGGCTTACAAATTTAAATTTTGAAGAAAAACCAAGAACGGCATATTTGTGGGCGTGATTATTTGGACCGCCTGAACACAAATATTTCTATAAATTTTTTTTCATTTGTGAGTTTGTTTAGATAATGGTACTTTTGTGGTTTTCATGACATGACTTCATTCAAATTAAATTGCAGCTAAAACTGTGTGTTTGATTGAAAGAAAAAACATATTGTTGAAATGGTAAATTAAATACTGTTCTATTCGCATATTGTTTATTTTAATCGAGCAGAAAATGGTCAAGTTATGGGTCATAAAATTTAAATTTTAAGATTTATCCGAAGAAATAGAACAAGTCAGTAACATTTTATTTTTTTAGAATTAAGTTCATTTAATTGCAAAAGCTTTAAGCGTAAAATGTCAAAAATCAGATGAAACACAAATTTTTAAAAATTATTTTGTGAATCAAGTAATTTTTCAATTTTACTGCTTACGCTATAAATTAAATGTTTATTCGAAATATTTTAATTACTTGTAGTTTTACGTTTTTATGAGAAATTTGGACTTTGATGAGCTATAACTTGACCATTTTCTGCTGGATCGAAACAAGCAATATATAGTGATGGAAAGATAATTAATTTACCTTTCTAACAGTAGGCTCGAATCGAAAAGAAAGTTGTAGCTCCAAATGAAGTCATGCCATGAAAACCATAAAAGTACCGTTATCTTCACAAAAACATCACAAATAAATAAAAAATTACATTGATATATGTATGTGTTCAGGAGATTCAAATTAACATACTCACATATACGCCGGTCTTGGTATTTTTCAGCTGGAAAGCAGTGTTATCTAAACATTTGTTATTGCGTAGCTATCCTCAAAAAAATAATATCAAACAATTCGTATGCGTTATATTTTCACTTCATTTTGACTGCAAATACAAAGCTAATTTAAGATAATGTTTTTTGAATGACTAATAGATATACATATGTATTTGCATTTTTCTCCAAACACTTTTATTTGATAAATCCCAGTGTGCCATATGAATCCATTTTGAATTCGAAATGGTCTCGTTTCTTCGTGTATTTTATGCGAAACGGGTTGGGTTAAAATATATAATATTATTTTTTAGATTATTTTCATGTAAAGTCAAGTGACCAAAAGAGCCCGAATCGACAAAAAATATCCAAATATAATATTATATGTTAAATATACACAGAGCCAAAAGAACCTAATAAAATAGAAGAAAATCAATAACATATCTCCTCTAAATCTAAATCTCTATGGTTTTAATAAGACAATCTTCTTAGATGAAAACCATAGAGAAAATCTTATTAAAACTATGAGCATTTTTTATTAGGCAAACCACATAATTTTAAGAAGAATCTTATTGTTTTTTATAAGAACACTTTTAAAAACGATAAGAAAATTTTATTAAAACTTCTTGGTTTTTAAGAAGAAATCTTATAGATTTAATAAGATTTATTTTTGAAATTTAATAAGGACATCTTATTGATTTAATAGGATTTCTTTTAAATTTTTTATAAGGAAATATTTTTAAAATATAAAATTAGAAATATACTTTTAATTGCCTGTAATATTAAATAAAAAGACATTTCAATGGTTTATTACAATTTATAAGGAATTAAAATTTGACTTTGTCACCAAAATACCCGGCGATGTCGAGACCTTCAAAAAAAGTGGCGACATCCTCAATCTCCATTTTTTGAAGTACCTCCTTCGAGTCTACTCCATAAATTTTTAGTAAAGTCGAAATTGAGTCACTCAAGCCCCTCGACTGAAATACTGCTTGAGTTTCCAGAATTTCAGCCTCGTCGAAAACAAGTTCGGGAACATAAGTATCATTACCCATTATCAGTTATTTTTATTTTAATTTAAATAAATTAAATCCATAAAATGCACATAAGCTTCATGAATTCACTTCACAATTACGACTGAAAGCTAAAGCAAAGAATAAGTAGCTTTTTCACAGTTATTACCTTCTTAAAAGGGGGTTTAATAAGAAAATCTTATAAAACCAAGTCAAAAAGATTTTCTTATTAATTTAAGGTGGTCTCTTCTTAAACTTTGGTGAGTGAAAAAAAGATTTTCTTATTAAAGTAAAATATTAATAAGACTACCACATCATTTCATTTATTTAATAAGAAATCTAATTAAAAAAGCTTGATATAGTTGTAAATTTTTAATAAGATTTTCTCTATGGAATTAAAAAGATTTTTCTTTACAAAATTCTTATTATTTGGTAGAACTTATAAGAAAACCTAACAAAAAAGCTCAATTAGGTGATCTTATTGATTTTATGTGGTGATTTTTGGCTCTGTGTACGCAAATAGTTACAGATGAAATAAAGGTTCGCTCAATAAGTTTGATGCATTCAAATTCGAAATCAAATGTAAATCAAAACAAAAAAAATTATTTTGTAATCAAATTTATGAGAAAACAGTGGTAGCTAGCTTAAATGACAAAAATGTTGATTTGTTAACAAGGATCACTCCCACTTATATATCAACACAATTAATTTTATTTTTCCTTGAAACATTCCAATAACCTTTACAGCTATAATGATAAAGCGTACAAAATTACCGCTTTTAGAAAAGTTTCCGGAAAAAATCTTGTGTATGGCTATCCTACTATAGTCACGTGTAACTTGTTCACTTGTCATAATTATTTAAAAATTCTGAAAAGTAGTTCCATTCAGTTTAAAGGAGAGCGTCAGGAGAACGTGGCTAAGATGCAGGGGAGTTATTTAAAATAAAAATAAGTACATAACTGTATATCATATACCTTCTTTTTTTAAATTAAAAAAAAAGATTTGCTAACAACTAGAAAACTAGAAAATGTGGCGACCGTGGGTAGAGTGCGGGTCCCCTAAGCTAAAGAACTGCGGTAGCCCGGGTTCAATTCCAGCTCAGACAAAAAGTTTTTTCAATTGAATTAATTTTTCTGTTCGGTCGTCACCTCTCTGCAGACAATGGCAAACCTCAGAGAGTAAAAATTGCCATGTAAGGCTTCTTGAGAACATAAGTCGTTCGTAGTCGGCATTAAAAACGTAGGTCCAGTTCTCGGTCAGTTGTGATCAAACATTTAATAACACGCACAACACAATTGATCAATAGAAGCTAGATCAAAGTCCTTCCAAGGGCTGAAATGGCCAGTTTATTTATTTATTTATTTAGAAAACTGACTTTTATCTTAACGTTGTGACCATTGTTTTGACGGACTCGTAACGGGTTCGAAACGGATCCGCATCCGTTTTTGTGCACGATGCTATGTTGTGAGCACGCAATATTTTAAGACTTGAAGTGCAAAAAAGAAAACTTTAATGATAAGATAAAATTAAAGTTTAGTACAAACAACTGTTGAAAATTATTTTTATAGCTATGTATGTAAATTTTTTGCAAACTTGATGGGACATACAAACAGAGTACTCCTATTGTATTGTGAGATATTAAAGCGTTGATAAACAACAGATAATTCCTATGTCAATGCTGCTTAAGCATTTGCTCGAACTTCGAAGTTTCTTTCGAAAAATTGATAATATTTGCCAACAACTAAACTGATTATAACTACGTTTGTTTTTGTTTGATAGCAAAAGTTATCGCCTATCTTTAAAATTGATAATGCAAAAACACATCAATAACAAGTTGAAATTTCGATTACTTAGAATACTTGAAATATCAGCCTTGAAAGGTTCTCAGATTTAAATGCCGTTTGAATTTATTTTGGATGTCAGTCAATTGAGGAGCTTATTTCCAAAATTATATATCCGGTCAAAAAGAAAGAAAAAAAGTTATGTATGCAGTCTTATCTGTTAGTATGAGTCGAATCGTTAAAAAAAATTAAACCTCTAAGTATGTCGTTGGCAAAGATATTTAACTTCAAAATGAAATTGTATTTCCAAAAATTCTATTAGTAGATTTTATTTGCAAAACGTGCTATAGAACGAAAACGTAGAATAATCAAAGTAAAGCATCAAATATTTGTTTTTAAATATTCAAGTGCACTAAGGCAATTTGTATATCAATTCGTTTTCTTTGGTTTGTTCAGTTGAATTTGTAATAGCAGGAACCAATTACAAATAAGTTAATGTTAATTTCATTTAAATTTGAAAGAAAAAACAGCTGTTCCTTACCGAACATTCGATTTGAATCGCTTTGGCAGCGGCCAGATCAAGTTAACGAAACTTCACGAAAAAGCTGGTTTGAGCAATTATGGATTGTACGCATCATTTTTATGTATTCGTATAAAATTTGACATTAGCTGCAGCCAGCTCGAGCCTATTATGTTTCGGCCTTTATTCTTTATTCATGTCTAGTCAAACAGTGTTAATCGACAAATACTGAGCAACGCCAGGCTGTTCTAATTCCAGCACACGGAAGTGAAACACTATCCCAATTAAGAGGCAACACTAAAATAAGATTTTGTCAAACTTACTCAGTGAATCAAAACTATCTTTTTTGAATTCATTTATGAACCTTTTCGGGTAGAAAAGTTCATTTTCGGGACTCATAAATGAAACCTTTTGGACTCATTCGTACTGATGTTACACGTACAGTAATTACTGTATTTTACAGTAATTTTGAGCCCCGTACAGGCAAACAGTAATTAATGAGTAAAATACAGTAATTATGAATTTGTACCCTAAAATGAAAGTTTTGAACAGTAATTTTATTTAAATACACAAAATGAATTTTTGCGAAAAAACATTGTTACCATCCTACCTAAATTAACTTTTTATAGTAGTATCCCGTTAAAATAACAACATTGCGAAAGTCCCTTAAAAAAATCAAGACTTCATCAAAATATCTTCGTTAACTTTGAATGTTTTTGTGCCAACTTATAAAAAATGTTATCAAACAACGCCAGAAAATGCCAATTTTTCTAACACAAAAAAATCCTTAAATTCAATTTTTATAAATCTAAAGAATATGTTCATAAATATACCACATAAAAACTGAAAAATAAAACTACATGTAATTGAAATAATAAAACTATGTTAAAGACTTTAAGACTTATGTATGTTACAAACGCATAGTGTAAAAAAACAAGGAGACACCGAATTTTAATGTTTGTTGTAAAAATCCAACACTTAAGTTGTCAAACCATACAAAATCAACTTTTCTGTCTCTTTCACTCATTCACCTTCATTCGTCGACATCACTTGCACCTTTATTTCTTACACAATGTTACAAATCTAATATGTAACTTTTTAAATTATAATTTGTTTTAATACGTTGATTAATTTTCTTGTTATTGTTTTTTTTATGAATACTTGCGTTTTTTTCTTTTTCTTAAAAGTACAGTAATCCCCCCTATAACACGGTAGGTTCGTTTCGCGTTGTAGGAAAACGCGTTGTACGAGCATTCTCGTATAGCGCGCTCGTAAGACCCCGTATAACGCGTTATGAACAAATTATTAACGTTTAACTTTTCTCGTAAAAAGATGTTTAATTTATATGGAATATTAGGGAAAAACTTTGTTATGAACGAAATATGTGCGTTTTATTAAAATCAAACTAAAAACATTTTAAATAAAAAACTTATACATATGTAACTAAAAAGCAGTTAATTTCAAATAAATTGAATAGTTAAAAAAACAGTTTCATAACATATTTATTCGCTGTCAGAGCTATCTGAAATAATGTTCCACCGACATCTTTTTTTAATAGAATGCTCAAAGGATTCACCATTTGAACTTTTGTTATTTTTTTTTTAATTAAGATCATATATTCTTGTTTGTCTGTATTAATTACAAATTTTACTATCTAATGGTTCTTCGTTTTGTATTTTATATTTTTCCTGCATTCTTACATATGGTGCAAGAGAGTACTGAAGATTTGCTTAAAAAACAGTAGATCGTTCCACTGAAGAATCACAACTCGAAACAAGTGTTTCCAATTGTTTGCCCAGTTTTACTATATTTTTCATGTTTTCTATACATAAGTTTTCGTCTACTTCGTCAATAATCTGCATTGCACTTTCTTCAGCACTATTAATAATATTTTCGTCAGATGTATCAGCTAATTGAACAAGCTCTTCTTCATCTAAATCTTCAGCGTCATTTATTAATTCAAAAATATCTCGTTAATTTATGTCGTCAAATCCTTCTCCACGTACTGATCTAGCAATATTAACTATAGGTTCGATATTTATTCTTATAGAATCTAAAACTTTTTCTAGCAAAACGATTTCAGGCCAAATATTTGTCCAACAGACGTTTAATGTCGAAGACTTTAATTCGTGAACAGATAGAAATATTTACTCCACACATTTTAAAATTGAGGAATCTTTTCACATCTCAAGTAATTTCATACCTGGGTGGCATTAAATTTTTTCAAATATAAGTTCAAGTGTTTTGCGTATATAATAAGATTTAAGTGCTTTTATAATGCCCTGGTCAAGTGGTTGTATTATTGATGTTGTATTGGGTGGTAAAAAAAGGACTTTTACGTTTGGATGAACTAGGTATACTGGATGTTCTGGAGCATTGTCTATCACGAGTAAAGCCTTAAAACTGATATTTTTAGTTTTCGAGTAATTTTCGACAAAACAGTTGTAAAACCAGTCCAGAAATATAGCTGGTGTAACCCTTGCTTTTTTCTTTTCTTTCCAGTAAACGGGAAGTGTAGTATTGTCATTACCTTTCATTACCCACGGGTAAATGAAATGATTGATTAACATTGGCTTTGTTAAATGATCGCCAGATGCATTATTACAAACAAGCAAGGTTTTCCTTTCTTTAGATGCCTCAAACCCTGCTGCAGATCTCTCGTTTTTCGATAATATGTTCGCTTAGGCATTTTTTTTCCAATATAAGCCAGTTTCTTCGGCATTGCAAACTTAGTCTGCTGTATTTCCACCTTCATCAATTATCTTCGGAAGTTCTTCTTTAAATTTCTGAGCACTTTCATAATCAGCTGAAGCGCGCTCTCCTTGATTTTGAATATTATGCAAGTAAAACCTTTTTCGAAACCTTTCAAACCAGCCATTACTACTGACAAATCAGCAAACATTATTCCGTTTTCGGTATTAACGAACCTTTTACACGTGAAGATTTATTTAATGTCTGCAAAGATCTTACTCCTTATTTTACTTTAATTTTGTTTAATTGTTCGTATTGTTGATTCGTTTAGCTTCAGATCCTTTGCTATTGCTGTTGATTTCTTACCATTATTTAGCTGATCCAAAATATCAATTTTTTGTTGTAGAGAAATAAATTTTCTTTTTAACTTATGTTTTGTAGATTTTCCACTTGTCATGGCTAAGAAATAAATATTTTATTTAAAATAAAAACAAAAAATAAAGCTTCAACACCTTTTAGCAGATATATGTATAATCAATGTTCTTATAATTCAAAAACTAGAAACACAATTTATTGAAATACTTTAATATAATTTTATAAGGACACAATTGGCTCAATGTGCAAATGTACGTGAAATTGACTGTGAACCTTACAAATCGTTATAAATTTCGCAGTACAGAAATATTACTTGGAAAATCCACGCATTATATGGGGAAGAACACGTGTTATACGAGGGACTTGAAATCGCGTTATATGAAAACGCGTTCTAAGAGTACCGTGCTATAGGGGGGATAACTGTACAGTATTTTTTCTGTAAAAACAGTAAAATTTACTGTATGGTACAGTATTCAGACAAATTTGATGTAACATCACTGCTCATTCGTCGGACTAAAATCAGTGTTGCCAGATAGGTTGAGCTACTTTCCCCTAAATCTGAAAAAATTTGCTAAATTTTCCACTAAAAATAAAAAAAAAATCCACTTAAACTCTTTTTAAGCAATTTTTTTTAAAGTAATGTCTATTTACTTTGCGCAAAACATAGTACTTGACTAGACTCAGCACATGCATTAAAAATCGGGCATAGCAATTTTTTTATTGCAACAGTGTGTTATCTAAGCTGCGTTCGATAACCCGAGAAGATATTGCCTATACGCAAGGCCGGATTAACCAAATTTGCCGCTGTGGGCTAGACTAAAATGCCGCTCCTAAGAAAAAAAAAAATGAATAACAATAATAATGGCACAACCCCACCATCAAAATTAGGTACATTTTGTGACAATATTTTTAAAAATTTTATCGGCTAAAATCAAATCAGAATGCATTCAGATATAAAACTTTGAAATCAAATTTAAGTTGGTTTGAAAAATATAAATTTTTAATAACACTAGGTAAATCTTAAACTTTGAAAAGACACAAAAAACGCTGAGACACATGAACTTAATTTTCGGATCAAAGTCTTGAGATAGTCAGATATTTGACCTTCATTTGGCCTTCATTAAAAAATTTTTATAGCTTTATTAACAATAACTTTTTAATGTCTTTTCAAAAATACCTCCATCGTGAAAATCGAGTAAGCCTTGTTGAATCTATGATTTTTCATATGTTAAGCAATTTATCTTTATCTTCCATTTTGACCAAATTTGAATGTTGAACGTAAAAACTTTGAAAATAGTCTTGAAAATTTTTTACTCAAATTAGTTGAGAGAAGGAAATCTGCTGATATGGTCAACTTACACAAACTCTTAACTGGTGTATTAGATTTTCCAGATCATCTTTTCCTTATAAATTTTAGCACTAACCGTAGAAGCAGTAGAAACTCTAACAACTTGATTTATTTACTATTTTGTAGAACAAATTATATGTTAACTGCTCCATTAAATCGCATGAGTATCTTTGTTAACAACTGTAGCGGGTTTGATGTTAACTTGTCGAAGGGTTAACTCAAAATGAGATATTTCAATGATATTTGGGTTTGTTTTTAAAATGATCTAACGCGGAAAAAGTCTGAAATAGCTGTAATAGCTTAACTCTATTGTTCTTGCAAGTTTAAGCAAAATCGGAGGGGTCAAAATTTTTGGTCTCTTTAAATGAGGCAAATATAGATAAAAATGGGTCTAATAGTGACTAAGTTTCAATCACAAATATCTCGAGATTTTGAGCTGATTGGGAAAAACTGAGTATGCCGCTAAATTTTACGACACAAAAATTAGTTCATGCGTCTCGGCGTTTTTGTGTGTCTTTTTGACGTCCCTACAGTGTAAATAGTAACTAATATTTTTTACCTTAAGATCTTGAATTTTTGCTTCCTAAGGCATCAGTTTATATTTTTAGAATTTCTTTTGTTGCTTGAGACTATATTTTACAGGATCTAAAAATAATTAGTGCAAATGTTTAACATAGATTATCTACTTATGCTGAAAATGTTAGTAATTCTTTAATTTACTTTAGATTTAAAATACATTTAATTCAATGAACTTTACGTGGGGATTTTGCAGAAGCAAAGTCCCACATTATGTCATCGAAATCAATTGCGTTAACTAAACATCCTTCAATGCACAATACTCCAAAACAGTTTAATTTTTGTTTAAAACGATCTTTCGGATGAGCAGTTTGTTGCAAAAAGGCATAAATTTGGGAAAATAGTTTCAACTTGTTATTTCGAATTATATTTGCCATCTGAATTATTATATTTTCTAGATTGTGATTGCTGTTTTCACATAAGCATTGCGACAATTCTTTTATGAATGGTGATTCATGTTCAGTGCATTTTTCTTTGTTGCGCGGAAGTGAATGTAACGTCTCTTATGTATATCCTTGAAAATTATTGCATTCTGATAGACAAGAGTCTTCTAAATGATAAGGTTAACAGTTTTTAATTTTTTAACCCTACTTTAATAACCTAAGTCTGCGAGACGCATGCTTTCTAAATTTGTTTGTCTCTCTCTCGTGAGAGATGCTTTTACTGTTAGTTCTTATTCTTATTTTGAAATAAAAATAATCATAATAAAATGTGTTTGAATAACAAGGGAAGAACTATGTAATAAAGTCATGTAAGTACAAAAAAAAATTGTTTAATTGCTATTAACATAACATTAAGCCACGAAAACAATAACACACCTGAAAGACGTATGGTTAACTTTTGAGCGACTTCTAATAAGGTTATCAAAGAAAGATTAAGTGCATTCTTGGGTACATTTATTTTACTTAAACACTCCAAAATTTAATAATTTTCGAAAACTTGTTTATATCTGGAAACTCGTTTAGTCAATTCTGTGCTTATCTATCTATCTATCTATCTATATATATAAAATAGGATGTGTGTATGTATGTAACGTATGGACTCCAAAACAGCTGGGCCGATTTTGATGAAATTTTCAGGTAATGTTCATCTTGGTACGGTGGGTAACATAGGCTATATTTGGACCCGATAGGTGGCGCTGGGTGGACTTATATCGAAAATTTGAATTTATGTACCAATTTAACTGAAATTCAGAATGTATGTTTGTTTGATCATAAGAAAATAATTTGTGTATAAATGGACACGGTAGCTGTCGCTGGGGTGGACTTATTTCGAAAATTCGATGGCGTGAAAAATATATAAATACTTTTAATTTTATTTTATAACGAGGGGAGTAGCGAAGCACACCGGGCTCAGCTAGTATATATATAAAATAGGATGTGTGTATGTATGTAACGTATGGACTCCAAAACGGCTGGGCCGATTTTGATGAAATTTTCAGGTAATGTTCATCTTGGTACGGTGGGTAACATAGGCTATATTTGGACCCGATAGGTGGCGCTGGGGTGGACTTATATCGAAAATTTGAATTTATGGACCAATTTAACTGAAATTCAGAATGTATGTTTGTTTGATCATAAGAAAATAATTTGTGTATAAATGGACACGGTAGGTGGCGCTGGGGTGGACTTATTTCGAAATTTCGATGGCGTGAAAAATAAATATAAATACTTTTAATTTTATTTTATAACGAGGGGAGTAGCGAAGCACACCGGGTTCAGCTAGTTTTATCTAAAATTGTTAAAAGTCTCTACTCTAAATTTTTATTGACGCATTCATATCTCGGAGTAAATTTTTTTGTTGGCCCATTAGCTTTTTTAAGTTACGTTTTTATAATCTTAGCAAAAAATAAAAAAAACAAAATGTTCTATTTTTTTTCCAAATTTCGCCGCTTCTAAAAATGTGCCGCTGCGGGCTGGAGCCCACTCGCTCCCTAGGGTCCACCACTGCCTATACGCAACAATGTCTGAGTTCGGTATACCTGCAAAGTTGGTAAGACTTTGCAGTATGACGTTGAGCAACACTTGCAGCTCCGTCAAGGTAGGAAATGACCTCTACGAAACCTTCAATACCGAAAGAGGTTTCAGACAAGGTTTCAATATTATCATGGAGGGGATCGTACGAAAGGCCGGTGTGCAATGCAATGGCACTATTTTCTACAAAAATGTCCAGCTCCTTGCGTACGCTGATGATATTGTCACGTTTCATCCGGCAGCTACGTTTCATCCGGCAGCTATAACTTTGAAGTAGTCAAGGAGTTTATGTACCTTGGCACCGCCATAAACAACAACAATGATGTCAGCCTGGAGATAAAGCGAATAATAGCAATTGCTAATAGGTGCTACTACGGGCTCAGTAAGCAACTAAGTTCTAGAGCCCTCTTTCGATCGATAAAACTAACACTCTTCAAGGCACTCGTCCTACCTGTGCTTCTTTACGGGGCGTCTCGACAGGCAATAAATCATTGCTTTCCATCTGTCAATTGGCAATTATTGCTAATCGAGACCACTCAATTGCCATGGTTGGCAATTTAAATGTGTATATTAGGGCGGGTCGATTTATTTTTCGACAATTTCCCTATGGTTTCCGTATTCTATGGGTTATTCCATGAAAATTTGCCAAAGGAACCATACCTCTATCGTTAAAATCGAGTCCCCTACTTTTTGTTGGTAGATTTTTCCCGAATTGACGTTCGTATGAAATATTACCTACACGTTCACATCCATAACTCAAAAACTATCGATCGGGTTTAATCGCCAGTAGGCGCGTTGGAAAGGTGAGCTCATTTTGATCAATTTTTATCCAAATTTTGGAGCATTTTTCCATTTTTTCATGATTTTGTCCAAGAATATTACTTTCATGGCCATTTTTTTGGCTCAATTTTTTTGACTTACGAAGCTTACGAACCTTACGTTACGACTGGACTGATTTGCGCTTTACATTATTGGCATATTTTTTCACAGGGTGCACACCCTGTGTTATGTTTGTTTATTTCTTTTTGTTTTTAGTTTCTTTATAGACTTCTTTATTTTTGTTTGTTTATAATATTCCAGTGTATGCTAGTTTTGTTTGAGCGTCATTTCAGTGAAGTGTTACATGAAATAACTAACAAATAATCAAACTATTTTGAAATTTAGAAAAGATTTAAAGGTAAGTGTAAAAACATTGCTAACTATTATAGTTAATAGTTATATTATTATTCTATGAAAAACATATTTAATTCTTTTAGTGACGGTTTAAAAAATGGATTCAGAGCCTGGTTCATCGCAAAATCCAACAGATACCCAACGCAGTAGTTTGCAACATTTGGTCTCTCATGATGTTTTTTCTTTTGGCGTGGCCTGTGAATTACCTGGTATTAATCTGTCAACTAAACGAGATATATTGAAGTACTATTTTTTCTTGGCCGAACGTTCAAAAGCCCAAAGCAAAATGTTTTCCTATAAAACATTTACTCCCCAAGTAGCAGACAGATTGTTAGAAATTTGGAATCAACTTAATATTGAACTTATACTCAAAGGTAGCATCATTAGAAAATTGAATAATTTGCTTGACGCATTGTTTATCTGCTTGATGCAGATAAACAACGAGTAAAACGCGCAACAGAATTCAAAAAATTCGTAGAATCAACAAACCAATTATTCAACATTGGAAAATGTAAATGCAACTTGAAAGAAAACGACTGCTCATGTGGATCTATCCCAGAAAACTTAAAAGATTTCATGCGCGATCAATATAATGACAGAATACAAACGATACCGGAACACGATAGTGGAAGTGAAGAGACGATACCAACGACTATACCAACAATCCCAGTGAGCAACGATCCTACATACGAACCACATTATGACGAAATGGAAGTTGATGTGAGAGGAGGTTCAGATTTAGTTCTACCACCACAAACATATACTCCCAGATACAATACTAAAAACTATGCAATGATGTGTGACAGATTTGGTGTGCATGACAGAATGGGATCAGCATTGGCAACAGCTCTGATGGAAGACCTGGGCGTAAAAGATGCTCATGACAATCTTGTCATCATGGATAAAAGTAAACTTCGTAGAGAAAGAGAAAAATGGAGACAAGACACACTTCGTAATCGGTATGATGGCTCGAATTTGATATCATTTTCATTCGACGGCAGAAAAAATGATGCTCTAACTGTAGAAAAAATTGATGAGAAGTTGCATCCAAGGATGGTTAAAGAACCTCATCTAGTTGTTTTGAGGGAACCAAAATCTCAATTGATAGGCTACACAAAACTAGAAAGTGAAACTGCAGCAAGCAAAGTCAACAAATTGATCGAATTCTTCCAAGAAAAACAAGTGTCTCTCGATTCATTAATTGCCATATGCGCTGATGGTGAACCAACAAATACTGGCGTACACGGTGGAATTTTGCGACTATTCGAAAAACAGTTAAAGAGACCACTGCACTGGTTTGTGTGTCTTCTGCACTTTAACGAGCTTCCGTTTAGACATTTGTTTGACACTTTAGACAAATCAACCACCACTGGACCACGATCAACTACCGGAAAGTTGAGCTCAAAAATTGCTGATTGTGAAAATCTTCCGGTATGTAATTTTTATAGCTGATTCTTTACCATTTTTCATTCTATTTTTTAGCTTTTATGTTTTCTTTTCAGGTGGTAACCGATTTTGAGGAAATCGCTTTGGAAAATATGCCTCCTGGTATGCCTCTGGATTTAAATAATCCAGAAGAATTATCTACCGATTCGATTCGAGGTACTTGATGTTAATGGCCAATACAATTTCTAATGGTGTGGTTTCTGCGGATTTGTCTCACATAAAACCAGGACCAATTGCACATTCTCGTTGGCTGACCAAAGCCAATAGATTATTACGGTTGTATGTGACAACTAATAATCCAACTGAAAATTTAAAAATTATGGCTAACTATATAATAAAAGTATACACGCCAATGTATTTCAATGTTAAGTATTATAGCTCTGCCGCATACGGTAGTACATTACTTTTTAAATTTATTACTTGGACACGATTTTTACCACCGAATTTACTTGGAGTTGTAAATACAGTAATTCAAGATAATCCATATTTTGCACACTCAGAAAATATCTTGCTATCTATGTTGTTTGATGATAGAATGGAAAAACGAAACATTGCTATAAAGAAGATTTTACATTACCGAAGAGATATTGTCGACCCAACGGAACTTAGAGTTTATAAAAAATCTCTTATAAACTTTAATTGTACGGAATATACAAATATGATTGATTTGAATGACGATACCATTTTATTCGAACCACCGTTTACGCAAAGTTATTCGTATGAACATTTGCAGGGATATTTAAATTACGAAGTGCCACCGTTCGATGGTCCACAAATTCCTTTACACATTCAAGGAACGGAAAGACATGTCCAATTGCTGGCTGCCACTGCTAAACGAGTTGCAGGAAAGAATGTAGAAGGCGCTATGGCGACGACATTAGAGAGCCGTACGAAAACACCAAGACTTGAAAGCAAACAAGACTTTCAGAAGAAATAATGTTTTTTTTCACATTTTGTCTTTTACTACACTCAAATTGAATATTTTTTTGATAATAGGTTGATAGATACTTTATTATCTCTTAATTTGAATTTTTGTAGAAAAAAAATAAAAAGGGAAAAAAAATCAAAAAGTTGGTTTTATGTGTTATTTTGTTTTAGCAATATCGCATGAATTAATCAACCGAATTCGATAAATTTGGGCTTAAACTCTTCGTTTTGAATTGTAAATTGAATTAAATAATGGATTGAGCCAAAAAAATGGCCATGAAAGTAATATTCTTGGACAAAATCATGAAAAAAATGGAAAAATGGTCCAAAATTTGGACAAAAATGCCCGTAACTTTTGAACTTTTTACCAACAAAAAGTAGGGGACTCGATTTTAACGATAGAGGTATGGTTCCTTCGGCAAATTTTCATGGAATAACCCATAGAATACGGAAATCATAGGGAAATTGGTGAATTTTTTCACTCCCTACAAATCGACCCGCCCTAGTGTATATCTATAAAAATCAAGTAGCGTGCAGAATAAATTTATAAAATAATAAATTTATATAATAAATGATTAAATTATATGTTGATTTCGTATCATTACAAAACCCACCCTTGAAATATTGCCATTGCTTGCAATGGAATTTGACAGATAGTAAGCAATGGATTATTGCCTGTCGAGACGCCGGGTTATGGCGCTGAAGCATGTGAAGTTTCGCAAACTGACGCAGTTGCTCTGGCACCTCCGAGAGAAAAGTTCTTCGCAAAATCTTCGGTCCTGTTCGAGTCGATGAATATAGCATCCGAATGAACCAAAAACTGTATGAAAACACTTATAAACAACAATACAATAGGTCTGTTCGCGTACTTTTCTGGTAAAAAAATGAAAAACGTCAAAAGTAATAAAATTGAGAGAGAATTAACTTCAACTTTAAAAAGTAAACGAAAGCTTTCTGGTAAAATAATGAAAAATGTCAAATACGTCTAAGAAAATCTAAAAAAATTCAGCTGCTACACACACACAGCTACCATTTGACATTTTTCATCTTTTTACAAGATGAAATTCTTCTTGTAAAAACTTTAAAAAACTTGAACGGAGAGAAAATGTGATTTCCTCTCTATTACCCAATTCTCTCAGTAAACGAACGCTTTTCAGGCACTTTCTAGAAAAACTTTTGAAATATTTCGTTTGCATTCGACTACGCGAACAGACCTAATATGAAATATTACTGAGAAATTTTTTTATGCAACAGAATCCCAAGCCATGTTTTTTTTTCAGTCAAATAAAATATGTTGTTGTTTTTATTTTTTGTGCAGTGAAAATTGTCAATTTGTTTACAAATATATTATTCTAATAATTTTGGTTAGCGTTGTAAATAAGTTAAAAAATTTTAAATTATCGATGAATTTCAACATTTTTTAGATGGGGCTCTATCACTAGGAATAGGTGAATATCAATTGATCAAAAATGCGAGAACTTTCTTCCAATTTGGGTCTTCCAATACAGGGTTCAACTTGGCGCAAATCACAAAAAAAAAATAATAAAATAACTTCAAATAAAATTTTTTGAATTTAATTGATAAAGAATAATAAATTAATACAAACTTAAAAAATTAATTAAAGAAAAATCCATTCAGCTGAGGACAGAGCTTTAAGAACGCTACTATTTAGCATTGTTAATGACATTTCTCTCACCGAATGTTAGGTAACTGCATTTTTTTATCATCCATATAGTATTTGCTTATCACACTTAATAAATATTATGAATTTTAATGTTTCATTAACAATGCTCAAAAGTGTGGCATTCTTAAATCTCAGTCTACAGCTATACATAATCTATGAAAGTGTTTATAAAATATTACTTTTTAAGCTAATTCTACAATTGCCAGACAAACTTTATAAAACTATTGAAAATAGTAAGCTTTTATAAGTAAGCTTTTTTTAGTAAGCTTAAGGCTTATGTTTCTAAGCTGATTTTAATATTATTCTAAAGTATTTTGCCTGGATATGAAATATAATTATTTATAACAAATACTTATGCATAAACCAGAGAAAATAGTTTTAAAAACTTTTTTTTTAAGAGTCTTTAATTCTTTAAGCTATAAAAAATATTGTATATTTATGTTTACGAATATGTGTTATGTTTTTTAAACCTTTAATTAGCTTTTGTATCTGAATAAAGTTATATTAAGAAGATATTTCAAAGATTTTTCAAAATTTTAAAAGAGAAAAGAGCGAACTTTTTCATGTGTTTGTGGGAAAATACGTAAATATACTGGCAACACTGCACTGCACTGAACGTCGTTTGAAGGAATTTTTTTTAACAGCTTGACAGCGACATCTTTTTGAATTTTTTCTTCGGTAAAATATAAATTTAGGGAAGATTCTTACACTGAACCAAAATCCTAAGTGTATTTGAGCACAAATAAGAAAAAATAAGGTTTTTTTTTTTAAAAAATAGTGTCAAATTGACACTAAAAGCGTTTGAAGGTTAAAAGGGAAATTCCAGATTTAACTTACAAACATAGCAGATCAAGCAAATATTTTAGGTTATGAAAACTGAAACAAAAAGTTTTAGGTATATACAAGTAAATGTTTAATTTTTTTTGTGATCTTGTTTTAAAGTGCGGTTGCTTAAATTTGCCTTCAGAATCTTAAATCAATTGGAACAGTGCTATACAAAAATCAGCAACAAGGTATTGTTAAAGTTGAAAAATACAGGAAAAAAAAAATAGAAAATTTTGAATAATTTCTTCTATTACTCCGCCAAGTCCTTTGATATTAGTATTTTTTATATACTATTTTAAAGTCCTTAATTTTTTAAATGAAAAACCGTTTTTAATTTGGAAATCGAACTGGACACACAAAAGTTACGTTATGAAATGAACCATGGTATAATTATTTGACAAGGTAGCCGTGACAGTTTTTTGGCGATTGGTATTTGTCAAAAACAGCTAAAGAAGTTGTAGTTTGCTGCTGTGGACTAGCTATGTGCTTATTTTTAACTTTTCTTTGATTCATTAAATTTTTCGCGAAGTTTATTGGAATGTTTTTAGTTTGCTGCGATTGATTAGCTATGCTTAAGTCGTTGCTTATTTTTTCACTTTTCTTTGATTAATTGCATGAACAGCTAATTTTGACAACTACCCATCGCCGCTCGTGAGAAAAAAGCCAGTCTACGCTACTACCTTGTCAGTGATTGTGCCATGGAAATGAACCTACCCAAAATCGTTTTTTCAGCCATGAATCCAGATTTTTAGGGTGTATGCGAAAAACTAAGAATGCAGAAATATTAGGTCTGTTTCCATATCCACATTGTGGGACCTGTGAGTCACTATTTTCTGTTTCCGTACTTTTTGTGTAAGAAATGGGAGATGAAGAATAAGCATCAAATCGTTCTCTCGAGCACAGAATGTGCACAGAGCGTGCTAGAACTCAAGACATCGAGTAAATTAAGAACAAGCATCGAAAAGAACAAGCATTAAGAAGAACAAGCAAATGTCTTGTATTGGGGGTTGGAATTAATTTTAAAGGTTTTTTTTCGGTTTTTGAGCATTTATTTAGAAACAACGGTACAATGTATATTATTCAAAGTATTGTCCATCGTTAGCTACAACATTTTCTCATCTTTCTGGCAGCATATGGATTCCGCGCCGGAAGAACGATTCGTCTTTTGAGGCAATCCACGAATCGACCCATTTTTTGGTATCCTCGTAAGAAGTGAAGCGCTGCTCAGCCAAGCCATGCGTCATCGATCTGAATAGGTGGTAGTCGGAAGGGGCTATGTCTGGACTATAAGGCGGGTGGGGTAGCACATCCCAATTCAGCGCCTCCAACGTTTCCTTGACGGTTCTTGCAACATGTGGCCGTGCGTTGTCATGTTGAAAAACCACTTTGTCGTGTCTTTTGGCATATTCCGGCCGTTTAACCTTTAATGCTCGGCTCAATTGCATCAATTGTTGTTGGTAGCGTTCCCCAGTGATGATTTCGTTAGGTTTTAGCAGCTCATAGTACACGACACCCTTCTGATCCCACCAAATACACAGTATAAGCTTGGCGCCATGAATATTCGGCTTGGCCCTCGATGTTGATGCATGGCCGGGTGGTCCCCACGATTTTTTTCGCTTAGGATTATCGTAATGGATCCACTTTTCATCGCCAGTGACAATACGATGCAAAAAACTCTTCCTTTTATGCCGTTGAAGCAGTTGTTCGCACATGCAAAATCGCCGTTCAACGTCTCTCGGCTTCAACTGGTACGGCACCCAATTTCCTTGCTTTTGAATCATTCCCATGGCCTTCAAGTGTTTGCCGACCGTTGATAAGTCGACTCCCAATGATTCTGACAATTCTTGAAGGGTTTGACACGGGTCTTCATCGAGCAAAGCCTCCAATTCCTCATCTTCAAACTTTTTCGGCTGGCCCGGACGCTCTTTGTCTTCCGTATCAAAATCACCACTTTTAAACCGACGGAACCAGTACTCACAAGTAGAAATCGATGGAGCATAGTCCCCGTAAGCCTCAGTAAGCGTGCGTTGTGCTTCAACCGCTTTTTTCTTCAAATGGAAGCACAAAAGTAAACCTTCCCGCAAATTGCGTTTTGTTGGAACGAAAGTCGACATGTTCACAGAGAAAAAAATATATGTTGTTTACACTTCAGTGGAATGACACATACTGAAAAATGAAGATGAACAATGTGCTTTGAAATGAATATAGTCACAGGTGTGCCCGATGCGATCTATTGATAGTTACGCCATCTCTTAGAAAACCTTTAAAACTAATTCCAACCCCCAATAGTTTGGAGGGTGTAATGTTTGCAGTTTCTTTTGGCCTTCCATTTTTAACTATAAATAAATTATTTAAATTAATTTTATAACTTAAAATCATGGTATAAGTAAATAATTATACAATGGCTTAAAACAACTTTACATACTTCACAATCAAATTGATAATTTTAATTGGCGTTTTTAACGTTTTGTACGATTTTATAAAATCAATTTTAATTCACAAACAAAATGACGACAATTTCTATTGGCGCTATTTATGTTTGGCTCGTCTGCTGTCAGAATCAGCTGTTTTGTGCTTGAAACTTGCTAGAAGCTGCTTCCGTACTTTTGCCAATATTCTCAAATTTCATTTTTACTCTCTCAGTTCGAGCTTACCAGAAGTTACACAAATCTTACACTGTGTAGAGTACGGAAACACACCTTTTATGTTAAATTATACTTACAACCTATGAGGGTAATAAATATGTTTAAATAATCTACTGATTTCTGTTCCACTTTGGCTTATAAAGTTTTTTTATTAAGCTATCTTTTGTTTTTCAATTATTTCATATTCAAAATTTTCATTCCGAGGAAATTCTTGAAGCAGAACAGTAAAAATTGTTTTTAGTTGCTCCAATATTACTCTAAAAAAGAACGTATTAAGTACGTACATACTAAGTAAAGTAGGACATTTTAAAAGGGAATAATAAAAAATATAAAATATTCTGACAAATTTGAGAAATTTAGCAATCTATGGTAAAATTGCTTTTTTAATTAAATTTAATTTCTTTGGGGTTTTTATTTTTGGTTAAAAATTCTTTAAGAATGGATCAGAAAGGAACAATTTTTTCTGGATAAAAGCAAAGGAGGAATTGCTTGAAAAATTAAACCAAATGAATTTACAAAGACACAAATGAAAATTAGAATTTCTATTCATCCAGGATTCTTAAAATACAAAATAACAAAATAATTTTTTTGACTTAAAGACAGTTAATTTTTTTAGGTAATTCGTATTTTTGACGTTTTCTCATATTGGTATGCTTATTTGGAAATGAGAGCAGAAAAAAATCATATGATCAATGGCCGCATTCAGCGCAGACAACAGTTGGCAACTGTTGTGTAAAAATTCGCTGAATGGTACAAATTTGGTAGCACTAACTAAAACAGATGATGTAGCGAACGCCTTTTAATCGAGCGAACAAATTATATGCTACATGAACACAACTGTTTATTTAACTGTCACATGCTGTTACTGACTCTGTTAAATTAATAAACGCAGAAAGAACGCAGCAAATTTAAGTGAGAAACCTTTGCAATTGAATTAAATTTACATAAAAATTAAATTGAATCTAACTTCTGACGTGTAGAGTAGCAACACATTCAGAGAAAAACATCGTGAACTAAGGTAGCGCTACCATTACAGTTCACAACAGTTGTCTGCGCTGAATGCGGCCATTGTCATAAGAGCTAAAAATGCACACGGTTGCCCAAATATCATACCAATTGGTACTAAATTGACTACTATTAATTTTTTCTAGTACTTTTATTGCTCCGATTTCTTAGTGCAATAATAACTTTTTAAATTATTTTAATTTACTAACTTCAATGAAAATTAAGTTAAATAAAGCAATAAGATATATAAATACTAAAATAAATATAATTTTGTTCGTTTATTTTAATAAACACATTAAACCTAACTATGAGACCTAAACAAGAGCTTTTAGTGGCGCGTTCTCAGCAGCTTTCCGTTAACGCTCAATTTTCATCACTAAATAAGAGCGGCGGCCTTGTGTAAGATGTTGATAAAAAGTTTTCGGCATATAGGCCGAATTCAGTGGAGCCAACAGTTGTGAGCTGTTGTGGTGGCGATACCTTAGTGAGAGATGTTTTTCTCTGAATGTGTTGTTACACTTAAAGTCTGAAAAATAAAGAAATAGTAATAATATAATAGTAACAGTTAAGAATCAGTAAAAAGTTGAATTGTAATGGCTCCCATAATTGTAGCATTTAGTGATCTTTCAACACAACAGTTGCCAGCTGTTGACTCCGCTGAATACAGCCATAGTGGCTAATCACAAAGTTTTCACAGAAATTACCATTTCATCGTTTTATGAACCAACGGTTAACTTATTTAGTCTAGTGAAGAGTGCTCTAGACTATCTACTCTGAGGTCCCCGGTTCGAATGGGGTTCGGGCATGGTTATTTTCGCTTTCTTTGTTATTTACTACATTTAAGAATTATTGAAACAAAAAATCCATGCTATTCATGCTATTCTATTTTACTGCTATTCAATTAACAACGTATATATACTGAAAGCGTATAGCTATAATTTTACGCTAAGCGCTTTCATGAACCCACCCTGAGTAAAAACCGAGTTGATTGCATAGTTGTACTAAAAAGAAATTGCCATCACAAAAGTATTTCGAACTTTACAGAAATTTTAGATCCATTAATAGTAAGTGCATATATAATTTTTTTAAATTATGTTGATTTTATATGATTTAAATACAAATTCTAAATGTTTGATAGTTTAAATCATACTTCATTTTAAATACAAATTCCGCAAATAACGCTGATGTAAGCTTACTGAACATACGCTGTTTACATCGACAATACGGCGTTCATTGAATACCACTAGCATTTCTTTACAATTTGTTTTTTGCCTTAACTAACTTTCTTCTAAATTACACGTTCATCTAATAAAATTCACTAATTAGGTTTTCAGCAATGACAAAAATAACTTTTTATTTTAAATTTGCAAAGGAACTTTTTAAATTCCTATAATATACTTACAACCTAGCATACACTTACGACGCAACACCTACATTAGGCCGGGTCGATTTGTGGGGAGGCAAAAAAATCGCCCATTGCTCAGTGAAAATCGTATTCTAAGGATCAAAATAAGAAACTTTGCCCGAGAAACTATACCTCTAAAACGAATTCTAATGCCCCAACTTTTGACTTTTGTCCCGTAGGGTCAAATTTTGAAAAATCCCTCTTTGACCCAATTAGAGTGCCCCAATCGAGTGCAAATGTAGGACCGACTCCCACTAAATTTGGAGGGCCAATCCACCCATGCCAGTGGCCCCATTTTAGAGTACCCCATTTCGCTGATTTTTTCATGTAAAGTGCCAAATATTGTGATTTTTTTAATGTTTGTATGGGGAACCAGGGGGTGTGCCACTGGCATTGGTGGATCGGCTCTCCAAAGTTAGTGGGTGTCGGTGATACATTTGGACTCGATTAGGGTACTCTAAATGAATCAAAGAGGGATTTTTCAAAATTTGACCCTGCGGAAAAGTTGGGGCATTAGAATTCGTTTTAGAGGTATAGTTCCTCGGGCAAAGTTTCTTATTTTGATCCCTAGAATACGATTTTCACTGAGCTATGGGCGATTTTTAAATCGACCCGCCCTAACCTACATAGTTTCTTTTTCTTATTAACTTGGCAAGAAATCATTGAAAAACTACTATACTAGAAAACTACGCAACGAAACACTGAAACATACCTTTTTTTCCAACAGCACAAAACACTAGGGGTATTCACGATTTAGTGAACTTGCCTGTGCAGTTGAGGACTTGTACAATTGTGCAGTTAGGTTTTCGTGAACACACCACCATCACCATTTCAAAGCTGTCAACACAAGTGCACAACTGCTCAAGTCCTCAAGTTGAAGGTAATAGTAGAAAAGCACTTGTGCAGATTTTTGACGTACGTACATTTTGTTTTTGTAAAGTGTACAAGTCCTCAAGTCCTCAACTGCACAGGCAAGTGCACTGAATCGTGAATACCCCTACTGTTAGCAGATTGTCAAAATATGTTTGTTTATAAAAAATAAGCATTCGTCAAAAAATACGAATAACCTTATAATAATTAAACCATGGTATGTACCTTGTACTTATTATATAACTGAAAACCTATTGGCACATAATTGTCAACAGGCGCCTACAGACATCGTGTGAGAAACGTACATAATTCCTCTACATCTATAAATTACATTAGATACCTAATTACAAAAAATTAAAATACTTTTAAATACTTATTTAATACAAAATAATTCAATTTAATACAAAATAATTCAATTTAAAGACTAATAAACTTATTTGATAATTTAGTGAATTGTTTTATACTTTAAATCTTTTATTAATTTATTTAGTAATTTTCTTAAATTTTTTATTTTTTAAATTATTTAACTAATGTTGAAAAAATGTTACCATACTTTACTTATTATATTCACCATACCTATACATATGTTTTATTTATATTAACCTTGCTTACATTACCTTAATTACTTTACCTGTTAATTAATATGTACTTACCTTGATTACTTTACATTGCTTACTTATTTGTTAATTTAATTATTTTAAATACTGTTCTATGATAATTCATAGTGACTGACTTACTTACCTTAGCTAAGTTCTGTCAAATTCTTAAAATTTTATTTGCTTAATAAATAAAAATTTTTGTAATGAAATTTTAATTGAATAATCTTTTAATTACACGAAAGGTGACTTAGGTTGAGGTTGAAAATTTTATTAAGGCTAATGAAAGTATTTTCTATTAACAGGAAGGGTGATTATTTGACCTCTTGCTCCCCAAATTAATAGTTTATAAATTTATATTACCGATCTTTAATAAATTTAATTTCGGTTTCTTCTTCATGATTTTGTTTTCTTGTTTTATTTTTACGCTCAAAAACCTCTGCATAATTTTATGTCTATGTAGCCGACTACGATTTTAAATTGGAGCAAAGCCCACCCCATTTCCCCAGAGCTTGGTTGAAGAGTTAATATGCATAGAAGGCTTCTTAATAATATTCAGTCGGTGTCGGTCGTTACAAACCTCTCGTATGTGTTTTTCCAAAAGCATGAAATTTTTGCATTTTTGTGGCAGCCATTTCCAAATTTTGAGTTGCAGTTTTTCTTGCAAAATTTCAATGGATATTTTCTGAATCCTCCGATGGCTCGAAGACTTCCAAAACATGTGTTTAAGTTATCACAGCATTCAGAATAGCGTAAGAAGAGATCGCCGATTCACAAGGGTTTTTTTTTCCCTATGAGCAGGGGCGTGCCGAGGCCATTTTGATTGGGGAGCATCAATGTATTTCGGCGGACTGGATACCCTTAATTCCCGACTTTTTTTTCAACACAACATAGTTGAATTATATAAAGTTACTCATCCGTTCGATCAATATAAATAAATCTTAAGGGGTCTTTTTCATTTGAACGGCTAAGAAAAACACTTTGTAATTATTTTTACTAAAAACTTTTTTAATGATGAAAAAAAAACTTGTGTACATTATAATACATATAATTAAGTATTTTTTGAATTTTTTTTTGGTTTGGCCTTTTTATCTGCTCTCTGAAGCTTTTCGCAATTTGGACATCATTTTTCAAATCCAAAAAGGTGGCAACGATTTCTCAGCGCTTACAACAGGTAACTGAAAATGTTTTTAGTTCATCTTAACGATAATACTTGATTACGTATAATCAGCCAACTAAACCTTATACCTGTTTTTGGCGCCATTTTCAAAACAAAAATTAAAAAACACCCTATTTTTTACATTTCTAACGCTCTACAAATTCGAGTTTTAGGTTTTAATAGATGATTGCAGGTAATAATCGTAGAGATTTTACAAAAATAAATATATTGCGAAACGGTTTCAGCTCAAACGGCCTTTTTCGTTAATCTTTGGTACCGTTTTAAGAAATCCTGAAATTTTTAAACCACATATAGTAACACTTTTCTATCTTCGAATCTTTTTCAAGTGAAAAAAATCCCTTAAAGGCAGTTTTCATTTCGTTCCCACTATCAAAGAAAATAAAATAAAAGTATTTCAACATTAGCGAATCAGCATTTAAAAATTTATTTTCGTTTTTGTTTTAACAATTCATAGTTTGCATGTGTTAAAAAATAAACAGGGCTTTCAATTTCTTTTACATTTTTTCTTTTAATATTTTTAATTAATTAAAAAAATAGTGTTTTAAATAAAAAATACAAACTTAATTCTTAAGTATAATATTTAAATATTAATTCTCCTTTTTTTTAAGGCAGCCCATTGCTGCGCAATATTATCTAAGTTAATAAGATCAACTATGTTCTTTTCCGATGAAAGTATTAATAAGTCATTAAGACGTGAGTCACTTTGCGTGGTTCTTAAATAATTTTTAGCTAATTTTAATTTGCTGAACATTCTCTCATTTCCTGAAACAGTAACAGGCACTGTACACAGCAAACGCGACATTTTGTTAACTGCAGGAAGAGATTTTTTTTTGCATTCTGAAACATTAGCTGTACCCGATAGAGTTTCTACGCCTTCGCATAGATCATAGAATACTTCAAATTCCGCTTTCAATTGCAGTGAATCCAACAAATAATTTTTTGGTAACAATTTTATTGATTCTAGAATTCGCTTTTGGGTCAAGTTAGTAGAAGATATCATTGGATAAGAGAGTTCATACAGAGGCTTTATTGTTTCTAAGAAACTGCTTAATTTATCTCGCATCAGTGAGGTTATCTTATCCAAACAAGTTTAAATTCTCTTCTATAAAAATAGTTTATCGAAAAATAAGCCGCGTTGGCTTTGTTATCATTCAAACGTTTCGGCGAAGACGACGGCGACGGCGATGGCGAATTGAGAATTCCTTTTCAGCATCAACATTAAAAGATTTTAACAATGCAACAGCACTTCTAATTAGGTTATCCGTACCTTCAGATTCCGAATTTAATTAATTCAGATTCTAATTATTTAAGGGTTCAAGAAATAAATTTCATAGCATTTAAAATATTCAGTTCAACGGCTTCAAGAGATTCAGTCAGGAGTTTCATATTTACTTGCACATTTTTCGTAAAAACAAGACCTAAAAAAGTCCACAGAAATGAGTTGGTTTGATAGCGAATATGCAGCATTTCGAGTCCACTTGTCAATTTTCTTAGAGCTTTGGGAAATTTCGTTTAAAACATCAACAATGACATAAAGCGCTGCCTTTATAATTGAATGCAGATATAAAAATGGTGTTCTTTTTGCCATCATCTCGAGTTTACAAGTTAAAACTGACCTATTGAATAATTACATGAATTAAGATTGTGAGCTTTAGATCAAGTAAGTTTTCAAGAAAGCAAAAACAACAACAACAACTCTGTATAGAGTCAACCACTTGTCAACCGCTGACTAGACAGTCTGTTTCGGAAATCGCTACATTTTCCTCTTCAGTAGTCTTTGAGTGATTAAGCTGTGATCAACTCACTGTTTAAACTAGCATATGAATGTGCAGATTTTGGAATTCATTCTTATGAATTGTATGGCTGCTAATCATATGACATTTCAAAGCAGTAGGCTATACAGAGTTGTTGTTGTTGTTGTTGCCTTCTTGAAAACTTACTTGATCTAAAGCTCACAATCTTAATTCATGTAATTCGTTAAAACTGACCTTTTTTTCAATAGTTTGACTAAATCCTTTAAATTCATTATTTATTTATTTATTATAATTGTATTAAAATTAAAATGTTAAGTCTATGAAATTAAAGATTTTACATCAAAGTTCTTGAGCGAAGAAAATTTCTTTAAATATATTGGCCGATTTCGATCATAAAATTTTTTATTACAAATGTTGGGTATTTCTGGATAAAAATTTCAATCTCGGAAAGTTCTACAAAAATGTATTAATTAGGTTTTAAGAAGGGGAATATGTGTGGCGACTGAGTAAACCTTTGTTCGCCTGGACTTGCTTATTCCACTTATTTTTTCAACTTTCTGACAAGGCATTTGTATCAGGGATTGTTATCATTAAGTTATATCCAAAAACTGAAGCATTAATCATTGTTTTATGATTTTCAAGTTTTTGCTCAGATATAAAAATAGTAATCTGCTTTTATCTATTAAATCTTAAATAAAAATCATTAATATTTTTTTGGTCAAACAAAAATATCATTTTCGGTTTTTATGTTTGGTCAAGGACACGGTTGCACAATTGAACTAAAAATGTTCCCTTTTTTCCATTTGGTGCGCTGCTCTCTTATACATTACTATTTCCGTACTTTTTTAACAAAATTTATACTACTTTTCTGAACTTTTTCTGCATTTTGTCACAAAGGAACACTGGATTCGTTTGCAACAATTCAACGCTAATACGACTTAAAATGAGTTGGCCGACTGAAGTTCGTTTAAGGTACGACTGAAAGTGAGTTAGTCGAGTGAAGTTTGTTTAAGGTACGACTAAAAGTGAATTGGCCGACTGAAGATAGTTTTGGGTATGAATTAAAATGAAATAGCCGATTAATGTTGGTTTTTGTTATGAAAATGGCGATAAAAGGTACAACTGGATTTGATGCGTTCATAATTGTGATTTATAAAAATCAATATTTTAAAAATTTTAGTAAAAAATAACAATTAGGCCGACTCTAAAAAAGTAAGGAGAGTAGTGTACCCCCCTTACCCCCGCTAGTTACGCCCCTGCATATGAGTACGACTAAGAATCAAAATATGTCAGCTTTAATGTTATATAATAAATCTTAAGAATATGATGCAAACGATGATATCATCCGCTGATAATGTCGCAAGAATGAAAGCTAAAACTTAAAGGCTTTTAAGTAAATAAAAAATAAATAATTATAAACGATAAAATTTGGCGATAAACGACACATAGGTTTATTTTATGTCGCTTCCAAATGACAGTTACACTTTGCATTACGGTGGCTTAAAATTAAAAAAACCGCATGGATTATTTAGCTAGAAATGTGCTAACCTCAACAAAAACAAAAAACAAAAATTTATTCAAAAATTTAAATATGTAATAAGAGAACTTAAAAACAGGCTCAACAAGTCAAAAAATCTGTTAACTTTGGAAAAAATAAATCAACTCGTATAAATAATAAGTAAAAATGAATTACATACAAATGTATTTATTGCTAATAAAGTACAAATTAACTTTAAAATTTTCAATAAAACTGCATATATTTGCCATGAAAAATTACTCATACCCACCGTTATGCGAAAAAAACTGGAACACGTTATGTAAAAAGAAAGAAAAAAAAGTAACAGCGCAAAAAAGGTTAAGTTTTTTTAAAACGAAAAAAAACTTGTCAATATTTTAAGTTATTCTGGCATTTTTCCAAAGCAAAAAAAAAAATGTACAAAACTTGGGTACATGAAAAAAAGAGGCCGTAATAAATAAATAAATTCCGCAAATAACTCATTGGTTTGATTTGTGTTGCGTTTGTGTGTGGCAAATATTGAAGTCAACTTACACATAATACACCAAATGCAGACACCAAAAATGGAACAGGGAAAACAAATCATGCTGGCTGACTTTGACTTCGTTTCGCTGCAGCGCCCGACTGAGTCATCAGAGTCTGTTGTCGCATTGCAAAGTGACCGTAATGATGTTTGTTCACAAGCGGTTTTGAAGCAATGGTGTTAAATTGCAAGCCAACATTGGTTTTGCGTTCAAAGAATAACTTTACAAATTAAGAAAAATTTTGAAATAAATAAATATAATGAACAATAAAGTAGACATTACAGAATTTATGCAATTCCAAAGCAATTAATTGTCTTTAAGTAGCATTTAAGGATTTTGTTGAGTGCTCCAGAGACTTCCGGAATATTTACGACACTAATTCTGTAGAAAAAAGGAGTATTTTTCATTATTCAAGTTTAATTTTACAATTTTAAAAAACAATTACCATTTTCTTAATCTTTATATAATCTATGGACTACAACTCTTCATTACACATGCTTGTTATAATGGGATGATTTCTTAAAAAAGTTAATACCTTAATTAAATAAACTCGTTATTAAAATGTCGAAAAATACCCCTAAATAAATCTGTATATAGAAGTATAGAGGATAGATAGATAGATAGATAGATGTAGATTTCATTAGCTGTTCAAGGTTCATTCGATGTTTTATGAAAATACGTCGATTTATCGATTTACTGCATTATTCTGTATCACGAACATGCACACCAACGATGAGAAAGACACGAGAAGCAATAAAATTTTGTATGGAAGAAAATACTGCTTCTCGTGTCTTTCTCATCGTTAGTGTGCATGTTCGTGATACAGAATAATGCAGTAAATCAATAGCTTTTCAAAACATCGAATCGAGTCGATGTATCGCACTGTAAACATCGAGTAAATTCGATGCATCGATTTATATCGAATATCCCTATTGCAAGCCAGTTTGCAACTACCACACCTGGTAATTTGGCCGCTGGAGCATTAGCGACTTTTTCATTGTTGAGAGGATATCGTTGGTCATTAAACCGGAGTTTTAAAGGAGGCGGCGGGCGCACAGTGGCTCTAAATGGACTTTTGTGTCCCAAAAATCTGTAACTTTTTGTCTCTTGGTATAATTAAGCCAAACTTGGAATATATTATTAATTATATTCAATAAATCGTTTAAACTATTTTTTCAAAATCCGTGTTGTTTTTTAGTACTAAAATTTTATTTAAATTTAAAAAATATGCGATTATGGCTTAACTTGCGCGTTTCAAAATTCTCTAACTTTCGTGTCTCTTAAGCTAAATTTAAAATGTATATTCTATGATATTCAATAAATTATTTAAACTAATTTTTTTTAAATCCATTTTAGTTTTAAGTACCAAAATTTTGTTTTAAATTTAAAAAAATACGATTTTGGCTTACAAAAATCTGTAACTTTTTGTTTCTTGAAATATTTAAGCCCAATTTGGAATGCATTTTAAATGATATTCAATAAATCACTTGAAGTATTTTTTTCCAAAATCCATTTTAGCTTTTAGTACTAATTTCTTTTTCAAGTTTAAAAAAAATACGATTTTGCGTTTCAAAATTGTGTTACGTTTTTAATCCTTGCAATAATGAAGCCAAATTTAAAAGATATTTTCTATGATATTCAATAAATCCTTTAAATGACTTTTCTCAAAATACATTTTATATTTTAGTAACAAAATTTTGTTTTAAATTTAAAAAAATTCGATTTTAGCTTTAAAAATCTTTAGCTTTTTTGTTTTTTGAAATATTTAAGCCCAATTCGGAGTGTATTTTCTTTGATATTCAATAAATCACTTTAACTACTTTTTTCCAAAATCCATTTTAGTTTTCAGTACTAATTTTCTTCAAGTTAAAAAAATACGATTTTGCGTCCCAAAATTGTGTTACTTTTTTGTCTCTTGCAATAATGAAGCCAAATTTAAAATATATTTTTTTTGATATCCAATAAATCATTCAAACTACTTTTTTTAAAAATTCCATGATCACGGAAAACAACACATCAACACAAAAATCGTATTTGTTGAAAAATTCTGATATAAACTAAATTGTGCAAAGTTACCATAAAAACTCCGAAAAAACAAGTTTATAATATGTGATGAATTAAAAAGAGCAGCAAGGTCCCCTTTTTTCCCTTGTCCCTGTTTCTTCTCTACAAACATGTATTTGAGAAAAATGCAGATTTTAACGAAACTATCGATTGCGACTGCATAAACAGAGTTTAATAGAAGAAAAAAAAAATATAAAGTTTATGGGATATTTTTTGACATGCGCCTACGTTATGAAAATTTAAATTTCTCAAAAAGGGCAAAATTGCAGCAAATTTTTTTTTTGTCTAGTAAGGAACCAAATACAGTAAGGAACCAAATGCACTATGAAAGAAAACAGCGCAAGACAGCGCAACTAAGGATGAATGTGAAAATTAATTTAAAATTATTTTTTACTTTGTAGTAGTTTTGAAGTTGGTTTTTTTTTGTTAAAAAGTTTTTATTTCTTCCTTTTTAGAGATCATGATAATAATTTTTCCCATTCTTGTAATGAATTTTCGTACCATAGTGTCAACATTTACTGGGAAAAAGTATTTTTCTTATATTGTCACGCCCTTTTATCCAATAACGCCCACTTACTTGACCGTAAATTTTCATAATTATGCTTACCCCTTTACCTAATTTCAGTATCCTAGTGTCAATATTATTCGAGTTACGGCGTTTTCGGCGAACAACGCCCACTTTTTTAAAGTAATTTGTAATAATTGTTCCAACCCCTGTACCAATTTCCAGTGTCAATATTAACTGAGATACAGTATTTTTCTTATATGGCTACGGCCTTTTGTCAAACGACGGCTGCTTTTTTGACCGCACATTTTCATAATTATGCCTACCTAACTTCAGTACCTAAATTCAGTATCCTAGTGTAAATATTATTCGAGTTACAGAGTTTTATTTATATTGCCACGCCCTTTATAGAATTACGCCCACATTTTTGACCATAATTTATAATAATTATTCCTTACCCTGTACCAATTTCCAGTACCCTAGTGTCAATATTAACCGAGATACAGTATTTTTCTTATATTCCCACGCCCTTTTGTCCAACAACGCCCACTTTCTTCACAGTAAATTTTCATAATTATGCTTATCCCTGTACCTAATTTCAGTAACCTAGATTCAATCTTATTCGAGTTATAGCGTTTTTCTAATATTACCACGCCCTTTATTAAATAACGCCCACTTTTTTAACATAAATTTTAATAATTGTGCCTACCCTTGTACTAAATTTCAGTACTCTACTGTTAATATTATTCGAGACACAAAGATTTTCTTATATTGCCACGCCCTGTGTCGAATACCACCCACCTCCGCGTCTGATATCTCTATCTGTTGCGAGAAAATTGTGGCAATCGGGCTAGTACTTTAGGAGTTATTGTTGTACATTTAAAATAAAAACAGAAAAAAAAACCAACCAACTTGAGAACCTCCTCCTTTTTGAAGTCGGTTATAAATAATTAGACTCCATTTAAACTTTTTTCTTCTTCGATTTTCGATAAATAAGAGTTTTGCTAAAACTACAATATTTGTATAAAACGAACAATTATTTCCTTATGCATAACAACAATTTAGTCGATTTGATAAGAAATACTTTTAAATGAAAACATGTTAAGATTATCTTTTAGTCGAACTTAAAAAAATATTATAGTGAAAGTCATAAATTAAATAATTAAGATTTAAAATATAAAATTAAAAAATTGAATTCAATAAAACTTAAATTATAAGTAATTCAAGAATTAAATTAACTCGGTTGTTGAAGGATAGCCCAAAAAGCTTGCTCGTACATTTGGATAAACTTTTTCATATTTGATGTCTAATGCGTAACATTTTTTTTAATGAATATCCATGTTAATTTAGAAGCAAGTGGATATTCGAAATTAAAAATTATAAAATGAACAAAATATTTTTATCAAATAACAAAATTTTTTCATATTTATAAATATTTAGTCAAATTGATAGAATTTGTGTGTTATCAATAAAATTTATTCAATTTGACAAAAATTCTTTTGTTAAAGACTAACAAAAAAATTTTATCAATATCACAGTTGATTTATTTTGATTGCAGTTTAGTGGAATTGTTTTATATTGCAATCAATTTTTGTCATTATAAGACACTCTTTGCAAACAAAATGATGATGAGACCTATACATATTTAAGCCGTGAAGGAATGAAGTACATTTAATTCAATAAGACAGTGAAAATGATGAAGATCAAATCTGAAAATGAAGATAGATTTAAAGCACCTGATAGCGATAAAAAACAGATGCCAATATGACTGATGATGATGACTCCGATGAACTAAGTATGTATTAGCCCTAATAATTAGGGAAGTCAATCCCGGAATCCCGGACAGTTGAAACCCTTTTAAATCCCGGGATTTTCTTTCCGGGATCCCGGGAATTAAAAAAAAAATTCTATTACAAATATTCATGTAAATGAATTAGAAAAACCTTTTATTGGGGCTGAAAAAGATTGTTAGGACGATGAGTGTGAATCACTGGAGCAAAGGCTTTGCAAAGTCTCAAAAGAATTTGCAGCATCGGGAAGTCTGCTACGTATTTAAAAATTGTCAGATATTCTGACTTAGGAAATAATTTTGTTTTGTGGTGAAGACAAGCATTGCAAGCCAATATTTAAGCCACCGTTGACGCCATACGGCCAGATTTATTGGAAAAAGTAGTGAAAATTTAAACTGATCGAATGAACTATGTACTCGTAGCCGCGGTGGATATATGCCCGAAATCATATTTAAAAAATAAATAAATGCCATCATCTACCAAATTATAATAGCAAAATAATCATTCCAACAATATTTTTGTCTTGTATTATTATTTAAAGTTCTCATGCAGCTAAAAAACACCCTATATATAATTATACCTTTAACTGTTCTGTGTTTTATTCTTCATATTTTCTGTTCATTAAATTAATTCAATTTGCTAGTCGTTAATATTACTTAAGTTTTTGTGTATATTAACAATAAGGGAATTCACAATTGTGTGGTATTGTGGTATTGTGATAGTTGAAAACCACAATTATGAGCACTAGGGCGGGTCGATTTGTAGGGAGTGAAAAAATTCACCAAATTCCCTATGATTTCCGTATTCTATGGGTTATTCCATGAAAATTTGCCGAAGGAACCATACCTCTATCGTTAAAATCGAGTCCCCTACTTTTTGTTGGTAAAAAGTTCAAAAGTTACGGGCATTTTTGTCCAAATTTTGGACCATTTTTCCATTTTTTTCATGATTTTGTCCAAGAATATTACTTTCGTGGCCATTTTTTTGGCTCAATCCATTATTTAATTCAATTTACAATTCAAAACGAAGAGCTTAAGCCCAAATTTATCGAATTCGGTTGATTAATTCATGCGATATTGCTAAAACAAAATAACACATAAAACCAACTTTTTGATTTTTTTTCCCTTTTTATTTTTTTTCTACAAAAATTCAAATTAAGAGATAATAAAGTATCTATCAACCTATTATAAAAAAAAATATTCAATTTGAGTGTAGTAAAAGACAAAATGTGAAAAAAAAAACATTATTTTTTCTGAAAGTCTTGTTTGCTTTCAAGTCTTGGTGTTTTCGTACGGCTCTCTAATGTCGTCGCCATAGCGCCTTCTACATTCTTTCCTGCAACTCGTTTAGCAGTGACAGCCAGCAATTGGACATGTCTTTCCGTTCCTTGAATGTGTAAAGGAATATTCTTGGACAAAATCATGAAAAAAATGGAAAAATGCTCCAAAATTTGGACAAAAATGCCTGTAACTTTTGAACCGTTGGACCAATGTTGGAGATTTGTTTTTTGTAAATTGATCAAAATGAGCTCACCTTTCCAACGCGCCCGGCGATTAAACCCGATCGATAGTTTTTGAGTTATGGATGTGAACGTGTAGGTAATATTTCATACGAACGTCAATTTGGGAAAAAATCTACCAACAAAAAGTAGGGGACTCGATTTTAACGATAGAGGTATGGTTCCTTTGGCAAATTTTCATGGAATAACCCATAGAATACGGAAATCATAGGGAAATTGTCGAAAAATAAATCGACCCGCCCTAATGAGCACCCTTTAAAAAAGAACTTGTGGTTGGGAAACTCTCACTATAGATTTTTGATACTATGCAAATAAATTAACTATCCAATTTAATATATTTTGTTAATACTTGGCATAAAAAGTTTAATTTGCATTTGGAGCTTCTTCCATTTTTGCAATTATAAAATAACTGGTAACCGATCCGTTGTTTATGGAACTTTGAAAACCACGTTCGTAAAACATATCATTGGGCTACTTAAAATTACCACTCGTTTGATTTGTAGAGATTTCATGTAAAACAACAAAAAATAAAAAACCGATCGGTAAAGTGTGGTATCAATATCGCAGGGTTTTTTAATTGCACTGAAAACAACGCAATTGTGAGTGAATACCCTTAATGTGTTAATTAAAATTTTTTAGTTTCAAGTAATAAATAATAAAAAATTGTATTAAAAATGTATTGAATTATTTACTTCTTAAAAATTTCAATCCCGAACTAGTCCCGGGATTGACATTTTCAATCTCGATAATCCCGGGATCAAGAAAAGCTTCCGGGATTGGACTCCCTACTATGTAACATAACATACAATAATTAATTCTGTTTAAAGTGCATGTTCAAATTTATGGATTTAGAAATTTACAACTCAAAGGAGAATTATGAATGTTTTGAGTAATTTAAATTTTTGGCAACATTGATCACACACTTTAAAATTACTCAAGTAATTTTATACTAACTACTACTATTTGAGATATAGTACAGATTTAAAAGCAACAGGAGCTTTGTTAATTGTAAAGAGAAAAATAAGCCATTCTTGAGTCTCAAAAGTAAGTGGAGCCCTACAAAACGATCAACTAACTATACATTACTTTTTTCAAATTGAAGTGTGTTTATAGGAGCGAATTTATAAAAGTAGAGTTTTATTATAACTGAAGAGACTTTTTGGCAAAAAATGTGTTTATAAATAGCCCGAAATAAATTTGCATAGACCTTATTGACCTCATATCGTATGTCAAAGCTTTAAATTATTCAAATTCATTTTTAATCGGCATGTCGATAGAAGTATCAATCTCCAAAAAGATTAAAATTTTTCAAAATACAATGAAGAATTAAGGCCCAAACATAATAAGCTCGAGCTAGCTGCAGCTAATGTCAAATTATATACGAATACATAAAAATTATGCGTAGAAACCATAACAGCTCATGCCAGATTTTTCGTTAAGTTTCTTTAACTTGATCTGGCTGTAGGCAAAGCAATTCAAATCGAATGTTCCGTAAGGAATCAGCTGTTTTTTTCTTTCAAACGAATTTTAGGCTCGAGCTGGCTGCAGCTAATGTCACAAATCAACGAAAAGCTAGCTCAAGTTCTACCAAATACTAAATTTGACGGAAATGACTTGAGCGTGCTCGTCTTTGAGTCATTGAAAAAAATTAGCAAATTTGCATATCAATTCGTTTTGTTCAGTTGAATTTGTAATAACAGGAATGAATCGCGAAAATAAGTTAATTTAATTTAAATTCGTTTGAAAGAAAAAAACAGCTGATTCCTTACGGAACATTCAATTTGAATCGCTTTGGCTGCAGCCAGATCAAGTTAACAAAACTTGACGAAAAAGCTGGCTTGAGCAATTATGGATTGTACGCATCATTTCTATGTATTCGTAAAAAATTTGACAAAAGCTGCAGCCAGCTCGAGCCTATTATGTTTGGGCCTTTAAACTTTTAGAGCCGTTTGAACAAAATGTGTTTTAAAACATCTAAGCATGCCAAAAAGTGTTATCGTATGAAACCGTTATGAAACAGAATTTGTTTTAAATAAATTTTATATTTTTCAAAATCCAAACGGTGGGATCTTAATTTCAATTCGGTTTGATTTCCATAATTTGCGATCTCAACAAAACAACATTGGAATTTTGTTTTTAAGACTTCAACTGCTTAAATAGTTTTTACTATTGGCATTATTGTATATATAATTTATATTCTGTTTTATAAAATACAATTTTTACAATTATATGTTTCCAAAGAAAATGAAGAATATTTCATTAGGTTTCACAAGGAATTAATAAAAATTATAAATTTACTTAATTAAAAAAAAAACAAAGGTGCTAGTGTATACATAAATTTAAACAGAATTTTTTTCTGTTCCATAAAATTATTATATTTTTCAAAAAATAATAACCTTTTAAACCAAGTTCGGAGCGCTCATAATTCGGACCTCCCACTTACTTATGAGTTTTTAAAGTGTATTTTTTGTATTTTCATAACGTACACTCCTGAAACGTACTTATTTCGGATTGTTTTTGAAGTACTTCAGTTACGGGCTCAGAAAAAACTCAAATTTAAGAGTGTTTTGTGAAAAGCCTCCTGAATATGATTTTTTAATGTGTATTTACTGTGTTGAAAAAAACTAGGTGTTTCAAAGTACCAATTTAAAGAAAAAAGCATGTTTTGAAATACTGTTCATTCACATAAAATTTAAAATACTTCATTCCGTTCAGTAATCGTGTTTGAATATTATATTCAGACATGTTTGGATAAATAATACTAGTCTACAAATTTCGTATCCGGTAAACCCATTAACATTAATATATATGCACTTTCATTGCTGGCTTAAAATCTGTACTCAATTTCCTCCTATATTGTAAGATCTTTTGTTTTAGCGGAGTTGCAATCGTCTAAGGTTAGAATTTAGAAAAAACTGTTGATCAAGTGTATTTTTACATAAAAACTGACATTTTAAATTTGAACGGTTCCAGCTCCTATAAAACAAAATATACAAAATTTGTTCATATTTCGTTGGATAATCCCAACATTTTTGCTCCGCTACCGCACATGACACGACAGTGGTAGATATATTAATTGAAAAGTTGATATTTTTTCTAAAATACAAAATATTATTTTTTTTTATGGTAAGTAGTTTAGATTCTAGATCAATAATACTAAACACGTGCCAAAAACGTAAAACACTCTGTGTCTTAAAAATTTTACAATATGTGTGGAAACTGAGTACAGATTTGAATCCATAGCTAAAAGATTCTTTTCGATGCTCATATTCAAAGGAGCCCAAGCTCATTTTCTGCACTTTTATGTTTATTTTATGAAGAAAAAAAGGGCAAAAAATAGGAATCATAAAAGAGTCTTTTAGGATTCATATTGATGCCTCATAAGAGCGACCAGTTTCAAAGGAAAACTTTTAAGAGTCTATTCTGAGTATTAAAAGGCCAATATAAGATTCATAAAAGACTCTTATAGAAGTCCGAACAAATTACTTTTGAGAGTAAAAAAAGTATTATTTTGTACTCATATTTGAGCTCTTAAAGAGGAATCACTTTTGAAGGAAAAACTGCTCTTATATGAAACTAATAAGGGCTCATTATGAGGGCTCTGGCTCCTGGAAGCGAGTCATAAAAGAGTCTTTAAAGACTCATACGGTTTGCAGGGAAAGAAATTTTAATTTTTTATAAGTTTATAAATCACAATTGTATGAAAAAATCACAGAGGCTATATTATACAGAGGTGTCAGCTCGAAGTTCACTCAATTTACGTTGTACAAGAATCAGAAGGATAGAAGAACAAAAGAAAAATAATTATGCTTTTGCCTCAGCAGTTGTTTCATGCGCACTTATAGAAAAGTATAGGCAGCGTCAAAACGAACGATGAGGCAAAGCATAATTATTTTTTTTAGGAAACAAAGCGCTTCGAAACTACTTTTAAAGCACTTTACAAAACCACACTAGTGCTTTGTTCTCGCTTTAAATAGAACTTTATTTAACATTGTCATGTCATTGGAAAGAAGACCTTTTTTCTCGCTATGAAAAGTGATTCAAAAAAGCGTTTTGCTCTCCCTTCGGTAAGAGCGTCTTCTTTCTTCGCGACTTAATTTTTGATAGAGTATATTTTTGCCCGAAGTAATATTTTACACTTACGTTTTGAATATCCAAACCACTTTCCACTTATTTTATTACCTTTTTTATGAAAACATTACATTTGAACACTTTATAAACGATTTAACCTTATTTTTTCACTATTTTGCTGCAACACTTTTTCACGAATTAAACTTTTTGCATATACTGGTGATGAATAATGATGACCAAATTACAAGCGATGATAGTGATGCGAGTACGAGTAGTCAGTAGAGTAGATAACTAAAAAGAACGAAGAATCTCGAAGGCAAGCAGCTTTTTTTAAGCTGAATTTGTAGCGGAAGCAAAGCACTTTTCAGAGGCACTATTCATAGGCATAGTCAAGACCTTTTTACTTGCTCTTTTATAAAGCCCTATAAAATTTCCGATAGTGTAGCAAGTAAACACATACAGAAAAGCTGTCCATGCTGCTACCCAGTGGGTAAAAGCAGGGCTTTGAAGCGCTTCTAGCAGGCCATCATATGGATTTTTTAGCCCTTCCGTACCCACATCCAAGCCCATTAACTTTTTTATATGAAACGAGAAAATTTTCTAGGCCTTCCTATCCCGCGACTTTAAAGAAGCTTGCTAGAAGTCCTGCACGTTAGAAAGAAAAGCAATATAAATATCTACTTGAAATAAAAAACTACTGACATATCCAAATCTGAGCCAACGTCCTATCATGTGGCGGTCCGACATCTTATCCTAGCGAGCATGCTAGGTATATTGACGCCAATAAGAGCACTACTAGTATGCTTTCTTTTGCGTATCGCAAACTAAGCTAAATTGCCCACTGGGTATAATCAATCGAATGGTGACAGAGAAAGGACTTTGTCCGTGAGCGGCAGAATGCCCCTCAATGCATTTTGTTGAAGCCAAATACAAGCTTTCTCAATTAAAATAACTAAACAAGCGCAAGGTTAAAATAACTACAATTTATTGTTTAATTTTGTTGTTGTAACATTCCTTGCCAAAGGCTCAACTCGCTGACATGCATTGTTTAGAACAGTTTTTCTGACACACATACATACACACACACACACACACACCCACACACAAAAGTTTCTCACCCAGGCCCAGATGAAAAAACAAAGCAGGCCTGCCGATTGGAATGCCTATTTATTTAAATTTTAAAAGCTTCGTCTTTACTTTTAAGTGAGGTGCATTATTATTATTATTATTTATAAACAAAAATCATCAGCACAGGAAGAACTAAGATCTTGTATAGCACAACATAAATACATTCAATATAAGTACTTATAATAACTGTTTCATAATAAAGTCTATGCAATCATTTTATGAGCCCTCAAAAAATATGACTCTAAAATATTTATGTGAGTGTTTTATGAGTGTTCATAAAAAGGACGCATAATAGAATCCTTTTTCTGCATGTTTTATAAGTGCTCATAAAAAAGAGTCATAAAAGAATACTTTTTATGCGTGTTTTATGAGTGCTCATAAAAGAATACTTTTTATGCATGTTTTATGAGTGTTCATAAAAAGGAGACATAAAAAAATACTTTTAGTGCGTGTTTTATGAGTGCTCATAAAAAGAACTCATAAAAGAATACTTTTTATGCATGTTTGAGTGTTCATAAAAGGAGCTCATAAAAGAATCCCTTTATATGCATATTTTACGAGTGTTCATAAAAATAACTCATAAAAGAATCCTTTTTATGCATGTTTTATGAGTGTTCATGAAATGGAGTTGTAAAATAATACTTTTTATGAGGGTTTCATGAGTTCTTATAAAATGGAATCATAAAAGAATGCATGTTTTATGAGTGCTCATAAAAAAGCCTTATAAAAGATAAATTTTTATGTGTTCCTGTGATTCTTGTGAATGCTTTTCCTGTATAAAGCAGGCGCTTGCTATGCTGGCGCTGAAATTCGGGAAATTCCATTCTTGCTGCGATCAGCTTGCTTCGTTTTTGTTGCGCAGCAAGTATTATAAACAGAATTCATTGTGAGTTTAAACGTTGGAGTTTGTGAAAGTGATTCTATTTTAACTATTCCATTTAAATGTTTACATATTAAATATAGAAAATAATCAAGTAAGTTCTTATAAATTTTTCACTGTACTAATGACAAGAAAGAGTGCAAGAAAGAGTCTTCAGAAAAATTAAGTTTTTAAAAAAATTAAAAAATTCGTTTAGATGTGGAGATAGGAGAAAATAGTGAAAAATCGACCTCATGATAGTAAAATTCCGGCAACCATTTAGTCCTTACTTTAGTGGATCAGCAAATATTAGAAAGCAATTAGCGACATATAAGGTTTTAAATATAAGTCTTGAAAGAGTCTTTAATATGAGGCCTGAAAGAGCCATTTATATGAGTCATAAAAGAAAATTTAATATGAGAGTTTATTGAGGATTTTTAAGGGTCATAAAATAGTCTTTATTATGTGTCTTAAAAGAGTCTTTAATATGAGTCATAAAGTAGTTATTTATGTGAGTCATAAAAGAGTATTTAATGTGAGGGTTTAATGAGGGTTTTTGTGCTCATAAAATAGTCTTTAATATAAGTCTTAAAGAGTATTTAATTAGAGTCATAAAATTATCTTTTTTTGCGTCATAAAAGAATCACTAAGAGGAGTCATATCGGGGTGCCCTTAACCTAGGAAAAAAGACTCAAAAAAGAGTTTTTTTTGAGCGCATAATGTTTAAAAAGCCTCATAAATACGAATCCAAAAAGAGTCTTAATGTTGGCTAGGGTATTATGTTTGCTAATGCAAAATTCCGGTTAATTTTAAGGGACAATTACTACAAAATTTTCATGATTGTTGTAATTATCCGACACTTTGTGTTTTCGTCGAAGCACTTTTGTTTGAAAGCAACAATGTTGTTATGCATATTATTTCAACAAAATCACAACAGTGCTAATGGCTCAGTTGGCTAAGGCTTTTGTTATTATTCATGTATATTGAAATCTTGAGTAGTGGGTTCAAATCCCATCAGAGAAATTTATTTTTTCTTTATGGCTTTTAGATTTGTTTTGGTTTTTTTTTAGTTTGTTCTGTTTTTTTTTGTGATTTCGTTCGATTTTTTGCATTATTTGCATTTATTTTCTTACTCTGTACGTTTATTCTTAATGAAGCAAATTAGGCGACGATTAGTTAACAGCTGTAATGGTCGAATGGATAAGCATATACACTTACACTCACGCGGCCAAGGTTTAAGTGTCCGGATAATGGTAATTTTTCAATTGCTGGCAACATTACTTGGGAGTTCAGCAGACATGCTTGCCTTTATACTCGCTTATATCTTTTTTCTATAGGACGGCATGTCTGTCAAATTAACAGCCCAAGCAGCAATGCAGCATGCATCTCATGGTATGAATGCAGCATTAATGCCGAAAGATGCATGCAGCATTGTTGATAGGGCAGTTCATTTGGCAGACATGCCGGCCTAGGAGATGCCTATACACTGGGGAGTGGCGTAAAACAAAAACGACCATTTGATGTGCCACATTACTCGTAAGCATTGCATGACTTCTCGTTACGCTCTGTTCTAAGGTGCGTCTGTCTGCGCCTTGAAAAAAATTATGGCTTCCGGTCACTTTTTAAATGATACAATGCTTCCTTTAATACAGTTATGTGTAGTTTTATTTTTCTGTTTCTTTATTAATTAATGTGTGTGCGTGTGTGCCTGGCCGAAGAGGTTTGCACTCATTCTCTTTATAAAAATAGAAGGAGCAATAGTTCACTCCCATCGTCAATTATACGGCGTTAGATTGAGCCCAACCTTAAATGTGCTGTTTGATGACTTATCACGCTCGTTTGATGTTCTATTCCTTGAAGTGATATCAGCGCTGATTGAAGTAAAAAGGACTTTATTGTTATTGCAAGAAATCAGTTTAAAGTTCAACTAAACCTAGGACAGCGATGCTAAGCACTATGATTACACTTAGAATTACTCACGCAGGACAACAAAGCGTTAAAGATTATTCAGTAGCTTGGTGGTTCTAATCTGTAAGGACAAAAGGACATTTAGCTTAAATGTCAACATAAGAAGTTTTCTCAACGCGTTCTTATTTCTCTAAACTAAAACTCTAATGCACGTAATATTTTAGCTATTACGTTAAAATCTTGACTTTTAGGCACAAACACATAAATATATAAAAAATGTTGGCTAAGCCACTTTTAAGAATGGGCCACTTTTAAGAGCAAATATCAGGCTTTGATGTGACATAAATATTTTATACACTCTGTATTAATATATATGGCTCGCAATATAACAGCCAAACATTGGCATAAAATATACAAAATTTCATATAAAAAAAAGGTTGAGGCAGCACTTATTTTACAGCCGCTCATTTATGGCTAAATACATATTCTTGTATGTTAATTTTTTTGCACTAAAAAGTGCTTAAATATGAATAATATTTGTGTCGCCTGTCGTCATATCTCGTCATTATCGAATCCAGCTAAACAGTAATAGATAAAATAAATTGTTGATTTTCTATGATTTAAATACAAATTCTAAATGTTTGATAGTTTAAATCATTTCAACAACTAGAAGATGTATATAAATCATAAAAAATCAACATAATAAATAACAAGGTCATACAGAAAACTTTTATATAATAAATTTTAAAAAACAAAAACTTCCTTTTCATCAAAACAAAAAACATTCCATTTTTGTTTATGAAGTGCAATTTAAAGTGAGAACGTGTTAAGAATTCAATTTTAAAACAATGACTAAGTACTACACATACAATGCTTTTGAACGGAATTGTTGTCTCCACAGATAAAGATATAACATGTATTTATGCGTAAAAGCTAAAATATCCCTCCAGGAAATGTGAGCATTCCCGGATGTTACCAGGAAACATTCCATGGAATGTAGGAAGCATTCCCTTTTGTTGCACACTCCATTGCTTTTTTTACATAGCATGTCATTAGAGGGAAACATTCCTCCCCGCTGTATTAAAAAAGTCATGTGGAAACATTCCTCTCCGCTGTCCTCAAAAGTGAATTGGAAGCAGTCCTCTCCCCTGTTTTAAGAATTAATGTGGAAACATTACTCTCCCTTGTTATGAAAATGGGTTCGGCCAGGATTCGAACCCGGGACCCCTGAGCGACAGTCGAGCGCGCTACCACTAGACTATCGAATTCTACAATAAGCGGCTAGAAAACAATGATATTAATATTTTCTATTGTCATTGCTTGACAATAAATAAAAGTTTCCAATATAAATACAAAACTACCCTTAAGCTTTCAAAAGATACGGTGGGGAATGTTTCTTTATCACTTTTAGATGGAAGCCTTTCGATTTTTCCTGGAGGGATTTTCAGAAAAAGAATAAATTAAGTGTTGAAGTGTATACAAAGTGTATAAAATTTAATAATAACAGCAATAACAAATAGACAACAACAACAACAATTTATTTTCAGTTTGGAAATACATGTCAATTCAATTATCAATTATAAGACCAAAAAAGTTACCAAAACTTTAAGTTAGGTTCCCTTGTTTTTTAGGCAGAAAATTGTTCATATGCAGTGAAAAAATTTCTGATGCTATATCAAAATGTCCATGAATTTATAATGTGAAACTTACTGTAAATACAACATACCGAATCGGTAATATTTTCTTATCAATACTTTTTACATTTTTTCTTCATAGATTTTGCTATTTTATTAGATATTCGTTTTATTCTCACTAAAACTGATAAATTTGGCATTTTTTTCTTTGCGCGATGAATACTAAAGGCTGTAGGTATACCCCAAATTGTCAAATATCACTTTGAAAAAATTCGTGAAAATGACCCCCATACAAACCGCGCTGTAAGTCGTATTTCTACGTCAAAACGCTATATTTCAGACGAATTAGGTTGGATTGGACTAAAATCTTGTGATTTAGTTCGTATGACTACTATCAACAATTCAACAAAAAATAGGCATGGTCAAACTATAACTACGCCTACTTTTTAGAAATTATAATTCCTGAGTTGTGCATGTTTAATAATGAAACTTGGTTTATATTTGCTATGAGACCAATTAGTGGTCACTAGATATAAAAATGTTGCCACGCCTACTTTTACCGCCCTTCTATACATATAAAATCGTTCGTGCGGTGTCTCTTAGGATCTCAGGAACGGTAACACCTAAAGCAACCAAATTTACAATATCTGTTAATATCTCGGTTAATAAAGTTAATATATAGGTTAATAAAAAAAATCCACACCCCCTTTTACAGACCACAAATCAATGAAAATGCTATATTTCGGACGATTTTGATCATATACGATTAAAATTTGGTAATTTAGTACTGTCTGAAACTGTATTATAAATGGGTGTCCACGCACTCTTTTACAGCCCATAAATTAATAAAAATACTTTATTTAAGACGATTTTGGTCGTATAAGACTTAAATTTGGTGACTTAGTTTGTATGGTTACATTCGGGAACAATTTAAAAATAAGCGTGGTTGCTCTATAGCAACGCCCACTTTTCCATATGTCATTAAAATTGAATACTGGGCTGATTGCGCTAAAATTTTGGCAGTCGATTTGTTTCGCTTACGAGATAGTTTTTGCCAAACACCCTTTTACCGCCTACAGATCAATAAAAATGCTATATTTTAGACGGTTTTGGTCGCATTAAACTAAAATTTGGTAAATTAGTGCATTTAATTGCTTTCGGAAACTGAATTAAGAATGGGCGTAGTCGCACTACAGTTATGCCAATTCAGATATACAAAAAATTGACAATTTTTTCCGATTAGCATGAAAATTCTTATGTAGCAGTAAGCCGGTGTGTGACAGGACAACATTTTACCTTGGATTACTAGTAAATGATAAGATGCTACGAAGTTCACGTTAAAAATTACTCGTGTATAGAATAACTTTTTTACGCTCAATTAATGGCCTAAATTTTTTGCGCATAAAATGACAAAAAATGATTTTTTGGCAACCTTTTTCCAGCTGACACTCATCTACATATACCGAGGAGATCAAACAAACATGCAGCACTGCCCAAAGTATTATTCTACAAAGTACTCAATTGCATTTTAGGGTGCTCGCAATAACCAAAAGTACTCAATCTACCCATACCCAACTACCCAAGTCAGTGTGAATACCCCTGATCTGTTTTTAATTCGGTAATTTTAAAAAATTTTAATTTTTACACTCTGTTCAATCAAATTCAAAGAAAATCATCTTTCCATGATAATTGCACTGAATTAACAGCATCGAATTGGGTGAGAATACACCAAAGTGTAGTGTTTATGTTGCATTCCGAAAGTATAACATCGTAACTAAGCTTCTGTTGTTAGATTTCTCTTTGACACAGCATCACATTGCAAAATTTTTATTTAAAATTCTTTTAAAGTTAAACCACAAATTCTGCTGCTTTATATCATTTGTAAGGTAAATCATTTCTCAATGTTCCATTTCCGTTGGTCGGCCAGTGAATAAACGCTATAGCGGTTATTCTTATCTTAAGGCACATAAGGCACAGTAAATCTATGGCATTAGATAAGAAAATAGAATTTTAAGCCATGCTACTCTAAACTAGCTAATTTAATTAACAAGACGAATGTGTGCTGGCACCATTGAGACAGTTGGTTGGCTGCAGCTGCAAAAGTGTATAAAAAAAGGCAAAAAAATAAAAAACGAAACTAGCCCATCGGATTAATTAAAATGATGGCACAGGGGCCCAACTGGCTCTACGAGTATTTAGTGCAGTATTTAGTGCAGCATTTATTGCTGTTAATTACCAATAAACGGAAACATTCATTGCTGCTGATGCATGTCCTTGTCCTGCATAGATTACTGGCTGCAGTTGCGCTTTGCTTTACGGTAAATCGGATTACATATTATTTGGGCTTTTGTGAAGCAACTGAAATTCTGCGACTAGCTTTAAAATAATTGTCGGTTGGGAAGCAATTTATCATTTGCTTTAGGATTTGCTTTATGGATTGCCCCAAATATAATGAGAGAAAATAAATTACCTAAAATAGCAGTTGTAGTCATAGAACAGAGACTCCATTCTTCTCTAATGTGTGTATTAGCAGAGATATCATCTGCTTAAATAATCGTAAAATACACAGACCAACAATATTTAACTTTTTTTGGAAGCAGAAATTTGAATATATATGTCTAAAGAACTCAGATGCCGTGAATCCGAATCTGGCAGCAGAATTGCTATATCACGTCAGGTTTTTGAGATATCTTAACCTAGAAGTGCAAAAAACAATGTTTTTCGAAAGAGGGAACCTTGTACTTTTAAACTGTATATGTATATATTATTTTTTCAAAAGAATACATGGCATTACAACTTAACCTCAAATATAAAAATAATGTTAAAAAATAACGTTAAGCTAAATTGGACACATAAGAAACTACCACAAAACAACTTATCTTACTCTATATAATCTCATTAAGACAGATTAAGTTTCATACATGAAACAATTTTCTCCAGTAATTTAGATTTTTTAAGACTTCTTTCTTTGATCATCCCCCACATTTCCTCCATATAAAATTAAGGTACGTTTTAGGCTGTATGGGAGGTGCCACTCCCACTTGTGCAATCTCGCCTTCTTTTGACACATTTCCAATAAATGATGCACTTGATGAGTGCCTAAGTTTCTGTTGTCATGGCCTTACTGGTTCTCCAGATATTGCGAAAAATAAGATCCATTTGTGTGGGAGGTGCCTCGCCCACTTGTCCAAATATAAATAACCCTTTTTTTGTACTTACCTAAAGCACTAAAAACGTCATCAAAATAATTTATTCCCTCTAGCTTGTACCAATCATTCCACTGTGCAGTGCTCTGTATGGCTCGCACAAAACAGGCAGTGAAGATTTAAAACATTTCATAACAGACTTATTTATGGAGAATGGATCATTTTTCTTTTTTTGTATTATTCTAAATTTGTATAAATATATAATATTTTCTAAAAATTTTCTATGTGGTCTAGAACTTTTTTTTACAATTTTTTTATAAAAAAGTTATTAATTTTAAGGAAAAAATTTAAAAAATATCATTTTTGTAATTTAAAATGTATTAAGAGTAATTGGCCCAAAAATCAAGAAATTTTAACAAGCCGCTACTTAGCAAAATTAATTTTATTTATTTATTTATTTGTTAACGTCTATGGATAATAATCCTTACAGACTAAGCAAAAATAATTTCTGAAAATAATCTGTTTTTACTAAAACAGTTACCTAAAACTAAATTCTTTGTAACTCTTTAAAAAAAACTTCAAAAATAAATTGCAATTACTTTTTTTTCATATACACTTCAATAATATCCATAATAGATATACAAATTACGACTTCCTGTTTTAGGTGGCTAGTTTCACGAATTTTCACTCTATTCTATTATTTTTTTTTTAATTTATCTCTTTTCATTCGATTTTTTACCTAATTCATTTCTTTTTAATGTTATTTAAAGTTATCTCTCTTAATTTAAAGTAATTTTATTTTGAAGTTTTAGTTTTAATTTCTCCTTTTCGTTTTTTAAAAACTGTTTTTGATCTCAATGTATTTAATTAATCAATTTTTGTTCAAGATTCTGTTTAAGTGTTAAACATTATAAATTTTTTTCCACACATGCTTTCGGTGCTTAACTATAAGTTAATTTCTTACAAGCGCTTATAAATAAATAAATAAAAAAAATAAAAAAAAATGAACGAACAACGAACGTTCATGCAAGGCTCTGATGTCAGTGACGGAAACACATACATGTATTTCTTTGATGCGATGCATAGAAATGTACATCGATATTTTTCGATACATCAGAGGGCATACATCGATGCATCGATTTGCATAGGATTTTTCAGATATTATTTGGCAACAAAATATGTCATTAGCAAAATTGTACAAAACTTAAAATGAACTACTATACTCGTAACTGAGCTAATAATGTTTCTAACGGGCTATTGAATCAGGTCAAAAACTTATTTTTAAAACCATGGAAATCTTAATTTGTAGGTTTTTTCGAAAACTCTTGATTGCAGGTCTGTCGTTGATTTTATTCGATATTATGTTTTCCCGATATAACTTAAAACGTAATTTAATTTTATATGGAGAAAATGTGGGGGATGATAATAGAAAGAAGTCTTAAAATATCTAAATTACTGAAATATTTATGAAACTTAATCTGTTTGATTGAGATTATATAGAGTAAGAGAAGTTGTTTTGTTTGTAAAATTCAAATCTTTTAAAATTATTATTCCTTAGCTAACAATCATCACACTGCTATTTTCAAATATCGAATAGAGTAATTCTTTCCGTCTGACTTTTTTAATAGGAATTTCGAAAATAACTGTTTTCGGTCCCTGTTTGATTGTATCGACGTATACACGGGTTTTAGTATAGCATATTTAATATTTCCAATATTGTATTGTTTTTTTCTTGTATTTTGTTGTTGCGGCATTGTACGAATTGCATATTTCCTATTCTTGCACCGTGCCACGGCATATACTAGACATAAAGAATACCCCTATTGAAAATTTTTTAACGTATTTTTACACAGCTTAAACGTACTTACTTTTAACCCTTTTTTTGCAAAACTTGGCTTGATTTCCTGAAAAATCCTGACATTGTTTTTAAAAATTTATGTATTTAAGAAAAATGAAAATACGATACCTTAAGTATTTTTGTATGCATATATGTAATGCCAAAGAAAACTATCTACCAAATTTCATATATCTAGGTATTGTGATTTGAGCTGTGCGATTATTAGTCCACCAGGATAAACTGTTTTATAGAATTAGAATTAAATAAATAGTAACAAAACTATTGCTTACTACAATTAACAGAAACATAAATAAATTGACTCGCGTGATGCAAAATTTTTTTTTGATTTCTATAAACTTAAGGATAATGATTATTGCATCTTATGAAATTAGTTTTTTGTTGAGCAACACAAACATTTTTCTTCTTAAACGTTTTTTCCTTTCCCACGAAGTTCCTTTATGCAGCTTGGTGGTGGTGTGATTTGGTAGAAATCGTCACGTAACAGTGAGATTGCTGTATGCGTGCGAGTATCGAACAGACTACAAACAAGCAGTCAAGTGCGCTGTCAGATATGGGGATTTCAAATCAGTTTTGTGGACGAATTTTTGAGTGTGGGAATGATGGGATGTCGTGGGGATTTTCATGTCTATCTCGGTGATTTCAAAGAAGAAAGGAGTTCAGTTCAGTTTAATTTAGTATTAAACTTAAATTAACAGCATGACAATATTTGTTGTTTCAAACAGAAACGGCGAGTAGAATCTTTAAGGGAATTGAAGGAGCCATTCAATTATTAAGCGCCAGTTTCGCCAATTGGTTTGGTAGACTTACGAACTGAATTAGCATGAGTATTAAAACGAGCTAATTTAGGGTCATCCGACAAAGAAGACCTTAAAAAATGTTGTATTAGCTAGCAGTATTAAAGGGTCGCTAAATTCGAATCTTATGTTAGAATTTTAAAAATTTTTTTACGCTAGGGTGGACCCTTAAAATATGTTTTTGTTTACTACTACTTATACTTTTTGTAGATTCGCTGGTTGCTGATTTTGAATCTGATGTTAGAATTTCAAAAAATTGCTTAACACTATGTCCATCCTAAAAAAGGTTTTTTTTTTTGTTTTATACCCTTAAGAAAGTACAGTTTTCAATCCAACTTTTCAATCAATTCAAGCTCCATACGAGTATTGAACATGATGAATAATCAATGCTTAACGCCTTGTTGCGTCATGAAACAATCATTTTCATCTCTTATAAGAATTTTACATCTTAATTTTCAATAAATACATTTTTTTCCTAAAATATTAAATAAACATTTTTGATTTGATTGCTCATTTACATTATTTGCCTTGAAAAAATTATATAAAATAAAAAATAATAAAAATATACAGATTTGATTTTGAATTACATTCGGAGTTGAAGAAGAAGCTTCTTTGTTCCTCACAGAGCCAAAAACCACCACATAAAATCAATAAGATCACCTAATTGAGCTATTTTATTGAGGTTTTCTTATTAATATTACCAAATAATAAGAATTTTCCATAGAGAAATCTTTTTAATTCCATAGAGAAAATCTTATTAAAAATGTACAACTACTATCAAATATTTTTTAATAAGTTTTCTTATTAAATGAATGTAATGATGTGGTAATCTTATTAATACTTTACTTTAATAAGAAAATCTTTTTTTCACTCTCCAAAGTTTCAGAAGAGACCACCTTTAATTAATAAGAAAATCTTTTTGATCTGGTTTTATAAGATTTTCTTATTAAACACCCTTTTAAGAAGGTAATAACGGAGAAAATGCTACTTATTCTTTGCTTTAGCTTTCAGTCGTAATTGTGAAGTGAATTCATGAAGTTTATGTGCTTTTTATGGATTTAATTTATTTAAAGTAAAATAAAAATATGTGATAATGGATAATGATACTTATGTTCCCGAACTTGTTTTCGACGAGGCTGAAATTCTGGAAACTCAAGCCATATTTCAGTCGTGGGGCTTGAGTGACTCAATTTCGAGTCATTTCGAGTCACCGACCCCCACTAACTTTGGAGGGCCGATCCACCCATGCCAGTGGCACACCCCCTGGAACCCCTTGGGGGTTCATTTCAAAAAATCACCATTTTTGGCACTTTACATGAAAAAATCAGCGAAGTGGCTACCAGGGGATATGCCACTGGCAATAGTGGATCGGCCATTCAAAGTTAGTGGGGGTCGGTCATACATTTGGACTCGATTAGGGCACTCTAAATGGGTCAAAGAGGAATTTTTCAAAATTTGACCCTACGGGACAAAAGTCAAAAGTTGGGGCATTAGAATTCGTTTTAGAGGTATAATTCCTCGGGCAAAGTTTCTTATTTTGATCCCTAGAATACGATTTTCATTGAGCAATGGGCGATTTTTTTGCCTCCCCACAAATCGACCCGGCTTAATATACATATACCAATTTTATTTCCTAATGAATTTTAATAAACCATCAAAATGTCTTTATTTAATATTAGAGGCAATTATAAGCATATTTCTAGGTAAAAGGTTAATAAGATTCCGTTTTGATTTAAAAATTTTTCCTTATTAAAATTTAAAAGGAAATCCTATTAAATCAATAAGATGTCCTTATTAAATTTCAAAAATTAATCTTGTTAAATCTATAAGATGTCTTCTTAAAAACCAGGAAGTTTTGATAAGATTTTCTTATTGTTTCTAAAAGTGTTCTTATTATAAAAAATAATAAGATTCTTCTTAAAATGATGTGGTTTGCCTAATAAAAAAGCTCATAGTTTTAATAAGATTTTCTCTATGCTTTTAATAAAACAATCTTCTTGGATGAAAACCGTAGAGAAATATTATTGATTTTCTTCTATTTTATTAGGTTGTTTTGGCTCTGTGCTGAAGGGGGTCTCCGACTGCACACTTTTTTTAGGATTCTGATAATTCATTATGAAATTAAAAGTTTTATTTGTTAATCACAACGAAATGCTTTAGTTGTATTCATGGTCATTTACCCGTAGATTTTGCAACAAAAAATTTTTGAAATTCGATACACCTTCTTTACTAAGATGTGTCCCATATTAAGTAATTAAAAAATAAGATGTGAATATATTCTGAATTTTAAATAATATTTAAAATATCTATATTTTTTTTAAATAAACTGACAACCATGACTTCTTTAATATGCGTAAAACATAAACAACCAATGTGTTATATTAAGGAAAATTAATAAAACAAGTCTATAATTTCAAAGATAAAACAATAAACATAATTAATATCAAAAAAACAAGTTTGCGAATATAATAATAACCATAAGATTGAAAGAGATCAGTAACGTCATCGTTTAAAAATATCACAAACTCTAAAACCAAAGTTTTTTTGATCTTTCTTCTATAATAGTTTTTTTTAACATTCTTACTAAAAAAAAACAATCACTGCACGAGAAACTTGACTCCACACCGACTCAGAGATCAACTCAGTTGGTCACTGACGTATATGTGCCACCGTCAGTCGCGTTGTGTTCCAAATGTTGTTGCTTCAGACAATCTACGGTATGCGAGTGAAAAACTGTTTTAACTTGATCGCCCACTTGGGATCACTCAATATAATTTTTGTTTCACTTAATTTTTTTTTGTGTCTTTTTGTGTTTTTTTTTTGTATCGGTGTGCCATATTAACTGCTGAAATCTATGAGTTCTCCTTCATTGAATTACTTTCAACATTCAATATTTGAGGTTATGCGCTGCGTGTGTATTTTTGTAAAGCGTAGACGTTTGGTTGTACAAAGATCGATACTTTCGGCAACTCACCTTATCGAAGATTGATGGTTTTTTCTTTCATTAAGGGCTTACGTTTTGAGGGATGCAGTTGAGACACTTAAACCAGTTATAAAAGACCTGAAGATCTGGATCTAAGGATTATCTCGATCGTGTTTATAATTATTAGGGCTAGGAATCTCTGCACTAAAAAATTCGAAAATTTGTACTAAAAACAGGAAAATATGCAATTAAAAATGTGTTTGTAATATTTTTTATCGGTTCAAAAATAAATATTGTATGTAATATAACAAACAAATTAAAGACAATTCATATTAAAATACACATAAAATTAATTTATCGAAACCAACAAAAATATGAAGTGAACATGAAAGTAATAAATATGTCGCACTAAATTTAAATGGTTGCAAATCAAAAAAGTACAAAAAGGAATTTTTTGTAAAATATGCAAAACCATGCATTTATTGCAAAATATGCACTAATGATTGAAGGCCATTTTAAAGTAAATTTCATGATTCCCTAAGATAACTTTACCATTTCTATTTTAAGATGTCCAGTAAAACATGCATTTGCATGAGATTCCTAGCCCTAATAATTATCATAACTTCTAGTATGGGAGAGAAAGCGTTAAGAACCTGATTTTGATAGTCAAATTTGGAAAAAATGATACTAAAAAAATGTTGACCGCCGAAAACATGCATAGTTTATTTGGTTTAAGTAAGTAAAAGTAAAATTTTTCAAACCAAAATAAGTTCTTCATATTTCCAAGGGTCATATTTCATAACCAAATTTGCTTGTAAAATTGTGTTCTTATCCAGCTTTTCCTTTAATTTAAACCATGAATAAAAGATATTACACCTCTTGAATCGCGATTATATAAAATTTCTTGATTTATTATATCTACAAATAGGTAATGAATGATTGAATGATTAAGCTATAAAAAAACCTTGTCGAAACGTATCATTAAAAATACAATACCGTTCTTTCTGGTAGTTTTGAGTAAAAAATAACATAATTATTTTTCAACAAACAGCTTGGAAAACTATTAGTCTGATTATAAAAGTTACGCTTTCGGCTTAACCATGATTAAGCCATATATAAACATTTTTTTTATTAAAATTTAACGAAAATGACTGTCACAGAAAAAATACAAAAACTGTCACTTCACTCTATTAATTCACTCAATTATATATTTTTTCTTAATATTAAAAAAGTTATTAACACGAGACAAATGGCTATAGATGACGAAAGTCGAGACCAAAGATCAGATCATTGACATTGGCATGAAGTAAAAAAATCTTGTCTCTTGTCAGAGTTCAAAATGTTAATGTTTTTAATTCAACATATATTTATTCAGAATATTAAACTGTTTGCTTTCGCAGTAAAAAATAAATGTGTTTAATGTGATAGTCAGATTTAATTCAACCGTCTTTCATTAAAAGCTCAAAATATCTGTCAAGTAATCGAATGAGTTTGTTTACACTCTGCGAAAATTTAGAGGTTGTTTAGTGGTGCGGTAGTCATTGTCTTCTAGAACATAAGAGCAAAAAAAACCACCAAGGAATTATTCTGATTTATCACAAATAGGTGAATGTGCAAGTTCAAAGTTTTTGATTAATTTAAAAATGCAATTTTCTTTGTCTAAAAAAATATTTAAAATTTCGTTTTCAGACCTAAAATCTATAAAAGCGAGATGCATTCTTGCCTCTCCAGACTATCTACACTGAGAAATGAGTTTGTTTTCATTAACTTGATGTTTGTCTAAATTTTTATTGATTACACTGTAGGGACGTCAAAAAGACACACGAACATGCTTAGACACTTAAACTTCTCTCAACAGTTTTTCTCAAGCAGGTCGAAATATCGAGATATTTGCGATTGAAATTTAGTCACTTTCAGACCCATTTGTAATTATATTTTCCTTATTTTTGGAGACTAAAAATTTGGACCACCTCAGATTTTGCTTTAACTTTTAGAATTTAGTCTACTTATGAAATAAAAATGGCCTAGGCCTAGTGGGTTGAGCGCGTGGCCCCTAAGCTAAAGAACCGCGGTAGCCCGGGTTCAATTCCAGCTCAGACAGAATGTTTTTTCAATTGAATTCATTTTTCTGTTCGGTCGTCACCTCTCTGCAGACAATGGCAAACCTCAGAGAGTAAAAACTGCCATGAAAAGCTTCTTGAGAACATAAGCCGTTCGGAGTCGGCATTAAAGGTCCAGTTCTCGGTAATTTGTATTTAATAACACGCACAACACAATTGATCAATAGAAGCTCGGTTAAAAGTCCTTTCTAGGGCTGAAATGGCAAATTTATTATTTTTTATATGAAAAAAAAAACACTAATTTGAGTAAAATAAATTGTAAGATTTGTTTTTAAGTTTTAACGTTCAACACATGGAAGAATAGCCAGGTAGATGTAATTCGGAGAGCAAAAAACGAGAGAGCAAAACATTGGCGTAGCTATAATGTTACTATTGACAATTTATGTCTATTTGTTCAGCCATGTTAATGTTAATGTTAGTGTTAATGTTATATGGTGGAGATGCGTACTGCGACCTAAATTAGATCTATTGTACCTCCTTCTCAAAGCTCTGCTGGGTTTGCGGATTACAGAATTCCATCCAGCCCTATTTCTCTAATGAATTTGAGAATATTCTTAGGTTCAAGGGATGAAACCTGCTCTGGACTCAACTCATAGTTCCCTAGTGCTAGCTTATCTGCGAGCCACGGCGTCGCAGTTTGTGAGTAGGTGTATTGGAGTCTCCTCTGCTTCTTCTCAGAAACGTCAGTTACCATCGGTTCCTATGCCCAATTTCATCAGGTGGTATTTGAGTTTACAGTGTCGTGTAAGGAACCCCGTTGGAATCCTTAGATTCGGTTTGCCTAAGCTTATGCACAATTTTGCTCTCCGAGTGTTAAAACCTTTGAGGAGCAATTTGGATTGTCCTAGCTTTGGGAGGCTTTTCCAGAGGTTTAAACGTTTATGCCTCTCCTCCCTTCTTAGTTCTTCTTTTGTAGAATGTCTGCCCAATCCGCAGAATGGTTCTGGTCCTATAAATTTTGTGGCTGCACCCTGTCGCGCTAGACCCTCGGCTTCTTCGTTACCCTGTATACCTTTGTGTCCTGGGACCCAAAGTATAGTAACAGTGTTATTCTTGCCTAGTTCGTTGAGTTTAGTTAGGCATTCCCATGTTATTTTCGATGATATCTCACAGGAGACTAATGCTTTGATTGCTGCTTGGCTGTCTGACATCACAACTATATCCTGACCTTTGTATTTCCGGTCCAGATTGAATTGTGCACACAGCTGTATTGCTAGGATTTCTGCTTGGAAGATACTGGGTGTTGTCCCCATAGATTCAGAGTGCTTGGTTCTTGGCCCGTACACCCCTGCGCCTATACCTTTCAATGTCTTGGACCCATCTGCATACCATGCTATGCTGTGTGGTTTCTTGACTTGCGATATCATCTCGCTGTCCCACTCTTTCTTGGTACTAAGCTTAATTCCGAAGTATTTTTCGAAGTTATACCTTTTTACTATATCGTCTCTTGGTAGATCGATGTAGGGAGTGTGCTTTGAAATATCCTCCTTCTCTCTACTTCTGATAATTTTACTTAAACCTGTCCCCTCTTTTGGAATGCACAACAGAGTTCGCTTGGCTACTCCCTCTATGACAAGGTGTAAGGGTGTTAGGAACAGCATTACTTCTAATGCTGCTGTAGGGCATGTCCTCATGGCTCCTGTGATGCATACACAGGCCAGTCTCTGCACCTTTGTTAGCATATTCCTCATTGTGGTTAGCTTGGTTCTCTCAGCCCATGCTATTGCACCATAGGTGAGGATGGGTCTCACCATCATGGTATACATCCAGCGGAGAATTGTTGGGTTACAACCCCAGCTTTTCCCCGCCAGGCTCCTACATACCATGAGTGCGCGCGTTGCTTTGTTTATAGTTACCTCTGCATGTCTTCTCCAGAGAAGCTTTGAATCTAGTGTAAGTCCCAGATACTTTACTTCTCCTTTGAAGGGAATTTCAGTGCCATCCATTCTCATTGTTCGGAGGTTTGGCAGGCTTCTTTTGTTAGTAAAAGGTACTATAGTGGTTTTCGCTGGGTTGATACTTAATTCCACTGTGTTGCACCACTCTTTTGTTACTGACAGTCCTCTCTGTATCAGGTTACAGAGTGTATCCTCGAACTTCCCTCTCGCTATTAAGGCGATGTCGTCTGCGTAACCCTGACATTTTATGCCATTCTCGGTTAGCATCGTTCATAATTCGTCCACAACAAGACTCCACAGCAGTGGAGAAAAGACTCCGCCTTGTGGGCAGCCTTTTGTTGTTTTGATTCTTATAGTGGTGTTACCCACTTTTGTTTCTGCAGTTCTAGTGCTAAGCATTTGGCATATCCATCTGCTGAGCATATCATTTACTCCTTTTTTATGTAAAGACTTCTTCACAGCCTCGTGAGAAGTATTATCAAAGGCTCCTTCTATGTCTAAAAAGGCACATAGCACGATTTCTTTGTTTTTGAGAGCCGACTGGATGTTGCTAGCCAGCTGGTATAGGGCAGATTCTGTAGACCTACCCGCCCTATACGCATGTTGGCATGGGTGCATTGGCGCCTTCTCCAAAATCTCAGTTCTTATATAGTTATCTATTACCTTTTCCATTGTTTTAAGTACAAATGAGGTAAGGCTAATGGGTCTAAACGACTTTGGTAGCGTGTAGTCTGTTTTCCCTACTTTTGGTATGAAGGTGACTATGACCTTTCTCCATTTCCTTGGGATATAGCCCAGCGCAAGGCTGCTTCTAGTTATTTTGACTAGGTGGGGCAATATAGTTTCTGCACCCTTTTGTAGAAGTGCAGGAAAGATGCCGTCTACACCTGCTGATTTGAATGGTTGAAAGGTTCTGAGTGTCCAATCTAAACGAGCCTAAGTACAAATAAATGCTCGTTGCGAGTTTCCATTCTTCTTGATTTGGAGCAATTCGCCTGTCTGCCGTCTCATACTCAGTTACTGGTGTGCTGCCCGGGAAATGAGTTTCTAGAAGGTGACTGGCTCGTCGTTCAGCCATAGAGATGCATAATTTACTTGTAACCGTATCCGTAACCGTAATCCGTATTGTAACCGTAATTGAGTACCAGATTTTATGTATGAACATGTAAAAAATTAAACAAAAATTTTAAGCATTTCATAAAATGAGCCGTGTTTAAAGATATAATACATAACACTATGCGCCACCATTTTTGTGATCGGTGTGCCACTACTTTTTTTTATAGATTTCGGTTCGTTGAACACGAAAATTGCAACTAAATTTTTTTCTATGAGTGGGTTTTCGAGATATATTTTTTTGAATTTCTGACCCGATTTTTTTGGATATAGCTCCATAAATTTGACAATATCTTCAGTTTTAATTAACCGACTTAATTATAATAAAAATGTAATTAAAGAAAAATAAATTTACTTTAAATTTAATTCATCAGTTTTGCTAATCTGTTTAGTATTTTCCGCACAGTCGAATTAAATATAAAAAAATAAATAATTTTTTTCAGTGAAATATAAAACCGAAAAATATTTAAAAAATTAGCAAAAACAGAAGACACCGATATACGAACAGCTTATCTTTTTATGCAAAAAGATAGCTCTTTAAGGAAAAGAATGAGTTACTGACGAAGGAAATTTATGAAAGAATAACGAAGTAGAGTCAACAAGGTGAAGGTACCAAAAATTTAATTTTTTCGTTTTTTTAATTTTATTCAAAATAATTTATTTTCATTTTGTGTAAAGTTAACGTTTAGGTCAAATTTTATTTAAGTAATGGTAAATGTATAAGAATTTGTTTGTCTAATGAGAAACCATATATAATTGCCCATTATGTTCACGTTCCAGGATCCCTGATATTGGCGCTCCATTAATTTAATTTGTTGATGAAATCGTTCACGATGTTCGTCACTGACGTCACCAAGGCTTGGAAGGAAAAAATCCAAGTGGCAGTTTAAAAAGTGGATCTTCTATGACATATTTGCGCCTGTATTAAAAATAACAAATATAGGAAATAAAGTGAAAAATGCAAAATAACATTAAAAGATAGTATTACATTACAATTTTTGCATGATTTCTGACGATTGTTTTCTATTCTTGGTTCCTTTTGTTCCCTAAAAAATCAAAAACAACTTGCCGAAACGGATTCTAGGTATCTTAATTATCGATAACAAAAAATAAGCCGAAATCACTTTTAAAATATACGTATACGTATCTTTGGAAGATTCATACCTCCGGGCGAATCAAAAAAAAAAAAATATACATTAATAATTACTTAGATAAAATTTGACCTAAACATTAACTTTACAAAAAATAAAATTAAATTATTTTAATTAAAATTAAAAAAACGGTAAAAGTGCAATTTTTGTTACCTTCGCCTTGTTGTCTCTAACTTCGTTATTATTTTATAAATTTTCTTCATCAGCAGTTCATTCGTTTTCGTAAAGAGCCATCGTCATGCATTAAATAATAAATTGTGCATATTTCGGTGTCTTCTATTTTTGCTAATTTTTTTAAGGATTTTTCGATTTTATTTTCCAATGAAAAAATTTTTATTTATGTTTCTTTCGATTGTGCGGAAACTACTCGACAGATTAACAAAATTGTTAAATTAGATTTAAAGTAAAATTTTTTCCTTAATTTGATATGTAGTATAAGCAAATCGGTCAATTAGAACTGAAGATATGGCAAAATGTATAAAGCTATATCCAAAAAAATCGGGTCAAAAATTCAAAAATATATATCTCAAAAACCTATCCATAAAGTTTTATTGTGATTTTCGTGATCAGCAGGTCAACATATATAAGAAAAAAATACTGACATACCGATCACAGAAAATTTTTTCCATTTTGGCGCATTGTACAATTAATTGTAGTTTGGCCTTAAATTAAGCAAATCAAAGTTTACTTTTATTATAATTTTCATTCGACTACTTATTTCGATTGTTCATTAACCAATTTGTTTGTGTAGCTATGTACGGCTGCTTTAAACTGTCAAAATATATTTTGACAAGTGAAATTGGTGTTGGAAAACATAAAATTTATTTGATGAAATCGACGATTGTTTGCTAATTTTATGGTGCTGTAAGCTAACAATTGATGAATTGTTTTCCAGTCCAGAGCCAAACCTGAATAAATAAGAAAGTCAAAATTGATAACATTTTCAAAAGAGCTCATTTTGACATTATAACTACGCCTTTGTTATTGGTTTGTTGTCGGAGAGAGCTTATTTCTAGTGCATCTACCTGGTTATTCTGCCATGGTTCAACATTAAAATTTTGTCAAAATGGAAGAAAAAGCGAAATTGCTTAACTTTTGAAAAATCATAGATTCAAGAAGGCTTACTCGATTGTCACGTTGAAGTTATTTTTAAAAAGACAACAAAAAGTAATTGTTTTAAAACTATAATACTTTTTTGTAACCTTCGCCTTACCACAGATTTTTTTATACGTCGTTTACGAGTACCCACCCGCGTGACCCAACTGATTTTAGTATATGCATATGTCAAAAATGAGTCCTAATTATCACCTTGATGTACTAGTGCTTGAGAAATATTAAAATTTGGCGTGTAAATGGTTGCGTTACTCAAGGGCTTAGTAGGGGGAATATTAGGGGGAATATTATTGAAAAAGAACCCACATGAAATTAAGGGTAATGGGCGAGGTATTGAAAAATTACCATGAGCTTCGTAGAGACAAAAGCTTAAAATTGGGTAACAGTTATCACGTGAATAGTTTTAACATGTCTCCCCCACACTTAAAACTATGACTAAGCCACTGTAATTATCAGTGAACAAAAATAAATGCTGATATTGCGTTTGCGTTGATTTGAGAGAACAGAACATTAACGTTGTGTAGCGGTCATGATGGCTCCAATTATTTGACCAAATTCTATAACCAACAATTCGTAAAGAGTTAACGGAAGACATGATTTGCAGAAATTGTACGAAAAGCGATTACTGACAACGTACTTTCAGCTTTAGGGAAATTTTGCTTATAATGGGAAGTCATAAATCCAACCGAGAGCCATTAACAGTGCTTTAAAATGAAAATACAAATCTATTGTATCGGGTAACTATGCAACAAAACAGATTATTGGACATGCGCGATTCATACGATTTGCTTGGCATGTTACCAGAGCTGTTCGTCGAGAAGAAGATAAGACTGAACCCATGAAGGATGTTTTCGAAATGATTAGCTCAAAATTGAGTGCTTACTATCGGCCTCACGAATCCATTACAGTGGATGAGCTACAGAGGACGTATTAGGTTCACACAGTACATGCCATCCAAACTTTCCAAGTACGGTATTAAAATCTGGTGGGCCTGCTATTCTGCAACACAAGGACATTACTACGATGGCAAATATATACAAAAAAGTAAACAACATCAGGAACGTAAGCCAAGATGAGTGGGTTTTAAATAAACAATACACTACAATGGGATTTGGAATAAACAATACAAAAAGATAGTTCCGTATCGGGAACAAAGGGTTGCTTAGACACTATGGACAAAATGCTTTCCCATTACATTACCAAATTATCAACACAACGCTAGCCTATGGCGATGTTCTATAACATCTTGGACCCGGCAGGCCTAGCCGATTTTATAGTATGTAAGGATAACAACTCGAATGGGTCTATGAAGCGATCGTAATGAAGCTATTTTCTCGAAAGCCTGGGCGAGGATCTCTGCACCTTTTTATTTCGAAGATGTTAAAAAACATTGGCCTATAACCATAGTCAAAATAAAAGTTGGCTCTAAATCTAGTATAAGCATTTTTGACAGTTTTTTAATATAATATGTTGTCAAAAAGCTTGCACTAAATTTAGAGTCGAATTTTATTTTGACTATGGTTATGGGCCATTAATTTTATTGGAAGGTGTCCAATAAAAACGAAAATCAAGTGTATATAAGTTATTTATTTTTATAAGATTCTGTTTGGTAAATACTTAACTGCACCTTTCTCTACAGAAAAGCCTGTTACCGGCGTTTGCGAGAACGACCACTTTGGGCGAACGCAATTTCAATTGCTGCGTTTCTAACGCCAGGAAGAAGGCGTGACAGTTAGAGAATAGTATATCTGAACCATCACCTGTATCACATATAAACAATTAAAAAGATTTACTTTTAGTATTATAATATTATCAGTTAAATTGACATAGAATGCTTTCACGTAGAAATCTCATAGAATGCATAAAAATTAATATTTGACTTAGTTGGAGGAAACACATGCTCTCCGACATTTTTCTATTTACCCTATTAGTTTAGTTTAGTTTAGTTTATTTGGAAGTCTTTGAATATAAAAATTCTTACAGACTATATAAATTTAGAGAAAAACTAAAATTAAAAATTTATAGTAAAAATATAATCTTAAGACTAGGTTAAGTAAATACTATTAACCAAATTCTTAAACTTTTGTTTCGGAACAAAGATATCAAAGTCATTAGATTCATTCAATTCATTACACAGTAACAAAGCTCTTGTAATTGGCCCATTTAAGGCATAGATAGTTCTACAATATTTTACATAAAATAATTTAGAAATTCTTAGATTTCTTAATGGAATATGAAAAGGTATAAGTTCCAAGAGAGATTGACAGTCAATTAATTCAGAGATAATATCATATATAAACATCAATGATGCAAATTTCCGCCTGGAATCAAGCGATTTAAGTCCTAAGAGCATTAAACGAGAGTTATAGGGTGGCAAAGGGTCACAAAAGTTAATTGACCTCAGGGCAAACCTCGTGAAATTTTTTTGTTTTTTTCCAGTCTAAAAGAGGTAGACATAAAATACGGGCTCCAAACAATGGATGCATACTCCAATCTAGATCTCACAAACGCATTAAATAACATTATTAGAGCATGTGGATCAGAAAAGTCATTGCAATTTCTTCGGACAAACGCAAGTAGAGAGTAGACCTTAGGAATTAGGAAGTTGACATTGTCATGAAATGAAATCTTTGCATCAAAAATTACACCGAGGTCTCGATATGAAGACACAGTTTGAATTTTTGAGTCAGAAAGAGAATTAGAGTTAGACAAGGTATTAAGAGAATGTTTGGATAGAGTAAGATGAAAGCATTTAGAAAAGTTTAAAGGAAGGCCATTTGAAAAACTCCAAGCCAAAAGTCTGTTAACGTTATCTTGTAAGTCATCTATGTATATCTGAAGAAGATGATATTTTTTTTAAATAATTTAACATCATCAGCAAAAATATGTTTAGAAATATCATTCATGAAAAGAATAAAAAGCAAAGGTCCAAGGATACTACCTTGAGGGACACCCGAAGAAGCAACAAATTCGTATGAATTATTATTATTTAAGCAAACAAAAGAGGTTCTATCCGACAGATAAGACTTAATCCAGCTCAAAAAAGTTGAATGAATTCCCATATCTGATAGTTTCCAAAGTAGTAAAATATGTGATACTCTATCAAATGCTTTGGAGAAATCTCCGTTAAGTTAAGCACCAAGTTAAGCAACCAAACGTACACAAACTATTTGGTTGCCCTGTAACTATGTTTGTTATTATTCACCACGCACAATGACCCGTGGTTATATATTAGGTTAAAATTACGCACTTTCGCACTAAGCTAATGTTCTATTTATTTCACTCGCGCACTTTCAATGTTTATTATTTTTGTTATATATTAAATTTACATTACGCACTTACGCATTAAGTTTATATTTATTTTTCACTCACGCACTTTTTATGTTAAGAATTATGCATTTTTTCGATTTTAACAAAATACCGTTGTTTGGCTTTATAAGCACCAAAAATTGAAAAATAAAGATTATTAATTCTACAAGCCTTAAATCAGCTTCATCTTTTTATTTTAAGCCTAAGTGCATTTTTATGCCGGCTGAATAAAAATAATATTTCAAGCCTAAGCGCATTTTTATGCCGGCTGAATAAAAATAACTTACTTAGAGCCAGTGGCGTTTTTAAGCGCCGGCAAAAACGCGAGGCAGGTCCTTTTCTTTTAAAACACAAAAATTTAAACAAAAAACATTACACTGCGTATATTACATCTACGTGGTATCCCTGCACGAAGGAAGATACACAATACTCAGAAAAATGAGCTAGATTTGAAAGGGTAGAGCGCCCAGCTACAAAACCATGTTGTTCAGGGCAAATATAGCGTTTTGTTCAAAAGCTAAGCTTTACTTTTATTATTCTTTCAAAGAGTTTAGAAATATTGGATAGTTTTGAGATTGGCCTATAGTTTGCGACATTATTTTTTTCACCCGATTTAAAAACAGGAGTAATGGAAGAAATTTTCCAACAATTTTAAAATGTTCCTTCAGATAGAGACTTATTAAAAATAGCACACAGAGGAGCGGCTAACGTATGTGAGCATTTTATAAAAATAATTTATGCAAACCCATCAATATCTTCTTTAAAGAAGTTTTCATATCCCCAATGGATTCCATTACATCATTAATTGATACTGAATAAGATCCAATATTAGTAAAGACATCAACAGTGTTTATGACATTAACGGGTAAATCATCTTCAACAGTAAAGTTGGACTTAAAGAAGTCAGCAAACACGTTAACAGTATCAGCAATATTCACCGAACACTTTCCATTATAAAACATTGAAGTAGGAATCTGCGAGCCACCTCTTTTAGACTGTATAAAATTGAAAAAGGTTTTAGGGTTTGATTAGTTTTATATCGTAAGATATACTGTTTATATAAAAACTAGCTGAACCCGGTGTGCTTCGCTACTCCCCTCGTTATAAAATAAAATTAAAAGTATTTATATATTTTTCACGCCATCGAATTTTCGAAATAAGTCCACCCCAGCGCCACCTACCGTGTCCATTTATACACAAATTATTTTCTTATGATCAAACAAACATACATTCTGAATTTCAGTTAAATTGGTCCATAAATTCAAATTTTCGATATAAGTCCACCCCAGCGCCACCTATCGGGTCCAAATATAGCCTATGTTACCCACCGTACCAAGATGAACATTACCTGAAAATTTCATCAAAATCGGCCCAGCCGTTTTGGAGTCCATACGTTACATACATACACACATACTATTTTATATATATAGATTTATTCAGGAAATTAAATTCACGCATATAATGCAAATAGTTTGCTTTATATATAGGCTCATTAGTGGTCTTAAACAAATTTAAAAACTAATTACGCTGATTTTTAAGCTTCTTAAGACCCTTAGGCCCGGTTTCACAATCAATACTTAAGTTGTACTTAAATATAAGCTCTGAAAATGCGTTTCATCAGCCATACTTAAGTTCAACTTAAGTATGGAAAATGCCTGACTTAAGTTCTACTTAAGTCATCGACAGTCAACAACTGATTATATTTTGCAAAGTAATTAAACTAATCAGCAAAAACTAATTGGTAAAACTTAAGTACAACTTAAGTATTGATTATGAAACCGGACATAAGTGTACCAGGGAAGTTTATGATTGGTTTTAGTTGAACGCGGAACACAAGTATTGCAAATAGTTAAGACTATAGTCTTAAATAAATTAAAACTTATCTCTGCATTATTACCACAAAATAAATCATTCCAATTAATATTAAACAATAAATTATATAAATCAATAAAGTTACAATTCTGTGGTCAAAAGCACTAAGCGCTTAAGTCAAAAATTGCTGTTTCGAGTAATCTCGTGTTAAAGTTTTCAATCGCCATATGAATTGTATGAAAGAGTCTTTTGTTTTTGTGTCATAACTTTGGCTAGGGTCATGCTAGAAGCTCCAGATTTTGTGTGCTTATAAAGCTATATGCTTGAAACACATCTGCATCAATAACTCAGTTTTGTCTTAAGTCGAATTAAGCGCTTAGTGCTTTTGACCACAGAATTATTAAAATTAAACATATTTTTTCTTTAATTACTCTCATAAAATTCATAAAATTCAATATTAACTAATAGTGCCTTATGGTGCATACTTGAATTAGATATAGAATAGAAACATTCAAATATATTATGTTTAATATTAGGAGATTTGTAAATAAGATCAAGCAATTTATTTAAATTATTGAAAATATGATTTATTTGTATGTACGATGCGCAGATATAAAGAGAGCCAGTTCTAGTAATCAATCGAACACAAATCTGGTCGAGCAATGAATTGGAATCAATCAGCCGGCTGATGAGAAGAGCAATGAATCCTCTTAATGGCGATGAGTACTCCACCACCACGAGTTAGCCCAGTTTTAATTGGATCTCTATCCTTCCGGTAGACATTAAAGATATTCAAATCAAAAAATTCACCATCGTAAAAATCGGAGTTTAACCAAGTCTCAATTAAGACATAGATATCAAAATCTTCGTGACATGTAAAATTATATATAGATTCAGATTTACTTCTGATACCAGACATATTCTGGAAATAGCATTTTAAATTTTTATATGACGTGCGCACTGATTGGATTGTGCGAGTTACTTTAATGGTTTTTTTAATCTGGTTCTCTGAAAATTTGTGAACATTGACACCTTAATATTCTCCTGCCAGAGCGATGGATTAAAAATAACATCAATATACTGCTCGACATCCAACATCCAACATCCAAGGAGACATAAATTTTTTTTTAATTCATTCTTGATTAGTCTTTTTCATAAAATAATAATGTAGATATGGATACACGCTTTTTCGTTTTTTTGATATAATTCTTATAAGTTTTTATACATTCTTTTGAATACTGTGTTACTTTTATATATGGTTTGTAACCTTACTTTGAACTTTTCTGACCAAACAAGAATAATTTTCATAAATTTTGATAACAGTAACTAAAAATAGTGAATGTGTTATATTTTTTTAGTAATGAAAATGCAATCGGAAAATCTCATGCTCGGAATCGGAAAAGTTCAACCAAAAATAAAATTTAAATCAATAGTGATATTATTTGAATAGTGATTTCAGATATAAAGCTCAGAAAAAGTTTGAAATGAAATTTCGTGAAGTTATTTGGTTAAAAAAATATGAAAAAACCTTAAAATATTTTTCTACATTTACGCTTTTCAATAAATAGAAAAAGAATTCCCCAATTTGGATCATTAGAAATGAAATAATAGGCATTATATAAAAGACATAAGTACACGGTGAAAATTCTTGGGATATATTTTAGTACAGCTAAAATATTACTGCAGATTTTTAAAAACCTTGTAGTTTAAAATTTCAACTTTGCAAATACTAACTCATAATTTAAACTCTACTGTATTAAAATTTAGACTAAAACAAATATTACAGCTTACTTTTTAGCTTTTTGGATTGAATTAAAGTACAAAAGAAATATTACAGTGTTCTTTTTAGCTTTTTGGTTTAAATTTAAATACAGCTCCGTATAATATTTTGTTTTTAATAAATTTAAAACTAAATTCTTGTACATTTGGATACTAGATTTGGATTTGGACCCGTAAAAAGTAAGCATGGCAAAGCTTAGACTCAATCTTAGGCGATTCGTTTCATACGTTTGTTTATTGTTTTTATTACTATAGCGCAATAGCTCAATGGTTAGACTAGTGAACTTACAAACTGTGTAATGTGGGTTCGAGTCTGACGCTGTTTGTTATTTTTTTATATTTTAATCTATATATTAAATATATTAATTTTTTTATGAACATTAAGCTTTTAAAGTCGACGCTAATATAATCAGACTTTTATAAAATTAATTAATGTATCTATGATAATAAAACAAATTAAAAAAAAATAAATAATAAGATTTTCTAAATAATAATAACTATATGTATCTATGTAAATAAATTATCAAGTTTTATATATTAAATAATTTTATTTTAAAATTATTTTTTACTTTGTAGTAATTTTGAATCCGTTTTTTTTTTGTTCAAAAGTTTTCATTTCTTCCCTTTCAGAGAATATAATAAATTTTCGAAATAATTGTACCCATTCTTGTAACGAATTTTAGTATCCTAGTGCTAATATTATTCGAGATACAGTGTTTTTGTTATGGTGACACGCCCCTTTGTCGAATACCGTTCAGTTTTTTAGATGGGCACCTTTGTGTTCAATATCTCTATCTGTTGACAAGAAATTACTGCAATCGGGCGTAATTTCTTAAGGAGTGAGTTATCCATGAACATACATAAAAGAAAAAAAGAAAAGAAACCAACGAACTTAAGAACCCCTTTCTTTTTTAAGTCGGTTAAAAACAATAAGGAAGAAAATGAAATCAAAAGTATAGACAATTAATAGTTGTGTTTTTTTTTTTATCAGCGTTTTAAATGCATTTAAAAACAGTTTTAATTCTTTTTTCTACCAACGTTTCGTTGACTATTTTTACACATCTTCAGGGTACCATCTTTATTGAATCCTAAAAAAATTTAAATGTACAAAAATGAACGATTAGTGGAAACTTAACTATCTTAAACTTATTTATCAAACCTCACAGATATCGTGCAATTTATGCCAAACAGCATTTTCTAGGCGTAAAAGTGCCCTCACTATAAAAATTATATCTCCAAAACAAAAAACTTTTTTAAAAAATAAATACAGTTTTGAAACGAATTTTTTTTTTGCAAAATTTCTAGAATTTTTTTATATATATAATACTAGCTGAAATGTTATCATTGAAACGGTATGTTGAAATTGTGGTTGAATACTGAATTCCAAAGCTAGGCAACCTGTAACTTCAAAGCTATTCAATATCGCAAATTTGGGTTGTATGGTAGGTGCCACGCTCCCTTAAAATTTTTAACGCCCATAAAATGTTATCAGTAGGGATCGGATTTTTATGCAAAACCATTTTTAAATCAAATCCTGTGTAAAGATGGGATAGCAAAATAAAATGTGTAAAATGTAAAATGTGCATATTTGATCTAAATGTGTTTAAATTTTGAATACAATTTGTATATCTTAGAATTTTGACATTAATTTTTTATACGTTTTGCACAAAAATCCGATCCTTAGTTATCAGTGAAAAAGCAATTGTAAATTTTGTTCGAATTCCGCATTCTGAAGCTGTGCGACCTCTTATTCCAATGCTAATAGATATTGCATATTGGGCTGTATTGGAGGGACCACGCCTCCTTTTCCAACGCAAAAACCCTACTTGGTATTTGTTTAATAACTTCCTAAAGTTTCATGAAAATCGGTTATAGACACATAAGCATAATTACCAAATTTTAGTATTCTACGGTAAAAACCGTCCGATATATAGCATTTTACCTAATTTGTGGGCGGTAAGACTGGGTCCCGATATAGTGCGACCACTTTTTTGGAGGGTAAACAAATGAACTAAATTACCAAATTTTAGTATTTTACGATCAGAATCGTCTAATATATAGAAGTTCTGTTGATTTGTGGGCAGTTAAAGTGGGCGTGAAAACACTAATATATATTGACCGCTACTTGGAGCACCTACATACCAAGTTTCACTATAAAAACGTGTACAACTCCTGAATTGGCATGATTTCGAAAAAGTGTGAGTAGAGCTATTGCGACCACGCCCATTTTTTTGTACGGTTGCTGATAGTAACCATCTAAACAAAATGACTACATTTTAGTTTTTTATGATCAAAACCGTCTTTTATACACCCTTTTTATTCCTTTTTTGGTTGATAGCGCAAATTTGGCTTGCCCCCTTATCCAATCGACACCAAACATCACAGAAACACTCTCAAGATGTGGCTTCAGTTTCCCTGAAAATTTCATAAAGATTAGTTCAGCGGTTCTGGAGTCGATTCGTGATATACAAACATACCCGCATACATCCATTTTTATACACAAATCAAAAACATTAAAATTTAGTCAAAGTATTATTAAATCCTCCCCTTAACGTTACCTGATTATTATTTATTTAATTTTTAAGTTTTTGGTGGTCACTTGGAGTGGAAATTCCTATTTTTCACGAACAAATCCGCCATTCGTACACTCAAAAAATCTGCTTCCCTTAAATTAAGAAACTGTGACTTCAATTCATAGGCATGCTTTTTTCTATATTCTGTAGAGGTTTCTTCTTAATGTAGAGAATTTTTACATGATTTAACGACCTTACGTCTTGATGTCGTTGCAATGTTATCAAAACAGTTTCTTAGTTTTGAAGACAAGTTTTTACTAAAATATAAGTGTTGAAAATATGCTAAAAGTTAACTTTCCAAAAATTGTATAAGACCAGAAATAACTTTAAGAAAAACTGTATTGATATCAAGTCCGCTTGCAACATTCTACAGCATGATTTCTTAGATTTGGAGAAATATAAGTTGCAATACTTGGGTATTCCATTGAAATACATGTAAGTTTTTCCTTTTTTGTACACCGCAAGTGATTTATTTTAAAGAGCCTTTTCTTATTTTTCTAGAAAAAATGCGACTGATTTTTAACGAAGAAAATTAACCCTTTCATGCCCGACGTTGCCTACAGGACACATTGTACTTATAGGCTTCTAAGTCCCGATATTTTCATGTTTTTGACCAGTGGTTTTTTGCTTCATGTGACCTTATGTGTTGTGCAAGCTTACACCTATTTGTTCTATCGAAGGCTTAGCACGTGTTCATTCAGTAGCCATTCTCCGTAGAATAAAATGGTCGATCAGGATCGTTTCGCAAAAAAGTGGTTATACAAAAAGTGCTTGAAAATATTTATATAATTGTTTAAATGTAAAACCAAGTACACAATGTAAATAAATAAAGGTGACATAAAGGTAACATATGGTGACATAAAGGTAACATTTTATGAATTATTTTAATTTAATATTTTTAATGTGGCAAACAAATCTGGAACATTAATTTTGAGTTTTTTCAAAATAAATATTTTAATTTAACATGAACATAAGGAAAAAAAATGTAGTTTTCCGTGGTATCCCTGCAAAAAATCGCTAACCAATTTTTCTAACACTAATAAAAAATCTCAACTTTTAACTAATACATTAAAATAAAATTTTCACCTCTCATTATTTTGAAAAAGACAACTGCAGTTTTTTTATTTTTCATAAAGTAGTCTTTCACTTTATTGTTAAAAAAATTTTCTCCTGTGTTTTGAAATAAGTGAACAAAAATTTTTTTAAATATTAATAAAAAAATTAGTAAAAAAACAATTAGCTCGAAAAGTATTTACTAATAAAACGCGAAAAAGTAATGAGAAAACATAGGCTTGAAACCATTTAAAAGCTACTCCCGAGTCATGTGGACGATTCTCGGGGCAGGTGTGCAACTCAACAATGGCAAAAACAGTTACCTAAAATGGTTTCAAGAAGGTATTTTCATCACACAAGTTTTTCATTGCAAGTTGGTGAGCCCAGGAAGTTGGACCATCATGTAGATTTAAAAAAAAATTAATTTTTACTTTGGCATATATTAGATTTGCTTAGATTGTTGTACAATTATATGTTTTAACTTTCCGTATGAAAATATTTTATTATTTTGTAGATTTATTTTAATGTAAATTTGCATATTGAATTACATGTAAAAATAAAATTTTTAATTGAAAAAAAAATAAATTTTAAAACTAATAAAAATTACAAACATTAATTTGGGAATGTTTTTTGAGTTTTAATTTCGTTACTTGGCAATGAGTAGGAGTACGATATTCACCACCCTAATGACGTGTGCGAAAAAGACGACTGTATACTTGAAGCCCTTGTTGGAGGGAGATACAAAGTCTCATGTATACTCACGCCGCGGCGCGCCGACGGGGAACTTTCGGTTTATTTTTTCCCGATGTTCTTACAAAATTAGCTGGTAAAATCCAGAAAGATTTACTGGCAATTAACACGGGTAGCTACCAGTAGCCTTTTTTGCTGGGATTAAACTCAAATCTTTGGTTGTAATACATAGTGTTGATTTGGCAAAGTCTTTTACTTTACAAAGAATCAAATGCGTTTGAAGGTTAGTGAAAGAGTTATATCTGAAATATTAATACAACATGTACTTGCCTTGTGAAAAGCAACATCAAAATTGCAAATCAGTATACAAAGCGTAATATAAGCTAATCTATTTTTAATACATTTTAATGAACTCGTATGTATACTGTTCTATAAGTATAATGTTCTGAATATACAGGGTTGTCCATATTCGAAGCGCCCATCTGGCAACACTGTAACTTTCCGCAGTGATGCCAAATCGACTAATGACATACCGCGTTTGAAGCGTCATTCCAAGCAAATGTTTACAATGGAACAGTACACGCCACGCAAACGCTCTAAAATTGTTGAAATTTACATTCAACAAAACAAGTCAATAGTGAAAACTCAACTCAATGAGCGATGAAGCTCATTTTCAGTTGAACGGAACGGTAAACAAACAAAATTGCCGTATTTATGCCACTGAAAATCCACAAGAGATTCAAGAGGTACCTCTTCACGATGCAAAAGTCACTGTTTGGTGCGGCGTTTGTGCTAAAATGCTCATTGGGCCGTTCTTTTTCGAAGATGATAATGGCCACAGAGTTACTGTCAATCAGGAGCGTTATCGCGATATTATAAACAATTTTTTCATGCCAATCGTTCGTCGAAAGCGTATCAGGCACAACTGGTTTCAACAAGACGGCGCGCCACCACACACAAGCCGCACTACAATCGATTTTTTGAAGCAATTGTTCCCTGGCCGTTTGATGTCAAAAAATGGTGATTTCGATTGGCCGCCAAGATCACCAGATTTAACGCCTCCAGACTTCTTTTTGTGGGGTTATTTGAAATCAAAGTTTTACGTCAACAAGCCAAAGACCCTAGAAGAGCTGAAAACCAACATCCGTCAAGAAATAACCGCCATTCCCATCGAAATGTTGAAGAAAACCAGGGGAAAATGCTGCAAAACGGGCACAATATGTCGTAGAGGCCAATGGCGACCATTTACGAGATATCATATTCAAGAAATAATGTAAGCAAATCTACTTGAACCCAATTAAATGATATTCATGACGAACAGACAAAAAATTGTGGTTTCTTTGTTTTATTTAAAAATAAAATAGGCGCTTCGAATATGGACAACCCTGTATACTGTTATACCCAATAAACATCCTATATCTGGAATATTTAAAATTTTGGTTTGTCTTATATTTTGCTCTAAAAAATATGGTCACTCTATGCATAATCTACTTCTATGCTTTTCAATGCATTTCCTTCTCATTTTTGCCCTGCCATTGTAGTCTAACGCAAATGTGTTACAATTTTCTTGAATATTTCCGAAAAATTGTGTAGATGATGTATTCACAAACAAAAAACTGTATTGTAAATAAGTCAAACATTTAAGGGGGAAAACTTTGCTAAACTCTCTTTTTTTACAGTAAATCTTATAGGTTTTCGTGGTAAATGTAGATAGGTCATATTGAATATAAGCTCTCGATAACCAAAATCTGCATATTTTGAAATATGATTTTAGAAAAATACAAATCTTTCAAAAACTTTGTTTTCGTGTTGAATAAAAAAAATGAAATTTTTGTTTGTTATTTCAAACGAAAATAGATTCCTGAGAGAAAAATGTCCTTTTTTCATAATTATATAGTTACAGATATGGAAATAAATCATTATTTTAGTTTACGGTACGCTACAACAAGCAAGAACATTTCAAGATGCAGTTTCTTTAAATTTCTCATATGATTTTCCACGCCAAATTTAATTGTATATGGTTTTTTTAAATACGACGTATGAAAACTGCATATCGGGATGTAGCAGCTGCGTTCCATTCGCTTCAAAATAATCCAGATTAATTTTTTTTTACATGCAAAGCAAAAACAAAAAAAAAATAATCCTGTAACAAACAGAATTATTTTTGCTATCCCTATAAAATTGTGATTTAGCCTTTAAAAAATTTGAAACACAGGTGCCGCACCTGTATATTTTTATGAGCTGTCGTTTAATTTTTTGAGCCTTGACAGCTACCTTGACAGTAGCCTTGACAGCTACCTATTTTCTCACGAGCTGCGACCATCGAATGTTAAACAAAAGAAAACAAAATAAACAGCGTATGTCACACACATTGGCCGCATTCAGTGGGGAGCCAACAATTGCACTTTAATTATTTATATAATTGCATAATAATAGGCGTGTTTTATTCGTTCTGGTTAAACCAAATAGGTTCTAAATAACATGCAGAACACTAACAAAAAGATGAACTTGCTCAGTAGCTAGTTCATCTCGTTGAACTATTTATTTTTTTCCCTACGGTTCTATAGATGTCGCTATTGGTTTTAGTTTGTGGCAGCACTCGCAAGTAAGAGTTTGGTTTACAACCCTTCTTAGTCACCCAATGCTGGCAAAAGAAACATCTGTGCTGTTTAGTCATATTATCGTCGACAATGCCCCAAGCGGTCAGAAGCAGTAATGGTATTGTTTTGCAATCAGCCGTTTGGTCATATCATTTGGCGACAATGCCCCAAACGCTCTAAGGCAAAACTTACAAAGCTTTAACTAATGCGATCTTTTCGTTCACTGGTTAAACCAGAACGAATAAAACGCAGCTATTAGCGCAGCAGTGAACGAATAGATCGCATTAGTTTAAGCTTTGTAAGTTTTGCCTTAGACCGTTTGGGGCACTGTCGCCAAATGATATGACCAAACGGCTGATTGCAAAAAAATACCATTACTACTTCTGACCGCTTGGGGCATTGTCGACGATGATATGACTAAACAGCACAGATGTTACTTTTGCCAGCATTGGGTGACTAAGAAGGGTTGTAAACCAAACTCTTACTTGCGAATGCTGCCACAAACTAAAACCAATAGCGACATCTATAGAGCCGTAGGGGAAAAAATAAATAGTTCAACGAGACGAACTAGCTACTGAGCAAGTTCATCTTTTTGTTAGTGTTCTGCATGTTATTTAGAACCTATTTGGTTTAACCAGAACGAATAAAACACGCCTAATAATAATGAAATTAACAACAACAATTTTTCTGACGTTAAGAGTAAAACACATTCAAAGAAAAACATCGTTCACTAAGGCATCGCTACCATCATAGTTCACAACACCTAATCTTCTTGACACACCTAATAGTTATTGTATCATGATTGTTTATTTGAAATGAATTTTGACTGCAACGGTAGTGCCCATTAAGGTTCGTTTTTCTTGCTGTTCCTTTGAGAAAATTTGTTATAGCTATTTTATTAAGGCGAAAGGAAGGCAGTTAGTATAATCAATACATTTTCTAGAAATATGATCAAAAATGGCTTTTTTGATTGCAAAATCTTACCTGACGTAACAATAATATTCAATTCGAATGAAAAATACGTGTCTAGAGCAATTTTATTGTAATTTTATATTCATCTATCACAGAAAATTTTTAATACAATTGTGTTTAAAACAGATAAATTGATTTGCTAAATTATTGTGTTATCTATACTATTATCTCGAATTTGGTCGAAATTTGAAAATTGGACCCACAGAATGGACATTTAAAGAGCTAGTCGTGGGCAATATTTGAACGAAATTATTTTGAAACATTGATTTGTAGGAACCGAACTTTCATTCCAAATATAGATTTGCATCAATACATTGATTTTTATGTATTTTATTTAGAAAAAAATGTAGGAAGCTCTTATTGGATCACACTATAAAAATGCGTTGTGACACTTTACGGATGTTTGTTAGTCACGTGAGAGCTACTGAAACGATTTAGACAATAAAGGTACCAAAAGATTTCTTATTTCAACTAAATCGTGATAGGCTATGCAAGATTGACCACGCTTACTTTTCACGCCCACTATATGCAAAAAATACTATTTTTCAGATGGTTTTGGTCGTAAAAATTAAAATGTGGTCATTTACTTGGTATGGTTACAATCGGAAACTGCACTAAAAATTAGTTTCCACGTCCCTTTTACCGCCCACAAATCAATGAAAATGCTATATTTCAGACGGTTTGAGTCGTATTTGACTAAAATGTTGTAATTTACTTTGTATTGTTACTTTCGGCAACTGTACTAAAAATGGGCATGGTCGCACTATGTCTATTTGCTTCACTTATCCCCTATTTTTTAGGGGATAAGTGAAGCAAAGTGCGCAAGGTATAAACTAAATTAAGTCGAAATTTTGGCAGTCCATTTGTTTCGAGTACGAAATTAGTTTCCACGCCCCTTTTACCGCTCACAAATCAATTAAAATGCTTTATTTCAGACGGCTTGGTTTGTTTTAAACAAACATTTTGTATGTTAGTTCATATGGTTACTCTCGGCAACTGTACTAAAAATGAGAGTGTCCTACTTTAGTTACGCCAACGTTTCAGAGGATAAGCCTGGAGTAAAGCAAAGCGAGCTTGATTTAAGCTAAATTGAGCTGAAATTTTGGCTGCCGATTTGAAAGCAACCACATAAACTAAATTATCAAATTATCAATAAGACCAAAATCGTCCGAATTATAGCATTTTTTATTTGTAAATGGAAATGTGACAACATTTTTTTCCCTTAAGGTGTCATTACAGTTTCGGATAGGGAAAAAGTAAGCAATTTTCTAAAGTTAATAATTTGGGTCCTTTATTAGATATGAATATATATTTTTTTAAATTTTTACATCTTAAAGATTGAAAAAAAATAATAAAAAAAAATAATTTTCATAATAGTAAAAAACTTTAATCACGTTTTTCTCGAAACAACGTTTTTCGATTTTAAAAACCTTGTTTTATTTTCTTTACCAACATATTCTCTAAGGCAATCTACCAAAAAATCTTAAAAAAAATTAAAAAAAAAAATAATTAGCAAAGGTAAAAGTTCCCAAAATGTGATCGAGTTTTTTTTTAAATATTGCCCAATTTTTTCTTTCTTCAATTTTTCAAATATGGTAGATTGCCGAGTGGAAGGTATCCCTCTTTAAGAATCTTTTATGTTTTTTGTTTCAGACGTCCCATTCCAGAGATTAACTGTCCTCCTTATGGACATTGGATTTTTGAGCTCTTGACTTTGGCGCCATCTATAAGTCATGCAAATTATGAAAAATATTTTTTTTTTATTTTTTTTCAATCTTCAAGGATGTACAAATTTATGTTAATATCTAATAAAGGGCCCAAGTTATTAACTTTAGAAAATTGCATACTTTTTCTCTATCCGAAACTGTAATGCTACCTTAAGGGAAACAAATGTTGTCACATCCCCTTTTACCGCCCACAAATAAAAAAAAAATGCTATATTTCGGACGATTTTGGTCGTATTAGACTAATATTTAGTTATTTAGTTTATGTGGTTGCTTTGTGGCAACTATACTAAAAATTGTGGAAATATAGAATTTTTTCCGAATAGCATGAAAATTTCTTTATGGCAGTAAGTCTGCCGGGAAATACTATAAATAAATAAAAATTCTATGTATGTATATCAGAAGGTTTTGATTCTCATGTATTGATGTTTCAAAAGGAAACATCTGGCATGTGTTGTTCGGAGTAAATTTGCACATTTTTACAACAAAATTTACAACGAAGAAAATAAAATTACTACTTACTTACTTAGTTGGCGCTACAACCGTATGTCGATCCTGGCCTCATCTAAGAATTTGCGCCAGCCATTTCTGTCTTTCGCTTGCTGGCGCCAGTTGGAAATTCCAAGCTTCGTCAGGTTGTCCTCTACTTGGTCTTTCCAACGAAGATGCGGTCGTCCTCTTCTGCGTTGACCGCCGCTGGGTACCGAATCGAATGTTTTCTTCACTGGAGCATCGTATTTCATGCGCTGAACATGACCAAGCCAGCGAAGCCGCTCGATTTTAATGCGCTTGACTATGTCGATGTCAGCGTACAGCTCATATAGTTCATCATTCCACCGTATTCGGTAGTCGCCATTGGCGCAGATTGGTCCGTAGATCTTACGAAGAATCTTTCTCTCGAATGCTCCTAAAGTCTTTTCATCTGAACTGCTCAGCGTCCAGGTTTGTGATGCATAAAGTAGGACGGGCATGATGAGCGATTTATAGAGCGTGATTTTCGTTGGTCGAGAGAGGGCTCTGCTTCTCAATTGCCTACTGAGCCCAAAGTAACACCTGTTGGCAAGAATTATTCTTCGTTTGATCTTAATGCTGATGTCGTTGGTTGAGTTAATGCTGGATCCCAAATAAACGAAGTTCTTCACAACCTCGAAGGAGGTATTGTCAACGGTAACGTGGGTTCCAAGACGCTGGGACTGTTTGTTTGTTGATACCAAGTATTTCGTCTTATCTGCATTCACTGCCAGACCCATTCGACTTGACTCTCTTTCTAATCTGGAAAATGCTGCATTGACTTCGCGCGTATTATGGCCAAAGATATCGATGTCATCAGCATACGCAAGCAGCTTAACACTCTTGTAGAATATTGTGCCACTACGTCTCAGATCAAAAAGTCGCACGATAAGGAATCACCTTGTCTGAAACCTCGTTTGGTAATAAATGGTGGGGAGAGGTCCTTCCCGATTTTAACTGCGCTGCTGGTTAAAATAAATAAAGAAAATAAAATTACAAAAAAAAAACAACTTTTGGCCTATTTTTTGAGCACAAATTGAATATTTTAGAGGTGTTTTGCAAACAGCATAAAACATTGAATTGGTGAGGCAACGGATTTCTCCAGATTCACTCAATTGGACTTTCAGGCAAAGAAAGTTAAACTCCAATAACGGAGATGATTATTTGCTAAGTTCAAACTTGAAATTTCAATATTTTTTTTTTAATTCTGAGGGTTAAGAAAATGCGTTATACTGAGAAAATATATAGGTTTCGAGATATCGCCAAATGTTTTATGTCATAAATACAGGTTTTAACATTTAAGAAGAATATATTCATACTCAGAATCAGTGTTAAGAAATAACAAATTTTAAAAATTGTTTACCGAAATTTTTGTATAACTGTGTTATGCAGGACTTATTAAAAATTCAAAATAGAATAAAAACCAAGCAAATGTTTGTTACCACAAAAATAAAGGGTCCTTCAAAAAATAACGGAACTATAGGTTCCGAACTTACAAAATTAAAAAAAGGTTTTTTTAGGAATTAGAATGGTTCCAGCTCAGTTGTTTTTGGAGCTACCCTCAAGATTCTAGTTCGAGAATGACTGATGTTACAGGTTTGTGGTACAACATTTTTTCAAATCGAACAACTTTTCCGATAAATTTTTGTCACAGCCAATCGCCGAAAAAGTGATTTCGAGATAAACGCATTTAAAGTTTTGGTAAGTGTTTTCGGCATAGCAAAATTTAATTACCATTGGTAAGAGAAGTTTTTTCTACGCATTTGCGTGTTGACCATCACGAAGTGATTGGTTTCCGAGAAACTGGAGAGAAAGTTCCCGAAGACGCTTTTTTAAAAAAATTTATAAAAAACTGTTAGGTGAGATTATTAAAAACAAGCTGCAGAAATTACAAATATTTTAGTATTTTTTTTTAATTCTTCTGAAAAAAGAAATTATAAGGTTTCGAAAGTTCAAAATATTTTATGTACGAAGATAGGTCAAAAAGTAACGGTTCTTCTGTGGTAAAAAAAAAATCAAAAACAAAATTAAAAAAAAAAACACAAAAATATGTTGTAACAACATTGCATTATTAGATTTTTCACAGGAATACAGGACTAATATATGAAAATAGGTTGCTCATCAAACATGTACGTAAGGCATGATTTTCTGCCTGCCCTACACTTGCCTACACAAAAAAAAAATTTGATAAAAAAATTAAAATTTTTTTTTCAAAAGTAAAAAGTGGCTTTAACATTAGAAAAGAATCCTGCTAGCCAAATTAATTTTTTAATAATACGTTTTTGTTGAATTTTTGATACATTTTCGTTTATAAGTTAAATGGTATTTCACAATTGAAAAAAATTTTACACAAGGATTTACAATTGAACAAAATCTTAAATGTGCTAAGTCGACTGAGCATACTTTAGAATCATCCAATCGAGATATTGTAGCTTCAAAATATAAAGTCGTGTCTCGAAAACTCATTTTCCTTTTTGATAGTTAATTTTTTTTTTATAATTTATAATGTGTTATTTTTTCTATCGAAATGAGATTCGACTCGCATCGTTTCAACGGTGAGGTTGTGAAGTACAACCAGTCATTTATAATTAAAATTGCCCATGTGCGGCTTTTTTAGTTAATACAATTATACATAACAACAGTTATACGAAAACTTAAGGTTTTTTTTACTAAAAGTTTTGGGAGCTACAGTATGAACTTTGGGTTCATGGTTCCTTTTTGACGCTGCTAATGCTATATATGGCTTTTATAGCATTTTTTTTTTCAAAAGAAGATACTTGACGACACGCAAAAGGAGTTGAAGGCGAATTGTTACAACATGTTTCCGCCTAGTCGCCGCAATTGGATTCAACTGGACAGCTGAATATATTTAGTGATTATTGTTAAATGTAATATTAATTATTTAATATTTTGTCTACATGGTGATTGTGTTTAAAAAAAATTTTTTTTGGACGTTAAATGATGTCAAAATGTATGCATTTATTTATCTTCATATCCCATTTATACACTAGGCTATTGTATATATGAAAGTAACACGTCATTGTGTATAGTATTTTTAGTGCCTGTATATGGCTTGCCATATGTTTAATAATATGTTTATAGACTAAGCAGGCCATACTTTACAGCCGCTATGTTAACAATTAAGAAACTGTTTTATCTATATATATCTTGTAATACTGTTTCATTAAAGACTTAATAAAGTACTGCTACTACTACTACTACTACTACTCTATCGAAATGAATTGTTTTTATAATACTACTAAAATCCTTACATTATTTAATGTTAGGTTGTATTAAAAAACCTATAAATAAATTCATTATAATTTTTTTTCTTTGAGGGGAATTTCATGAAAAATCGGGGAATTTTTAGAAAAAATAAGATGGCAGCCCTGTTTTGCTGACTCTGATTTGTGTTCTTGTGCCTCGCTTGAATTCAAAAAGTTAGCATACTTTTCGGCTTCTACATTTATTATTGTTCTTAGAATAAGTTCCACGTTACAGTAGCTGTTTTTAGAATAGTTATTTCATATTTTTAGTCATTTCTAACTTTACGACAATTTTCAAACTTTTCCAATATTTCAAGTTATGTATTGAACACATTGACGACGAGAGCAACATTGCTTTAAATGTAAAATTCTTTTTACATGCTTTTCTTATGGAGGTGAATGTGGTGAAAATGTTGCAACGGCAATGTGTGATTGCAACAAAGTCGCTGTCATCGGCTTCATGATTCAATTACTATAGGTTGTCCATTCATTTGACGTTTACGCACAAGAATGAAGATATACACCCGTAAAATTGAAGAGGAGAGCAAAAAAGTAATTTTTTAATGCCATCAAAGTAATCAGTTGGAGGAATATCATACTTTTTCACAGTACTAAATACCCAAGGATACATTTCACTGCTGCTTTTTCTACTCCGTTCTGCACTGCTTATTTGTTTTGATAGAAAATTTAAGTGAGTTTATAAAAAACTAATTACAATATTTTGCTGTGCAAATCTATTCACACCGCTGACATATTATTGGATCCACTGGCACATTATATTTTCGAATTTTATCACCAAAATACACTGTTTTGCAAATACCGCACGTTATTTTAATAATTACAACTTAATAGTCGCGATTTATATTTCAATTGAAAAAAAAAACGACTCACAACAAAATTTTAGAACAATTTTCAATAATCTGATAATTAATCAGAGCAATAATTATTATAAACGCAATGCACATTCTTTTTTTTCTGCTAACAGCAAAATATAGAATAACTACTTTTTTTAAAAAAAATACACAACAAAACACTGAAACATAATTTTTTTCATAGAAGACCACAAAGACCTGGTTGTCGTTTATATTTGAGAGAGAATATATTTCTTTTAACAAATTTACGGGTGTTGTCAAACGAATGGACAACCTGTAATAATTGAATCATGATCTGCTTAGAATTGTTTCGAATTTGACGTGCGAAAACAGAGCAAATATAAGTGTTTGTGTATTTGTGAATGAAAAAATCTAATGATACTTCCAGATTATTCCCAGTGGGCAATTGCAGGAGTCCAAAAGCTTAGGTTTTAAGAGGCCTTCCACACTCCTTGCAAACACAGTTTTATTGCTTGTATGAAATGGGAAAATTTGTCCTGCCTTACGATCCTTGCTCAAAAGAGACCTGTCAGAAGTACTCTTTCGAGAAGTCACGTTAGAAGGGAAAGCAATATAAATATCAACTTGAAATAAAACATGACTAACAATTGCAGATTTGAACCATGGTCCTCTCATGCAGCTGTCAGACATCTTACCCACACGTCAATCGTGGTTGTTAAAAATCAATAGCTTACTTTGCATCAATACAAATGAAAGTAAGCTTTCGAGAGCCCGGGTTTGAGACCCAACTCGGAAAACAAAAAAATTTTTTGTTGTTTTTTTAAAATCTACATTTTTTTACAAACTGTTCTGTGTATTTAAATTTTTTTTTAATTTTTTTATAAATTTTCTTCATACAAAAATATAAGAAAAGTTTTTCCATAGAAATATTTTCATATAATATAATATGTAATGTGTTAGTTTTCGGGAGCCCAGATTCTTGACCCAACTCGGGAAAGAAGTATGAAAAGAATCAGAACCTTCAAAAGGCAGGCCTCACAGAAGTTCTCATCAATGCAGTGATCATGGAAGGTGTATTGACACCAATAATAGCAGTGGTAGCATGCCTTCTTTTGCGGAGCACTCGCTAAAATGCCCAAAGGATTGTTTCTTTCTTCATGTTGTTTCGCACTGTTGCAGTTGTCGTTAATGTGTTCAGTACATTATGACCAACAGATTCTGGTAGAGGATAAAAAATATTATGGACTTTTTACAATCCCATAATTTTCGGGATTTAAAAATGCAATTCCGTGATTTCGGAATTAGTGTCGAGATTTCGGAATTGTTGTTGTTTTTAAATTATTATTTATAACAAATTTGTTATTATATAGTAGGAGATGCTTTGTTTATATAATGAAAACCAAATTCGAGTTATAAGATTTTTAATAATGCTGTAGGTTTATTAGTTGAAAAGACTTTAAAAACCAAGCCCGAAGCGAAAACTTTTGGCTCTTAAACGATATCAAGTATCACACGAAATTTTCATTTTATAAAACTATTTTGAAAATCTTATATGTATATTAATACGCAAACATCAAATGTTGTCGCATACTTTTTTGATAGTTTAGAATTAGGGCAATAAAACGTATATCATTCGAAAGGTACTGCACCATAGATGTGCCGAATCATGTTAGATTTTAAATTTATGAACTCTGACCCGAAATATTAACGTCAAAAGTTTATATTAATTTTAGTAAGAAATCTCAGGGCTAGGAAGAGGTAGAATAGTGAATGAGGTGTCAGACGAAAGGTCTGGCTGCACAGCATGATTGATTGACCTTCGACCTTAAATATAAGAGTTAAAAGAGCATTTATGAAATTAAAGCTAAACTGTAAGAGATGGAAAAACATGATGTAAAAGAAAATTTTAGACTTTGATAAGGTGTGCAAAAAATATCTCAGAATAAGAATTTTTTTATGTTACAAGTGTGAATACATATTTTGATGGTGAAATTCCTTACAAAAAGTAAATTTTAAAAAATGTCCGTTATATTGACATAATAATAATTGTGATATCTCGGAAATTATAGATGTTTTCAGTACAAAGTATTTTTGTATGAAAAGTCGATGGTTCAGAAATTCTGAAAAACTCCTTTTATTTTGACATCAAAATATGGCGATATCTTAAAATGTTTTTACAGATATTTTTTAAAAAATGTAGACTCTTTTTATATCAAAATTATTGCGAAAATTTGAAACTTAAGATTTTCTTAGTACAGCACATTTTCTTAAAGCAAAGTCATGCCTCAGAACTAGAAAAAAAACGATTGAAATTTCAGAAGGTTGGCCGAGTTTCGGCCACAGGCGATACTAAAAAATTTGAATATTTGGTGCGTTAATAAATTACCTTCAAGTATACTTTGTAAAACAGCTTATTTTCTAGTGGAGTTACCGTTTAAATGAGAAAAAAATGAATTTATATGAAAACTTGTTTCGTAAGTACATTAGATATAAAATTTTTTAGAGTTAACTCTGTTGGTCAGAGATAGAAATAATGGGTACTTAAATTTTTGTTTCTATTATTAGAACAATTTTTGTTTTGGAAAAAAAAAACAAAATTTTTGGCTGGAAAATGAACTTAAAACGGCAGACAGCTAGTCTGTTTATTGAAATAAAAATTAAATTATTCAGGCCCAATTTGGGCAGGGCAGATCAGGACAGGGCAGGAATTGTACCAAAACCAGCCAGTTGACTGCCATTGCACATGACAGCAGACTGGCTAACAGAGGCTCAAAAATGTATAAGAGAGCATGCAAGTGGTGTTCAGAGGAAGCCAGTTGGCATGGAATGTACAGAGCAGAATACTCTTCTAGCAAACCAAAGGTTCCGAATTCGTAACGAATTCGTTACGAATTTTTCGATATCATTCCGAGTTCGGCATCCGGATTCGTTCCGATTTCGTATCGAAAATTGTATGGAGGGGTTGACACGAATTCGTAATGAATTGTCGTAACGAATTCGGAAGGAATTTAAGTAACGAATTCGTAAACAATTGAATTATCGTTTTCGTAACGAATTCGTTACAAATTCAAAACAATTTTTTAACGAATTGTAGCACCGAATTCGTAACGAAATGAAGCATCAAATTCGCAACGATCTCTTAATGATTTTTGTACCGTATGTATTACAAAATTAAATTACAATTTCGATTCAAAGTTAAGTTAATCAATACGCTTAAGATGCCCCAGACTATATGTTTCGTACAAATGACATGCTTAAAATAACAGATCCTTTGCAACTACTATTATGGAACATATATAAATGTGAATTTGACATGTCATTTCATTTCATTTCATTTATTGAGTCTAGACTATAATATAACGCACAATAATAAATACTTAAATTATGTAGTGCAAGCATACATTAAGTAACTACAGTTAAACTAAGAATAAATTCTGTGCCGACAAAGAATAACCGCTAAAGTCGAGTTAGTTGAGTAAATGATGCAGACATGTTCCACGCGTATAGTTCCATTATAGCTTATTATAGCTTATGCGATTATAGCTTATAGAAGACTTCTGATGTTGATACCGGAGATCGTAGAACAAATCGATCTTTTCCAGCAATCGGATCTTAACTATTCTCGTCTGATGCACAATTTTTTGTTCTGGGAAAGATGAGTGACCCGCGAATTCGTCATCTTAAATAAAAACTTTAACTGATTATATGGAACATTTCTCTACCAACTTTCGTTTAGGAAATCTGCTTATTTTTTGCGTGTTTGACTATGTTTTTATAGAGCAATAATTTTAAAACTCACCATTCGTTTCAATGGTATTGTTGGTGGCAATGCTACCCACAGGAGGGGATTCCCTTCTTTGTTTGGGTTTGCTTACACCTGATATACTAAAGATAAAATTTTTTTAAAAAAACTTAGAAATTTACGTTTGAAAAATCTCACTCCAAATTGTATGTCACAACATCAAAGCCGATCAAAATTTAGAATAGGTATAATTGACCAACCCAAGGACCAAAAACTGTTAGTTAAATAAAATAAGCTCAAATATTTATAATATATAAGAGAAACCAATATTTTGCATTCAATGCCATGTTAATGCCCCATCCAATTGCCTGCCACTACCTGCATGTAATCTGCTCTGTACATTTTCTGCCAACTGGCTTCCACTGAACGCCACTTGCATGCTCTCTTATACATTTTTGAGCCTCTGTTAGCCAGTCTGCTGTTCTGTACAGTGGCAGTGAACTGGCTGGTTTTGGTACAATTCCCGCCCTGCCCTGTCAAAATGGGGCCAAAATAATTTCATTTCTATTCCAATAAACAGACTACCTGTCTGCTGTTTTAAGTTCATTTTCCGGCCAAAAATTTTGTCTGGGGGGTGGCCACCACATTTCAGCATACTGCCAGATCTCTGTTCGTTTGTCACAATTATGCTGGTATAATGCCATATCCCTGTCGAAAATTTTGTCAAGGGGTCTTTAAGAGAAATTTTGTTTAAAAAATACTTTGCAAATTCAGAACACGCTATCCCTTTAAACCAACTAGACTCTGAAAAGAACCTTATTAAAGAGGATTTTATGAGTTTTAAAAGAGAATTTTTTCTTTTAAGAAAATGTTATTAAAATGAATTTAAGAATTCATAACGTACACTTATGAAAGTAACGTATTTTGGATTGTTTTTGGAGTACTTCAGTTTAGGGGTCTAAAAGAACTCACGTTTAAGAGTACTTTGTGAAAAATCTCCTGAATATGAGTTTGAAAATGCCAATAAAAAAACCATAAAAAATCTGATAGGAGTCCGAATAAATGAATTTTGAGAATCTAAAAGTATAATTTTGTACTCTGATTTGAGCTCTTAACTCATTTTGTACAAGTGGTCGAGATCTCGACCACAAACTTTTACTGTTTTTCATTAAATAATTAAAAATATTAGGTGATGAAATGAAATTATTTTTTTTTTAATTTATAATTAAGTTTGGCGTATTGGCTTTCCGACCTAACGTTTTTTACCACCCCTCCCCTTTTTAAAGTTCCACCTGGGAGGACACAAAAATTACTAAAAATAGACTATTGTTCAACTAATTGTAACTACTTGCATAAAAAAAAACAATAAAAAAGGGTTATTGATTTATATAGCTAACAGCTCAAATACATTTCAATATATACAAACTAGTTATTACAGCTACTCTTGCTGATCGCCAGGCAGCCTCGAACATGGCTGGTCGAGATCTCGACCGCTGGGATAATTAGCGCTAAAAATTGGTTCAATGTAGCCAAGTTTACAACCATGATTGGAGAGTTAAAATGTCAAAATTTCGCTGTCTTTTATATGTCGGTACATTTAATTAGCGCGGAAATTTGACATTCAATAATAATGTCCAACTAATGCAATGAACAAACACGTTATGGTAAGTATGTGTTAGTGTTGAGTCTACACCAAAATTTCGCGTGTAGAATTAAATGCCTAAAAATTTGTAATTTTTGTAAAATTTTTTGCTGTACCCCTAGCCAAAATTATTGCTTATTTCAATAAGTATATGGGCGGGGTTGACTTGCATGATAATGCAGTCGCTAATTATCGAATTGGAATCAGAGGCAAAATGTGGTGGTGGCCACTTTGGGTTACCTGCTTGGATAGCGCCAGTGTCAATGCGTGGAAATTGCATTGCATGGTTGCTGAAAAAAACCAAACAGAAGCCCATGAGTCAAATTGATTTCAAGAACTCCGTAACAAAAACTCTGTTGTTATCCGTCGAACCGGTAACAAACACCAAATTAACTTCTGATGAAGAAAATGGAAGTGACGACGACTTTATTGACCGCCCAACATCATTGCCCAAAATAAAAGGTATGCATATGTCTATGCGTGTAAAGCACTGCTATCGCCGATGTAAAATATGCAAGAAGCATACTGCCTATACTTGCGCTAAGTGTAATATAAATTTACATGTGGGTAATTGCTTCGAAGTCTACCACACAAATTTAAAATAACTTTGTTTGACCTAACATTTTTGAATAAAAAAAACCTACATCAATAAATAAAAACAATTTCTTAATTCCTCGATCTTTTTATTCATCTGTAGCTTTCGCTGTCATATTTACTTATTCTTAATTAACCCGTTTTTATAATAAAATTTATTTACCATTTATATTGTTTTATTTCATACCATATCACACAGAAAATTGATTGCTCTAATTATCCCAGCGGTCGAGATCTCGACCAGCTTTTTTCACAGGTAGTCACAGGTAAAAAAACATCCAAAAATTATTTTTAGCCTATTTCTAGCCCTAGCCCTGAAAATTTCATTAAGATATTAACACATTTATGTAGTCTGGTACAAAATGGGTTAAAGGCGGAAATTTTAAAGGAAAAACTTCACTTTCAAGAAACATAAAGGATCTCAGTATGAGGGCTCAGATTCCTACAAATGAGTCATAAAAGACTCTTTAAAGACTCATATTATTTGCAGGGATGATGTTTTTGAAGTCTGTGCTCAATATCGGTATTTGAGTTTCGATACTTGACACAATACTTTTGTGCATATTTTATCGGGTATTTTTCTAATTACATTGAAATTATCATAAAAGAAAACTTTTTAAAAAGTGCACTTAAAAATTCACCTCAATGAATTTTTTCTTTTACATGTTTTGTAAAAATTGTTTAATCATCCCGGAATTTACGTCCAATAATTTCGGATTTTTCGGAATATCAAGATTTCGAATTTTCGACGTAATAAAAGTTTACTTCTGAGTACTTTTTAATATAGGCTCGATTGTCATTCTAAATTTACTTACATAAAAAGCCTTTTATGCTGCTAAAAATTAAAAAAGGCAAAAAAAAATTTAAACTTTTTGTCTTGCTTTGATGTTTGGATAGCACTTTATTTGATATTTTTTAGTAGTACTTTATTTGGTGAAAAAGGTGGAAGCGATCGAAAGTATTGTCAAAAGATCTAATCAAACAAAAATTTAAGTGGTTCTTGTCTGCATCAATATAAACGAAAAATTCTGCGAAGTGTGCACAAGTTTTTTATGAAAAATGTTTAAAAATATGCTGGAATAATGTTGCTTTCTTTTTATAATTGTTTCTTTGAAAAATCTTTACTAATTATTTTTAACGTTACAGATTTTTTCTTTCACAGATCTAAACATTTGTTTATTTTTATTTATTTAATTGAAATAAAAAAACATATAAAGTGTATTCAGAACCGTAAAAATCGAAAACTGAATGAAATTGAGTTAAACTTTGTATTATACGAGTATTTATTATACTTACAAAAGTCCAAATTTCATTCAATTTTTTTAAATTTCGTCATCATTTTTCAATTTTTGCTGCCATTTATCATGTTTGTTTGAATTTTTTTTTTGCAAGACGTGTTTCTCAAATTATCACTTCGATAGAGCTGCATACACTCATATATAGCTCAGCTGCTACTATTTGCATAAAAATAGGTTACAGAATTGAATACAGAGAAAGGAGATCCAAAAGACCCACTCAAAACAATACCTTAAAAAGAACTGAAATTAAAATTTAAAACCTTGGAAAGACTTAAAGACTTGGAAAGACTTAACAGCTACATAACTGGTATTCGCTCAAGACGGCTTAAGAACAAAGTGTGGAAAATCTGTAAAACTCAGAACAAACATTCACGATTCGAAGTAAATAACTCTAATACTATATTGACTAGGGACACGATGAGACAAAAACTCTATACAAATAAGGGAACAGCTTAAATACAAATTATCAAATCAAACGCAAGAAAGCAATAAAACCATCAAATCCAACGAAAAGAGTGAAGAAAGACAGCGACAAAGATATCTTACCTTATATGGATGACACTGAGATGTACTGGTCATCAATATGGTCCACCCAATCACACCACAACACAAACGCAGAGTGAATTGACGAAGAAAAACAGAGACACCAGAACCTTGAAGAAATGTCACTGTCATCACCGTCTATCATCAGCCAAAGTCAAAGAGATCATTGCTAAGACTCATAACTGGAAATCACAAGGGGGTCCATTCCCATTCTGCGTTATCGTCATATGAAATGTGTTTTCAGCTTTACACGAAAAACGCGATTCCCGTTGTGTGTTAAAAGCGCAACAGCTGTTTATTTTTTGCTGAAATGAAAACAAAGCTAACGCTGGTTGCAAACGCGCGTTATCGACTTGCTATATTAGGCCCCTATTATGTACGTATTATGTATGCGATGGTATGCGATGTTGACTCGCTTCAACTACATTTTTTTCATATAACGTATTGCATATATTTTAATTGAACCATGTAGTTTGCTACCATCTAGTAAGAATTTTCAAACGACGTAGTTCAACTGAAATGTATGTAATAAGTTATACGAAAAAAAATTAGTTGAATCTAGTCAACTTAAGTTGAGTTGTAATACATAATAGGGGCCTTAATTTCGGCTATTTTATGCTACCGAAAAACTTGTCTTGGTTATATTTATTTATTCCAAATTCATTACATTTTTCTATTTTATTGTTTATTTTTATATATAGTTGTACTTTCTCAATCAAGTTTATGGTTTTGGGAAAGGGATATAAGTCGAAGTGTTCCTTCGCAATTCTGGTGAATGAGTTTTCTTCATCGTGAAGTCTCCTCCTAAAAATCCTTGGATTTTCTCTACATAAAGCAATAAAAAGAATGTTGAAGTCATAATAAAGTCATCATCATGTTCAATAAAGTAATTTTTGTAAATGTTTTCTACTGTCTAATACGTTGTTTACATTTATTTTTCATATAAGCTTTGTTTTATTGACATCCAGCAACTCTCAAATGCTATTCAGCAACTACTTTCCATTAGGCAAACCAGGGGGTCAATTCCCGTTTTGCGTTAAAGTGAAGTGAAAAAAAGCTTTTCACAATAGTTTTCATTTAACGATTTCACTTTTTCACTTCACTGCGCACAAAAACGCGATTCTTGTTCGCCTAATGGAAAGTTGTTGCTGAATAGCATTTGAGAGTTGCTGAATGTCTATTAAACAAAGCTTTTATGAAAAATAAATGTAAACAACGTTTTAGATGGTAGACAAAATGTACAAAAATGACTTAATTGAACATGATGATGAGTTTAATGTGACTTCAACATTTTTTTTATTGATTTATGTACAGTAAACATAAGGATTTTTAGGAAGAGACTTCGCGATGAAGAAAACTCATTCACCAGAATTGCGGAGGAACATTTTGACTTATATTGCTTTCCCAAAGCCATAAACTTGATTGAGAAAGTAAAACTATATATTAAAAATAAACAATAAAAAAGAAAAATATAATGAATTTTGCATAAATATATATAACCAAGATAAATTTTTCGGTAGCATAAAATAGCCGAAACTGATATAGCAAGTCGATAACGCGCGTTTGCAACTGGCGTTAACTTTGTTTTCATTTTAGCAAAAAATAAACAGCTGTTGCCCTTTTAACACACAACGGGAATCGCGTTTTCCGTGTAAAGCTTAAAACACTTTTCATATGACGATAACGCAGAACGGGAATTGACCCCCAGAACCGCGTTTTTGTGAGCAGTGAAGTGAAAAAGTGAAATCGTTAAATGAAAACTATTATGAAAAGCTTTTTTTCAATTCACTTAACGCAAAACGGGAATGGACTCCCAGGACTGGATAAGATATGTGGCGGTGAAATCGTATAATTTGGCAACTTGATGGAATCCAATAAAAAGTCGAAGATATGGCAACTCGATCAGAGGATAGACACACTTGATCGAATATTGTACATTTCACTTATTAAAAACTGCACTATTGAATTGTTTTCTTCATTTTTTATTTTGTCTTGAATTAATTAACAAAAGTGGTAACAAAGTCACTAAAGTAGTGACCCCGATGTGATAATGGCAGATAATCTAAATGACGTCCAAGCTACGACTACCAATATCAATGCGCGGCAAGCTTCAGTGGCCAACAAGGTTCCGATTAACAGCGACGACGCCGGGACCAGCCAGGCTGCGGGTGCGTACGAAATAGCTCCTAATTGTTATGCTCGCCTAGAATAGTCACTGTTTATCGAAAACGACGTGGGAAACTGGTTCTATTTGTTGGATTTTTACTTTCGTGCCTCTGGAATTTTACAAGATGATTGTAAATTTGACACTGTTTGTTCGCAGCTACCGCCTGTACGCATCACATAGCTAAGACCAATAATTGAGTCACCACCCAACCGTGGTAAATAAGACTTCATACGCACTAGATTAACGAACTATTTTGCCGACAGCCAACAAAAACGACTTCATCGAGTTCTACAAGATATGCCACTTTGTGACAAAAAGCCAAGCCAGTTGTTCTACGAAATGGTCCAAGCCGCAAATGGAACCTTGAGTGAACAATTTTTAGGCATTACGTTTGCCACACAGATGTTTAATGCAGATTTTTGCATTACGTTTAGTACAAGTAGCGGCTATCATCGTCACAAGGTCGGCGTCGGAAACAACACGAATTGTAGATGCCATCATGGAAAACGTCGAATTACGCCAAGTTCATACCATTACACCAAACAATAAGCCCAGTATGGTCGTGGTAAATGGCTGCGGCCCAGAGGTCAATGCATCGTTGTCTGCAGAAGTATCTTCTCTGGTCAGTGAATTGCCCAAAATGTTGGCGCGGGGTCGGCAGCCTCGACCAGCGCGTTTCCAAACACCAGGTCGATTTAGTTGTTCCCGAGCATCCAGTCAAAGTCTATGATTGAAAGTTTATGATTGTTGGTATTTTGGTGATTAACTAATTTCTATTAATCTAACCAAACGCAATAAGCAGAACACGAGTAGATGCTAGAACTAGAACGAATGAATCGTTTTTTTATTTTTTCCTTTTATCGCTTGAAAGCATCAGGGTTGCTTTCAAGTTCGAAAGTAGTAACTATGTTTACAAAGTAGTGAACTTCAACTCAAAATGATACAGTAATGTAAATGTACATAAAAAGTAAATCTTTACTAAGATATAAAAATATATGTGAAAATTAATTAAATATTAATTAATGAAAAATATAAATGGATTTTATTAAATGAGATCGCTACAATATCCCCCTCCTAGTTGCAAACTAACGATAACGCTGGGGAATATTAACGCGTCGTCCCGCTCTGGTAGTTCTTTCAGGAGAGCTCGCTGCGTTTTTTTTCTGTTCAAGCTGTTCGCCGGAAAAATCCCTCGATGTTGTAGCTTCGGCCGGAGATTTGGTTTGTTCGTCGTATACAAAAGCTGCTTTGAGGCGGTCGATAGAAACGCTGACTACGCGGCGTAGCATTTTGATTTTGAAAAATTTTTCGGACCTTTCCACAACTTCGAAAGGTCCCTCGTATGGTGGCTCCAGAGGTTGACGAACCCGGTCAACTCTCACAAAACATATTTGCAACTTTGCAGAGCGGGCTGTACGAACGATTTATCCGAAATGTGCCGTGACGCTGGAATTGGTTGAAGGATCGCATTGTTTCTCGAAGCACCTTGACGAATTCGGTCTCCGGTGTATAGTTGTCGTTGCTTCGCTGTTGAAAAAATTCGCCGGGAAGACGCAGTGGTGTGCCGTATAGCATTTCAGCTGGACTAGCACCGAAATCTTCCTTGATTGTTGCTCGCAAGCTTAGCATGACCAGACAAGCTTAGGTGAGACTCCAGTCTCCGGACGCGTGGCATTTCATGGCAGCTTTCAGTGTTCTGTGCCATCTTTCCACCATGCCGTTGGCCTGCGGATGGTAGGCTGTTGTTCGCAAGTGCTTGACGCCCAATAGCTGGTTGAGCTCGCGGAAGAGGCTGGACTCGAATTGTCGACCTTGGTCCGTAGCTATGCGCGCAGGAACGCCGTAGGCTGAAATCCAACCTGTGAGTAGGGCGTAAGCGACTGTTTCGGCTGAAATATCTGGAATAGGCACTGCCACCGGCCACCTAGAAAATCTGTCAACACAAGTTAAGCAATATCTATTACCTCGAGATGTTGGTAGTGGACCGATTAAGTCCACGTTTATGTGGTCGAATCGCTTATCAGTGGCTGCGTAAGCCCCTACTGTGGACTTTGTGTGGCGATGTACCTTCGCTCTTTGGCACTGGATGCAGGTTTGCGTAAACCGTGCGATGTCTTTGCGCATTCCCGGCCAAACATAGCGTGCTGCAACCAGTTTCTGCATCGCTTTTGTTCCTTGGTGCGCCAATCGATGTAAAGTGTGCATAACTTGCTGACGAAAACTTGCTGGGACGTACGGTCGAATTTTGTTGTGCGCTGTATCGCACACGAGTGTCGCTGAAGAATGTGGAATGGGTAAATTTTTTAGCACCAGAGAATTTTTTTCTCGCAAGGTGATCAACTCTTCCAGTTCCGGATCGTTGTTTTGCTCTTTTGCAAGCGCTTCGAAATTGATGGCATCCGTGAATACCGCGTTAATTCTAGACAACCAATCTGCTATGTCGTTGCTTCTACCCGGCATGTAGCGTATATCTGTTGAAAACTGACTTATGTAATCGAGTTGTCGTGCTCTTCGTGGCGCTGCTTTTTCAATTTTTTGGCGGAAGGCGTAGACCAACGGTTTGTGGTCGGTGAAAATCACGAATTCTCTGCCTTCGAGCGTGTGTCTGAAATACTGGATACCTTGGTAAATTGCGACTAGCTCCCTGTCGTAAGTGCTATATTTCAGTTGCGCACTCGTGAGCTTTTTCGAGTAGAAGCCTAGTGGTTGAACTACACCACCAACGACTTGGTGGATTACCGCGCCTACTGCTACATCGGAGGCGTCTGTACTAAGCGTCAGCTTAGCATTGGGAGCGAGGTAGCCCAATAGTGTGGCGTTCGCCAACTCATCTTTGCAGGCTTCGAATGCTTTCATAGCGTCAGGTGTCCAAACTACAGGTGACATGTCGTTTCTCTTGTTGCCGGTTATTAAACTCTGCAGCAATGATTGGTGAAGAGTCGCTTTGGGAATAAAAGTACGATAGAAATTAATCATTCCTAAGAATTTTTTCAGATCTTTTGCTATTTGCGGTTTTGAAAAATTTCGAATAATATCTACTTTATTTTCTGCGGGTCCAAAACCATTTTCGGTTATAGTATGGCCGAGAAAATTTATTTTAGCTTTGCCAAAATGGCACTTAGCCACGTTTATTGCTAAGTTGTTTTGTCGCAGTCTGTCAAAAACGAGTTTTGCATGCTCCTCGTGCTCGGATTCGCTTTCCGAAGCAACGAGTATATCGTCGATGTACGCGAAGGTGAAATCGAGCCCTCGAAGAACATCGTGGATGTGTCGCTGAAACGTTTGCGCAGCGTTTCGAAGACCAAAGGTCATATACATAAATTCGAATAGGCCGAACGAAGTAGTTATCGCAGTCTTCGGAATGTCGTGTGGGTGAATGGCGATTTGGTGGTAGGCGCGTTGCAAGTCGATCGATGAAAAAATTTTTTTCCTATGCAATATGCTCGTGACGTCCTGTAAAAATGGTATAGGATACCTATCCGGCTTTGTTTGCGCATTTAGTGCGCGGTAGTCACCGCACGGCCTCCATGCTCCATCCGCTTTTCGTACCATATGGAGGGGACTGGCCCAGTTGCTCTTCGATGGGCGACAAATCCCCTGCTCGATGAGATATTGAAACTCTTTTTTCGCAGCGTCGAGTTTGTCACCTGTCAATCTGCGGGGGCGCGCAAACACAGGCGCACCTTTAGTTTCGATGTGGTGTGTGACCTCGGTGTTGACAGGCTTACGATTTGAATTCAAAACGGTAAGGTCTTTGTACTCAAGCAAAAGATTTGAAAACCTATCTTTGACTAAAAAAGAAGAAATTGTCACAGTACCTGTTACCTCTGCCGTACCCTTTGATTCCAGTAGCGTTCTACGGTCAATCAGCATTCCGCGTTTGGTGTCGACAAGTAAATCAAAATGTTTTAAAAAGTCGTGACCGATGATAGGCGTGGTCACGTCTGCGATTATGAAATTCCATTGGAAAGCTCGGCGTAGCCCAAACGATAGTTGAATGCGTCGCTCACCATATGTTTTAATCGGCGTACCGTTTGTTGCAAACAATTTGATGGAATGAGAGCGTTTAACTTTATCATTAGTTCGCGGGGGAAACACAGAAACATCAGCGCCTGTGTCGATTAAAAATTTAAATTTTGAAGTTATGTCGGTTAATAGAATGCGCGCTACGCTGCGGTGAAAGTCGTTGTTTTGACCGCCTGCAGAAACAGGCGGCGAATCTAGTTTTTTCTTGTGAAAAATTTGCATGGTTCGCGGCAATTTCGTGCTCTGGCGCCATGTATTGAGTGGTACCAGCAAAGATCCAGGTCTCGCGATGGTGTGGATGCACGACCACGGCTCGTACTTCGTCGCGATGCCGAACGGCCACGTACAAAATTTCGGCCACCTCGTGAATCGCTTCTTAGGAGTTCCTCAAAACGTCGTTCCATGCGCTCTATGCGCACAGAGATTTCGTTGACGTTCGCTGGTTGCGCGGTCGGTGTGCTGCTGACGGCGTTCGCTGAAAGTTGGAAATCGCCAACTTCCAAAATTTTGTCAGCCAACTTTGCTAACTCGTCGAGCTTGGCATCGGATGCTTGAAGTATAGCTCGCGCATGTGGTGGCAGCCTTTTGCAGCCAAAGCGATTTCAAAAATTCTGCACTGACCTTGTCATTGGCCAGGTTGCTTAGTTCATTGAGAAGTTGTGTGGGACGTCTGTCCCCCAAATCCACTTCAGACAGCAACTTACGAATTTTTTTTGCTCACTGTCACAAAACCGTTCGATAATACACTTCTTCAGATGGTCGTATTTTCCGTTCGTCGGCGGCTTCAAAATGGCGTCTGAGATTTGTGATAGAACATTCGATTCAATTGCCGCTACAACGGTATTGAATTTCGACCAGTCACTGACGATACCTGCGATGGCAAATTGAGCTTCAATTTGTACAAACCAAATCTCCGGGCGTTCTGTCCAAAACGGCGGGACTTTTACGGAAACCTTGCTGACGATGGTCTCCGTGCTGCCTGCGTTTGTTGCAATCGTCTCTGCTGGCAACGGGTGCTCCGGCTGCTGCTCGCCGGCAGAATCCACTGGTCTTCTTTGTTCGTTGTCGGTCATCGCTCGTGTTCGCTCAAAAATGTGAAAACTATCAAATTTAATGCGATAACATTTAATTTTACTTTATTAACTTAATCGGGGTCACCACTTTGGTGATTAACTAATTTCTATTAATCTAACCAAACGCAATAAGCAGAACACGAGTAGATGCTAGAACTAGAACGAATGAATCGTTTTTTTTTATTTTTTCCTTTTATCGCTTGAAAGCATCAGGGTTGCTTTCAAGTTCGAAAGTAGTAACTATGTTTACAAAGTAGTGAACTTCAACTCAAAATGATACAGTAATGTAAATGTACATAAAAAGTAAATCTTTACTAAGATATAAAAATATATGTGAAAATTAATTAAATATTAATTAATGAAAAATATAAATGGATTTTATTAAATGAGATCGCTACAGTATCTTTGGACTTTCGGCTATAAAGCATCAAACTGTCGGCCACCGTACAGCTTTCATTGTACACAGACAGCTGCCTCGCAACTACAACAACAATGACTTTCGATGGCGAGTCATGATGCAAAACTTGCAGGCACATCAATTGCAGGTGCCATCAATCGACTTTGCGTACATGACCAATAGACAAATAGGCGTTTCTTAATGGGCAAGGTTGTTGAAGTTTCATGCATTCCACCATCAAGTACGCTTAAAAATCTTCGAGCAACATCTATGTAACTTTTCGCTTTCAATGGCTCGCCCATAAAAGTATTCGGCCAAGTGAACTATGAACTCAACCTTAGCCTCCGTCGTCCATATGTGTGGACATTTATCGTAGCCAATGTGTCATTACCAATAATTGGAGCAGATTTTCTCAAACACCATGATTTGATGGTGGACTTAAAATGCTCCTGTCTAGTCGACGCACGCACTCTCGTACAATCAAAATCAATCGTCGCAATAACAAGCCATGAACCATCGTCGCAAATTATCTATAAGCACGCACTATTTGCTGATCCAAATATCACTCGACTGGCACCGCCAGGAGCTTCGACCAATTCTAAAGCACTTCACTACATTGAAACAAAAGGTCCACCCTGCTTAGCTCGTGCACGGCGATTACCTCCTGATAAGTTGGAGGCAGAAAAAAAGGAATTCGAGTTGCTCATGCGTGCTGGCATTCACATTCCATGCTTGATAATGCAGCGCAGCTCTCACACCCTTCATCGGATCCAGAGCTAAGTTTAGTCACAGATGCATCGAATTTAGCAACTGGAGCAGCTTTTAATAATGAAGCGGAACCACTTGCCTATTTTTTTAAGAAGTTTTCAGAAACGCAACAGCGGTACTCTACATATGATCGAGAATTAACCGCGATGAGCCATACGTCATTTTCGAGATCTACTGGAAGGGCGGAAGTTTCATATTAAAACTGACCACAAACCACTAGTGTTTAAATTCAAACAACGTTCTGAAAATCGTCGCCCCGCCAGGTCAATTACCTGTCCTTCAACAGCCAATTTACCACCAACATACGATATATTAAGGGTGATAACAACCACGCTGCTGATATGCTGTCTCACATAAGCGCAATATCTTCAGATGCAAATTTGTATTTAAGGCCCGCGGATTCACAAGGAACAGACGTTGAACTAAAAAAACTACTCAAAGGTACCACGCATAACTCATTACAACTAACATTGTTTGCCTTTCCTCAGATAGCAAGGCCAATTAATTGTGACATCTCGCATAATCGTGTTCGACCATTTATTATTCAAGACCTTCGTAAAGCAGACGTAATGTTTCGCTCGTCAGCACGACTTATGGCTGAACGATTCGTTTGGCCAAACATACGCCAAGACAGCATTAAACTCGCAAAAATGTGCATACCGTGTCTGACTACAAAACTGAATTAGAACGCTATTCAACATCTGATCAACGATTTGAAAATATTAATATTGATATAATTGGTCCTTTTCCACCTAGCGAGGGTTATCGATATTTGCTAACAATCATCGACCGCTAAACTCGGTGGCCAGAAGCTTTGCCGATGATGGACATGACAACAGCCAACTGTGAACAGGCTCTCATTTCCGGCTGAATCGCTTGATTCGGGTCACCAGCACAGATAACTTCTGATCAAGGGTGCCAATTTACGTCTGCAGTGTTTACAGAATTATGCAAATGTATAGGAATAAATATTACGATGACTACATCTTATCACCTGCAATCTAATGGAATCATAGAGCGGTTTCATCGAACGTTAAAGACCGCTATAAATCGTAACGATGCTTCGAATTGCTTGAAACGCCTACCCTTAATACTGCTCAACGTTTAAAGAAGATATTAAAGCCACCCCGGCGGAACTAGTCTACGGCACAATGTTGCGTCTTCCGGCCGATTTGTTAGCACCGTGTTCAGAGTGAGTTTTTCCAGGACCTGCGGCAGTCAATGCGCACTCTTGTACCACATCAAACAGCTTGGCATTCGAAACGACAACCTCATTCACAAGGATTTAAGCACATCAACACACGCTTTCGTGCGCAACGATTCTGTAAAAGCGTCAATAGTTCCACCTTATGAGAGGAATTTTGAGATTATTGAGTGCAGTGATAGGTTTTTGACACTTAAGATACGAGAAAAACTTTTTAAGATTTCACTGGACCGTCTTAAGCCGGCGTACCTAGAAGCTATGCAAGAGTATAACGAACAACTTCCCATGCACAATTTATTGGAAGTGCCACCACCACAACGAATACTGTCTCAGCCTTCTCGCACTCGAACGGGTCGTCACGTCCAGATTCCATAGCGTTTTCGCTAGGCGTGCTCGAGTTTTCTGGGGGCCTTTGTGGCGGTGAAATCGTATAATCTGACAACTTGATGGAATCCAATAAAAAGTCAAAGAGATGACAACTCGGTCAGAGGATATATACACACTTGAAAGAATACTTTTACTTATTAAAAACTGCACTATTGAATCGTTTTCTTCATTTTTTATTTCTTCTTGAATTAATTAACAAACGTGGTAACAAAGTTACTAAGGATACAACACAATGTAATAGCATCAGCTTCTTATTGCCAAAAGGCAGTAGAATTAATTCTATTCCCGAAAACGGTCCTCCAATAACCTGCCTGCCGACGATCTATAAGATTATGACTGCTTCCTTAATATCCAATATCCAATCCAATAAAGCTAATATCCAATCTAATGCAAAACAACATCAAATGCGAAGAACAGAAGGGGTGCAGCAAACACGCTAAAGAATGCAAAGAACAGCTGACCATAGATCAACTAATATTGGAACAAACTGTTCAACAGTCTAGAAATTTACATGCATAGATTATTAAAATAAAACTGTAAAAAAAATTCTTTGATAGTGTTCCACATAGCTGGTTAATTGAAATTATGGAAATATATAAAATCAAACCAAAAACAATTGGATTCCTGAAAGACAACATGACGCACTGAAGAACTAATATCGAAATATTTTTAAAAACAAGATCAATCAAAACCGCGGAGATTATTATACAAAATTGTATTTTCCAAGGCAACTGCCTCTCAGCTCTGTGTTTCTGCGTTGTTTTTAACCCGCTAAGCAATCTTATAAAAAACACAAATGGGCACACAGTAAAAAGTAACGTCAGTCAAACTGCGTTTAGTCACTTACTGTGCATGGAAGACTTTAAAATATATGCTTCGACACGCCTACTAGAGTGTCCCGTCCATATATGAAAAAAAATTTTTTTCGAGCTACACTATCGCAAGAGGTATCAAAATTTGAGAAATTTTACACAGATTACAAAAAGGTAAAAAAAAAAAATAAAATTGCGCGTCATCTTAAGGGCTCTACCGACTTTGTTGTTTCGTAAGTTTTACGTTTTTGCCGACTTAAACCAAATGTCTAAAATAATACAAAAATAAAGTTCCAAAGATATTTTATTATTGAAATTAATGTAAAAAAGCACAAGAAAATAAAAAAAAATAAATAAAAAAAGATTATAATCAATGACAAAAACTTAGAATTTAAACTTATTTTTGTGTCTAAAATTTGGCATTTCTGCTCGAGATTGCAACTTGGTTCTGATAAAGCCATCTCTAGAAGATGGGTCAGTTACACTTTGTGATGCCTCTGTTACCAGTTTAACACATCTTTCTGATTGTGTGTGACAAGGAAAGTCAACAATTTCCAAGCATTTATCTTTTCCCATGATTTGAAGATCCTGATTAGAAATATGTCGAAGAACCGGCGGTGCTGTAACCTGACACTCGTTCCACACAATAATTTCGGTGTAATCTCTAGCAGAAAAGTTCAATTTTGGTGGTTTAAATATCCTGCGTTTAATGCTACTTTCAGCTTCTCTAGCTTTTATTATTCTTTGCAATGCCAGCTCCCGAATGTGGTCTCTATCATCAAAAACATACTTATAAGGAGGTTTTCTGGGTTTGCAAAAAAAGAATTTCTTTGGATAACAGTATTCACAACAGATCTCAGATTTTTCGGTAAAAATCGAGAGTATTTAATCAGTTAAGGAACCAAATAGGAGCGTATACTTTAACCACGTAGTTGACCAGCAATTGAAAATTTTCTGATGGATCAGGGGTATTTAGGTAAAGTCTGAGTATACGACTAGCAGAAGTAAGCCATCTCGAGTGCGCCATTTTTCCAGGTTGACGGTTTGCCAGTTCAGGAGTACAGGTAGCAGTTGATACAGCTTGACATATCTCATAAAGATATTTTTGATCTGTACTTAGTTGATCCACCGCAGTTTTCGGCAAGTCAAACAAATTACCAGCCACCGCATTAAAAGTCACCGTGGTTTTATTTTCGCAACCAACTAATTTTTTTCCAATAGGTCCGGAATATTCTGTAGGACCCGAAGTGCAACCATCTAAGGTCAAGAATAAATGACGGAGGGGTAACTCATTGCAACAGACCATTGCAACGGTCTCTCCAAATACTGCTCTAAATATTGAATAACGCCACCCTTCCAACCGGTGTTAGTTGCAGTTCCATCACATCCAACGCAAATTACGTCATATAAATTCCAACCTCCACCCTCTAATAAACTTGTAATTGAATTAACTATTTCCTTTGCAGTGCCACGACTTGGCGTTGTGTGTCCCAAATAAATTGATCCAGGCTCTGCTAAAATTGATATGTGCTCTTCTAAGACTTCTTTGCGATGGTAACGATTTCCTATTTTCTCATTTATCAGAGTCTTGTCTTTTCGTCCATCAAAGTAAATGCTTTTTATAGCAATAGCTCCAATATCTTTTGTAGCTTTAGATACAGCTCTGTGGATTTTATTTTTATCAATAACCAGAGTTAAATCCTTGGCAGAAACCAAGCCTACGTCAGCCAAAACAGCAGAAGCAACAGCAGCAGCAGATCGCAACGATAAACCGTATCTATCACATACCTCAGCAACTGTTGGCAACGTTAATGTAGTTCGATTTGTCATTGAAGTTGATGGAGTCTCTTTTGGAGTCTGTCGAGGACGTGTTTATCGGGGATACCTCTATTATCGGATACATTTCTGTGGAAGAATCGCTTACCGATTCTTCATCACAATTTTCTGAAATAGAATCGTTTTTTTGAGTAGAACATGACTTTTTGCTGCCCTCATTGACTCTTCACTTTGTCGCTGCTGTCGTTTCATTAATCTAGCCGTTTCTTTCTTATCAACACCAATTATAACCATTTTCCGGTCATTTCCTTGATCCAACAAAAAAATTTCTCTCATTGATGGGAACTTTTTCATTTTTAAGCACAAACAAGATTCAAATGAAGTGCATTTACAAGCAGCAACGTCGAAAAGCTTCTCAGATGACTCTAAAAAATATTTCAATTTGTTTTGAAATCTATCATTTCGCTTGTTTTTGGGGTATCTTTTCAAATTGAGGTACTTTTTGAAATAGGATTTCAGTATTTGAATAACTCGTTCCTTAGTTACGATTGGAATTGAAGCTATGGCCCAAATATTATTGATCTTTATAGAAACAATCGCATATATATCTGAATTTGATGGATCCTTTCCATTATACTTCAATTTCAGATTGTTCTTGACAAATAAAATATATTTAATGACGTCCTTTATAGTTGGTAGCTGTCGATTGTCCAATTCTTTGTATGGACCCAATATATCACAAGTACGCCTTGAACTCATTATGTCGTGTAATTTTTAAACAATCAAAACGACGTGTATGTATTATTTCTAATTAGAAAAAAGGGTTTTTTAAAAGATTTAAAAGCAGATTACAGATTTTGTTTTACTCTAGTGTGTTTGGTCAGGTTGGCAACTGTGAGAAACGACAAAGTGACAATGTTTCTGTCAAAAGTGAACGCATGCATTGATGTCAAATGCAGGATGTCAATACAGGGATGTTAAATCAGTAACAGAACTACATCTCAGCATGTGGGATTCACTCAAATGTATAAATTTACGCTAACAAAGTAAATTTTTTTATAATAAAATATCACTATCATATTTACTATATCCCTATAAAAATGAAAATATGCCAAAAACTTGAAGGTCGGTAGAGCCCTTAGGATATAGTTTTATTTTATTTTTTAAATTATTCTTGTAATCTACAATCAATTACCCAAATTTTAAGGGCTCTTGCGTTAAGGAAAAAAAAAATTATCGGGAAACCCTAACGACTACACCTTCAGCAACTAGTTAATAGAAAAAGTCACCACGTTCAATAATGATATCCGCATGAAATTTGAGTTAGAAAAATGTAGGACAATATGCATTACCAATGACGGAAATTGAAGACGTTGACGTAGGAGTATCTAATATAAGAGAAATTGAGAAACATGTTGTTTACAAATGCTTGGGCATAATGCAAAAAAGACGCATTGAGAAGAAGAAAGTCAAGGACGCCTTGGAACTTAAAACCCCGTTTTAAAAAAATCGCAAGAGCGAACCTGCGCGGCAAACATTTAATTAAGGCTGTGAATACGTTTGCGATTCCAATACTCACCAAAAGCTTTGGAATTATTATTAATTTCGCCTTGCAGCGAAAGGTTAGAGCAATGCCTACATGTTTTAAGTTTTACCATCTTTAATCATGCTGCAAGAGAATGGTTGCAACGAGAAAAGAAGGCGGAAGAGGTTTAATAGATCTTCAGGTATTGCATGACAACCAAATACAATCACTCCGCCACTATTTGCACTGTAAGGCAGAGAGATCAAGTTTAATAAGGGCAATAAAGGAAGCGGATAGAAACTTAACACCTCTAAATCTGAACGGGCATTTTACGCAACTGGGCAATGAAACCAATACACGGTCAGTTCTACAGAGATATTAATGGCCAAAATGGTGATCAACTCATGTCAAACAGGTGGCTGTTAGACGGTAAAATTTTTGCTGAAACCGAAGCATTGCAATCCGAAATAGTGTTGTCTCAACTAAGAACTACAGAAAGCATGTCATGAAAGATCCAACAGTTGGAGAAGGCATTTGCCGGAGATGCAGAAACCAGACGGAAACTATTGACCACGTCATATCAAGCTGCACAACATTGGAGCCAACAGAATATAGTCAAAGGCATAACAATGTACATAGCTAAGATTTTACGTAAAAATCTTCTTGAAAAACACAAAAAACCACCCTACAAAACGGCCTACTATGTATATAAGCCTCCATCGGTGGTAGAAAATCGTAACATCAAAATTAACTATGATCGTACCATTCACTCCAAACACACTAGGCTTCACAATCGACCGGATATCACTGTTATTGACGAAGAAAAACGCAAGGGCGTCTTCATTGATATCGCTGTCTCGGCCACTAGAAACATAAGTTGAACATAAAGCGACAAACATAACAGATACTCCGAATGTGCTGTGGAAACTAAGCAGAATTGGAACCTGAAAGAAGTGAAGATAGTTGCAATAATTATCAGTGCAGAGGGCGTAAAACATACAAACTTGCTAGAGGATATACAACTTCTAGGACTGAGAAGTAGAATTATTGACGCTATGCAGCAATATGTAATAATTGATACCTGCCGCTAAAAAAAATTAAGCTCAATCTAAAACGCAACATTGCCAGGTATGGTATTATTATTTAATGACGATAAAAATCTCTGATAATGCTAAAGCTACATAAGTCGCATCTCAACTTTTTTAGCAACAATTAGAAATAACTGCCTTTACTCTGACCAAAATATTAATATTGTCCTAATAAAAATAACGAAATATAAGCTAATTTAAGTCCCTGATAAGCAAATTTACAACAAAACGACTGGACTTAAACCAGAATGCGATAACAGAAATAAGGAGAAAGAAAATTAATGTACAAGTTATGATAGAAAATATAACATTACTGTGAAAATGCGACACACAGTGAAGCGAGGTCTATGGGATGAGTGACAAAAATAGAAGGAACCGTCGTAGGTACATACAATTTAGAATGTATTATCTATATCTTTGTCTACATCTATACTAATATTATATAAAATGAAATTGAAAATTTAAGGTTACGACTTTACTCGAATATTACAGGGCCAATTTTTGTGAATAATATTTTAAAATATCATATTTTTACTACAGATTTATTTACGGATATTTTCTTTCGAAATTTTAATAATTAGTACATTTACTTAAGGTATTAAGTTTTTTAAGAAATCATTCCAGCTTCCACGCATTGCTTGTTTGTTGCGAGAGTTTCAATAAACTCCATGTTGCTCTCTATTTTTCTCTTTTTCTTCGTGCTCAGCTAGCACAGCGCAACAAAAAAAAAAAATCTGAGGAGCCTCGAGCAAGGCGAAAAGTGAGATAAATATAAATACTCCAAAACAAAACGAAACAAAAGAAAAGAAAAAAAAATATCATTTTTTATTTCTTTGATATGTATTGTCTTAACTCAATAAGGACGATGATGCCATATTGCATCACTAAGTCGGATGTCGCAAAACTATAACCTTATCTCATAAAATTTTGTCAAAATCAAAATTAGGTAAAAATTAGCACATGTGTGAAAAAAATTGTGCCGTCTTTAAGGCGTTAAGAAGGTTGATAAAAAAACATCCGTGGCGACTTACAATGGCCTGCTCGTTATTTCATAAATATAAAATGTCACATACATTTTCATCAAGATCGGCCTTGCCCTTGCCCTTAGTTTACCTCCCATACAAAATTAACAATAATAGTGCAATATCTCCAGTTGTAAAAGGTGCAAGAAACGAACTTAACTCATTGCTTTTATTAACTATATATTATCATATAAAAATATAATCAAGATCTGTCACGCCCTGTTAGCACCTTCCATACAAAATGAAGAATAAAAGTGCAATATCTCCAGTTGAAGAAAGTGTAAGAAACAAAATTAGCTAACTTTTTATCTACTACATTCACATAATTATCGTAAAAATTTTTTATCAATATCTAACACGTCCTACCATACAAAATGAAGAATAAAAGTGCAATATCTCGAGTTGTAAAAATTATAAGAAAGCAACTATCTTGTTTCATTATCATGTAATTATTTTATTCAGATTGGCCACGCTCTTCGCCCGCACAATTTTCAATGAAGTTTATTAATTCAAAAATATTTTTTTTAATAATTTAATTTATTGTTTAAATTTTACATAAATCTTAAGACCCAGCAGTTATTTTTTAGTGAATTAGAAAAACCAACTAGTTTGTTTCTAGCGCAACTTGTACTTGATATGAAATAGTGCAAAACACTTTCAGCGTAGAACAGTTCACTTTGATTTTATTTTGTTTTCTTGTCAAAATTTATACTGACAAAAATAAATTAATTAGATCTGACTACGTGTTGCTTAAATTTTTTTAATTTTCAAACTGTTTGAGGAATAAATTTAAAGAATTGAATAAAGGTAAATTTTGCATTATATTTAAAAATATAAAAAAAATCATATTTTACGGATGCACTTCTCTTCGTAATACATGTAAGAGATCTTATATATTAATACGCAAACATCAAATGCTGTCGTACACTTTATTGATATTTATTTTTAAATAAGGACAATGAAACGTATATCATTCAAAAGGTACTGCTCCATAGATGTGCCGAATCATGTAAGATTTTAAATTGATGACCTCTGACCCGAAATATTAACGTTGAAAATTTATATTAATTTTAGTAAGGAAACTCAGGGCTAGGAAGAGGTGTGAATGAAGTATCAGATGAAAGGTCTGGCTGCACAGTATGATAACGTTTTTGATTTGACCTTCGACCTGAAATATGAGCTTTAAAAAAGCATTTATTAAATAAAATCTAAACTGTAAGAGAAGGAAATTTAGACATTGATAATATGTGCAACAAGTACTTGAAATATTTTTCGCCATCTCATGCAAATACCGTACAAGAAGCATTTTCTTCTATTGTGATGGTGAAATTTCTTACAAACAGTAAATTTTGAAAAATGTCCATTATTTTAACATAAAAATTATTGTGTTGTCTCGAAAACTATAGATGTTTTTAGTACAACGTATTTTTGTATGAAAAGTCATTGGTTGAGAAAAATAGCGGTATACGAAAGCTTTTTTGGTAATATTTTTCATGGATAATATGTTAAAAAATTCCCGTTTTAATGAAATCAAAATTATAGAGATATCTCGAAAAATGTAGATATTCTCAGTACAACGTATTTCCATCGCCTCAGAATGAGAAAAAAAACCTATAAAAATTTCAAGTTTTGACTTTGCAAGCAAATATTTTAGCCATTTTTCAATTGATTTTCATCAAATTTTCTTCGTGTCTGTTCAATTCAATGTTTTATATGGTTCTAAAAAAAACCTCTAAAATATTCAATTTTTTGCTCAGAAAAACAGAAAAACTTTTTTGCTGTAATGTTTTTTTTTCTTATTAAAATTTCTTTTTTCATACTCTTTTATATGACATCTCATTTATATGCAAAAACAGCTTAATTTTTACACATAATTCAATAAACAGTTTTTATCATCGAAAATTATGAGCCCTCGGAATTTTTTGACGAAAATGAAATTTTTCAAAATGCTGTTTTTATATTTTTTACAAAGTTTTTTAGCTTTAAAAATAATATTTGTGAAAAATTATTTCAAACCACTTCAAAGTTATTTATACAAATCTATGTTTTAAACCATTTTGTTAACGTATAAATAGGCGTTGGCAAAACAGTTCAGTGCCATTTTCTCCCGTGTTTCTGAACCGATTTTGACTATTTTTTTTAAATCAGTTAGAGTAGCGAGAAGGAGTGCACCAAATGTTTTTGTGACTTTTTACCTGAAATATGAGCGTCGAAAGAATATTTCTGAAATAAAACCTAACTAAAAGAAATGGGAGAACATGGTGTAAGAGAAAATTTTTAGACATTGATAGTATTTGGATATTGATAATATGACGATATCTCGAAAACATTAACTTTTCTCAGTACCACGTATTTTGGTATTGAAACTTAAGATTTTCTTAGTACAGCACATTTTCTTAAGGTAAGGTCAACGACTCAGAATGAGAAAAAAACTCAGAAAAGAAATTGAAATTTGGACGAATTTCGACCACAGGCGATACTATATGTATATTTCGGTACCATTTTCGCCGTGTTTCTGAACCGATTTTGATTATTTTTTAAATGAATTCCCTTTATTTTGACATAAATGTTATGACAATATCTCGAAATTTATAGCTTTTTCAGTACAACGTATTTTTGTATAAGAAGCCCTGGTTGAGAACAAGAACGGTATACGAAAGTTTTTTTGGGTAATGTTTTTACAGATAATATATTTGAAAAAATGCCACTTATTTTGATATCAAAGTTATTGCAATAATTTGAAATTTAAGATTTTCTTAGTACAACACATTTTCTTAAAGCAAGGTAAACGCCTCAGAATGAGAAAGAATCGATTGAAATTTCAGAAATTTGGCCGAATTTCGACCACAGGCGATACTAATAATAATTAAATGTCTCCAAAGTTTGAACACTTTAAAACCACTTTAAGATCTACTTTATGACTTTTGAAAAAGTACCAGTTTGGAAATGCTCATAATAGAACTAGTTCTAATATCTTTTTGATGACATAAACACGTTTTCCCTATGACAGCAACACGTAAAAAGCGTCAGTTTGATCAACGTAAGGTATTGTAGTACTTGTAGTAACGTATTGGAACTAGTTCAGAGCTATTTAAAAATTGGTCCAATTTTCTGCCAATTCGTCGAATTCGGAATGCCGAATAGAAAATAACAGAGCAAATTATTTCGAGTCAGAAATTGAGATCCGAAATGAAATCAATTGTGTTCATTCGTATCATGATCTTAATTTAAAATAAATTCATTGATTTTATTATCATAATAATTTTTTTTAATATTTTCCTACGAGAAGATGTAAAAGGATCTGATGAAAGCAGTAACCCTCGGAATAAATCTATATTGGATAGTTCTTAAGAGTTCTTGCGGGTATGATTTGAGCTAATGTTTCTCAACTCTTTATGACTAGCATCTAAAGCAATACAACTAATATTTTTACATACATAAGCCCACAAACTTCATTACAATTCTTACCTATGGGCATTTTTATGGTTAAAAATGACGGCGTTATTAAAGAAGTCACTAATGGAGGGGCAAATTGTAACAAAACTTAAAAATTCTAGCGTTAGTTAATGTTGTAGCAAGAGTCCTAACAAACAATTTGAGACGAAACACGTTCAAATCAGATCAGCGTGTAACTCGAGAAACCTTGGCCCTGGCTGAAAATTACTTTTTTCGACGCCACCTAGCAGGAAGAAGATGCATAAAGAATAAACAAATTAAATGTTTAGGATACTGTTCCTTGTATTATTATTATCGTGAAAAAAGTTTGACGTCTCTATGTATTATAGTCTTTGCACAATAAAGTTGAGTGAGTCCTTTTTTTTGTTTCAAACTTGGAATGTCACTTTGTCATGTATTTTTTGGTACGCAATTGATGTTAATTTTCGTCATAACATGCTTTAGCAAAGTGGTTATAAAATCAATATTTGAAAGAAGTCTGAGTCCAAACTTTGGGAAGGAATTGAGAAAGGCGTATTTTAAGACATAATTTAAAATAAAAAAAGAACCAAAGTGTCCTTTTTTTATTTCGCTTGGGACTTTACGAAAAATTTCTTATTTTTTCACATAAATATACGTATTTTCGTCAAAAAATGTACCAGGAAACAGGTCATAAAATACTTATTTTTAAGTTTCGGCAGCCCAAATTTTGGGAATGTGTTGAGAAAGTGTTGTTTTAAAACATACTTCAAAATAAAATCGAATCAAAAATGTTCCTTTTCTTTAATTGTATATAAAAATTTAGTTTTTTTTTGGATTTGTAGAGCCTTTTCTGTGGTGTATGAAATTTTATTTGTTTATATTTTTAAAGTTCTTTTTTTGAGCAAGAACTTGCGAAATATGTCTGTATTAAAGTGTCGTATAGGAACTATGCTACATTTTTTGCGGTTTTGGAAAATATTCAGTACAAAACTATAAAAACTCAAATTTCGTTAAATTTTTATACACAGCATATAAAGATCATAACTACCACAAATGGAAGGATATTGAAAAATCCGTTTAGATTCACATTATTAGGACTCTTAGCTATAAATTTGCATACTTTTACAATTTTAAGACTTTTTCCAAACCTAATTTTGTCCACCTCGTTTCACTGTGCAACATAGCCAAATAAATCAATAGACCGATCTCAAAAAACTGCGACTTTATTATTTCATAATATTATGATCTGATTCCAATTAAAAAAAAATAACAATATATAAACAACATAGCTTGAGAAAATCTAAACAACTTTGCTCCAATTTTAGAAAACGACGTCAAAATTGTTTGTTAAAAAAAATAAAATTTTGTGAACTTTAACGCGAAATTTATTTATAAAAATGCAGTAAAGACACGAACGCCTTCACACCAATCGAATAAGTAATAATTAGTAATAAAACAAACTAGGCAAGAAGTAATAAAATTTAAAAAAAAAGTTTTAAAACAGCCAGAAGTTGTGTTTAGTTGGAACAAATTGAAGCACGTAACGTCAAAGCTTCTAGCTTGATTTGGAATTAATCGATCATCGTTTGCTGGTGACGAAAATTTTTCCGAAGAAAAAGAAACACGAGCAAAGATAGTCACTTGCGCAGATAGGGAAAGGGAGAGAAACAGAGAGAGAGAGAGAGAGAGAGCGAGAAATTAAACAAACAATATCAGTTGTTCGAAAGTTCTTGGAGAAGTTCTGCGGAGAGCTAATATTGAAAGGTGCATTCAAATCAAATGACAAGATGTCCATGTTTCGCAGCTTTTGGAATTATCTAAGAGTTAAAGAAGGTTCAGGCAGCAGAGATTCCTCATGCAGCAGAGATGACTCACGCTCCAGAAATGCCTCGCGCGACACAGAAACCACTCACGATCCTCAAGCTGTTCGTCTTCCACTTCAAAACAGCGACTATGCATCGGACTCAAATACTGATTCCATGCTAACCTTTCATAGCCGTCAAAGAATCTCAGGTTTGAATATTATTTTGGATGATCGTGGAAACTCAGAGCATGCCAACAGAGCGATTCACAATAATCGTTATCATGATACGATGTCAGACTTTCTAACTTATTTACGTGAGGAACCATCAACAGCGAGTTCGAGGGCATTACATATTGAAAACTACACTACGTATGCATCAGATCTGAAAGAAAAAGTTGAAGAACCGAGAAAATATCAAAATAGCGCTAACACACAGGAGCACCCAGTTCTTGAGGAAAACAAATATAAAACGATTACGATACGTACTTTAAGCAAATCGACTCGCGATAAATTGACAACGGGACTAATAGAGGATCCAGATGATACTGCAGGATTAAAAACTGAATTACAGAACCACGAGACACGCTCGTATCGGATGTCTTGAACTTCAAAGCGCTTCAGAATCTCAAACGACCAGGCGTAAACCAGTCAAATTAAATCCGCTTAAACTGATGTGTAGAAAACCTACAAAATAAGATCTTTAGATCATCGGACAACAGATTGTATAAACAACATCTTTCCGAGACCAATGAGCTCATAACTTCTTCAATATAAGCATATAGAGAAAAATATAATATAAACAGTCACAAGATGAGATTGATTGAGTTCATTATTGAAAAGTTGATTGTAAGAGAGCTTTGGATGGTTAAAAAAGAAGGTTGAATTGATATTAAATTTTTGTTGTAAGCTTCAAATATATATAAATGAATCTAGACGCTAAAAGAGATGAGTGTTAATTATTTTTTTCATTAGCAGCTCTTGACACTGAAGTAAAGAGACTTTTGCCAAGCATCAAGTATGTGTTACCATTCCGTGCCATCGATTTGGCCTGATTTGGACTCAAGCTCAAGACAGTCCGACAGTCTGACAGTCAAGTGAACATTGAGCTTTGATCGATCAACAATCGTCATCTTAAGTCAACAGATTGTTTTTATTTTGTTGTGTTGTCCAACTTATCGATCGATTCAGGTGCTGTTTTTAGGGTGTGAAACAGGGTGAATCTCCCTCCCCTTGAGCTCTGATGAAATTTCTTAAAAAAAAACTTTTAAAAACGTATTTATAAATTATTTGTCTTTATTATTTTATCCTTAAAAGTATTGAACAACTGTGTCCGCAACTATTATTTTTAAATATGATGCTTCAAAAATTATCGTAAAGTACCCGTCAAATACAAAACTATTAATTGGACTGACTGTTACCTCGGGGTACTGGGTTCGAATTCTGGTCGGGCTTTGGTTCTACGCTTTTGTCTTTCTTTTTTTACTTCTTATCAAAAGAACTTAAAAATCATCAATTTATGATATTTAAATATCGTAATGTGTTGGTTGTGGTAAGAAAATTCTGTGGAGAGGAACGCTTAGTAACTTGATTTGACTGCGGCAAAGGCATCACACTTGCCTCAGATTCAACATCACATGTTAATACTGCTTTCTGCCACAGTGAGAGCATTTTAATTTTTTTATTTGAATTTATTTAGTATACATTAGCACAATAAGAACTACGTTATTTTACAGTACAGCAGATAGGTTGGATATAACAAATTAATAATTCTTAAAAAATAAATTTAATTAAAACATTTTAAAAATAAACTATGCGTGCAACGGCAATAAGTTTAAATCTAAATCTTTATTGCTAAGAAAATATTCAAACAGCAAAAATGTACAGTAAAAGGATAGAAGAAATTAAAGAGAAGAAAACTGAGTAAATACAAACATACTTACATACTTAGTTGGCGCTACAACCGTATGTCGGTCTTGGCCTCATCTAAGAATTTGCGCCAGCCATTTCCGTCTTTCGCTTGCTGGCGCAGTTGGAGATTCCAAGCTTCGTCAGGATGTCCTCTACTTGGTCTTTCCAACGAAGATGCAGTCGTCCTCTTCTGCGTTGACCGCCGCTGGGTACCGAATCGAATGTTTTCTTCACTAGAGTATCGTCTTTCATGCGCTGAACATGACCAAGCCAGCGAAGCCGCTCGATTATAATGCGCTTAACTATGTCGATGTCAGCGTACAGCTCATACAGTTCATCATTCCACCGTATTCGGTACTCGCCATTGACGCAGATTGGTCCGTAGATCTTACGAAGAATCTTTCTCTCGAATGCTCCTAAAGTCTGTTCATCTGAACTGCTCAGCGTCCAGGTTTGTGATGCATAAAGTAGGACGGGCATGATGAGCGATTTATAGAGCGTGATTTTCGTTCATCGGGAGAGGGCTCTGCTTCTCAATTGCCTACTGAGCCCAAAGTAACACCTGTTGGCAACAGTTATTCTTCGTTTGATCTCAATGCTGATGTCGTTGGTTGAGTTTATGCTGGATCCCAGATAAACGAAGTCCTTCACAATCTCGAAGGAGGTATTGCAACAATACAATTGTCAATACAAACATACTACACCAAAAAAATTTTACTTGATTACTTCCTATCCACCTTCAAACTAGTTATCGCACATCTTCCGAATCAACGCAAGGTGACACATTTAAAGGGGGCATCCGCTGAGCGTTGGTCCAATCTAAGAAGAACAAACCCTTCGAAGCTCTTCGTAAGCGTTATTTAGAGAAATAAGTTTTTTTTATCGAGAAATATTTTGCTTGGTTCTGGAATGTGTCAAATCAATACTAATTTACTTGAATCAAGCATTTTAAACTGTTAGACACTATTAAAATGCTCTTAGACACTGTTAAACTGTTAAACATAAGAAAAAAAACAGATGCGTCGCTGGACACACGAGAGAAGCGAAGCTTTTTCGCAGTTTCATAAGTTATAATTTAATAGTTTTTTAATAAAAAAAATTTTAAAATAAAAAATTTTAAATACCTTACATTATTATTTTACATTCATTTTTTAATTCTTTTTGTAAATGTTAATGAAATTATTGGTTTTTAATATACAAAATATCAAACGTATATTATGTAGATGTAATGTCATCGATATTTCTGGCAAATATTACATCAATAGTTGTCCTAATCGTGTTGTGCAAATATTTGGATCGCATATCATTCGAAAATTGTATTTATTAAATCGGCATTGTTTAACCCTCCATTACTAACTTGGGTAGATTACACGCAGTAGCACTAAATTAAAATTATTATGAACTTAGAATTACTAAATGAAACTAATAAAAAACTGTTTATAACTACTAAAAAAAAGGTTGAACTAATTTCGAATTTAAACATTTTTTAGATGTGTGCACTTAAAGTCTTATAATTGTGATTTTCATTTATGGCTGTTTTTATAGGTTAGTAATCCAGGGTTAAGGCCTAGAATTTGTATGAAATTGATTTTTTTTTATATTTTAAAAGTAAAATCTTTCTGACAATATTTTCACTTCTACAGCCGTTTTAGTAGGTATCGAGCCACAGTGTTTCGTCTAGATTCACTCTATAGTATGATAGTATGAGTATAGAGTCTATACTCATTAATCTTGAAACAACTTTTTTCGGCATGGTGTTGTAGAAAAAACAAAAACTATTTAGCGGAATCATCTAAAATTTAAATATGCTATTCATAACATCAGTGGCTTTCGCTGGAACTCAAATCAAAGTTTTATTTCAAAAACATCGTGTATCTTACACTTAATAACCGGTAGAAAACAAGCTGTTTTAAGAACTAAATTTTCAAAAGCGCGTCATTCTGTCAATTTTCAATATTTTTTTCTAGTTCCAGCCATAGCGGAATCACTCACAGTGATTAACAATATTCTTGGTTTTTATTTTTCAGATAAATAGAAAAGTCAAAATCTACAATACCGCCCAGTCCGCTTTTCCTAGAGAGCGCCATTTTGAATAAGATCAACAATTTTTAAAAAAAAAATAGTTTTTTATGATGAATAGTGTTACAATATACCTTAAAAGTTTAAATATCGTTGTTCAATATTTTAACTTTTTAAAATAAATCCTAAAAATACCTTAAATTTCCGAGCGCTAAACCACCGGCCTCGCCTTAAGTGTCTTTGAACATTCATGTCTGATTTTGCAATTAAAATCTACACCTAAAAGAATTGGCATCTTTTGATAATTTTCAACTTTTCCAACGAAACCTTGCTACTTTTGTTGTTTGGATAGCTAATGCACAATGGGTCTGTTCGGAAATGCATCATGATGCGCAAACTGCTTTTTAGCATAAACAAAATGTTAAAAAAGGCCCACTTTGCAGCACTGCAAACGTCAAACATTCTAAAATGTAATTATTTTATTAAGCGTAACTCATCATTCGCATCAAAAAAATTCACGTTACAATTTGGACGCTAAAAAATGACAGTAGTGCGCAGACTGCAAATCGAGATGCATTTCCGAACAGACCTAATGCTTTTGATCGATTATTGTGATCTGCTGCATCATAGCTTCATGCATTCACAATAGAATATGTAGGATCAGCGTTGCCATATGGTCCGATATATCGGATATGTTACAATTTTAATACTTGAATCCGACGTTCCGGTGTTTGAACAAAATTCTTCAAAATGTTACGATTTCAGAAAAAGTAGATCCGACGTCCGATTTTATATATATTTTTATATAAAAGGTGTTTTTTATAGAGTGATACAAGTTTTAATCATAATAAAACATAGTAATATATCTTTAATATCAATGAAACGGGCTTTATTAAATAGAAAATTTTATGACATTAATGCTTAAATATGATTTCGGTCATATGGCCACCACGACTGGCGCGTACAAGACGCATTCTGGAACACAAATTTTCACAAACTTTTCGCAGCATTTGCGGCCGTATCTCGCCGATAACTCTTTGAATGTTGATTTCCAGGTGTTCAATTGTTTGTGGTTTATCGATGTAGACAAGTGACTTTACATAACCCCAAAGAAAATAATCCAATGGGGTTAAATCACACGATTTTGGGGGCTAATTAATTGGGCCTTTTCGTGAAATTATTTTTTCGTCAAAAGTTTCCTTGAGTAAATCAATTGTAGCGCCCGCTGTGTGGCATGTGGCTCTTTCCTGTTGGAACCACATATCAGCAAGATTAATGCCAGCTAATTGAGGTACGAAAAAACTTCGAATCATGTTTCTATACCGTTCACCATTGACAGTAACATTCTGATCACCATCGTTTTTCAAGACATATGGGCCAATGACTCCGCCAGCCCATAAAGCGCAGTAATTTTTATGGGCTTACTAAACAGTAATTTTCTGTGGATGTAATGGTGTTTCGACAAAAGCTTGTGGACTCTCCTCACTCCAAATACGACAATTCTGTTTATTTACGTACCCATTCAACCAAAAATGGGCCAAATCGGAAAATAAAATTTTCCATGGAAATTCAAAATCAATATCAATTTGTGCTTCAGCCCATTCGCCGAATTGGAGGCGCATACGATGGTCGTTTGGCTTTAATTCCTGCACAAGTTGAATCTTGAAAGGTTTTAAGCCAAGATCTTTTCGTAGAATCTTCCATAAAGTGGAAGGACACAACCTTAGTTGCTGAGAACGGCGACGAATTGATTGATTAGGATCATCTTCAATGCTTTCCTGTACAGCGGCTACAGTGCGCACTGTTCGGCGTCTCACGGGATGCACATTATCAGTAACAGTAAATGTGGTCCGAAAACGATCGATTGTTCATCGAATTAGCAGCTCTGAAGGACGATTATATACGCCATAAAATGGACGAAGTGCACGATAAGTTTGACGAACAGAACCATTATTTTGAATAAAAATTTCCACAATTTGCACACGTTGCTCTGGTGTAAGTCGATCCATTATAAAATGTCAAAGCAAATTAAACAAAAAAAAACTACTAACTGTTAAATGGGTGGTCAATTCAAGCAGTGATGTCAACTCAAAGTTGTATCACTCTATAAAAAACATCATTTACATATAAAATTCCTCAGCTAACATTGAGCAAACTTTTAGTCAAATAAATATTAATAAAATTAAAGTTCGCAATAGAATAGAGTTAGACACAATGGAAGGAACTCTGCATACAAAAGATTATGTGCGTATGAAATCTTTTAACTCTTTTAGTCTTGAAATTGATAAAGAATTGATAAACAAATTTAAGAAAGCAATGTAAATATGACTTCGAAAAAATTATATTTTTTTATACATAGTTTTTTCACTAAAATCTAATTTTTTTGTAGTTTTTGCTGCCTTAAAACAACAACATTTTTTCGTTAATTTACTTGTTGCAAAAACTTTACATTTATAGAGTTAAAATTGAAAAGTTATGTATTATAGCTCTATGTATTTCATTTTTACCGATTTAAGAGATCTACATTAAACCAAACTGTGTTGCAAATGTATTTAATTTGATTTTTACTCTTCGTTTGTGTGTTCAAAAATATTTTCAAAATGTAATTTATTATAATGTATTTTCTATATTTATAATGATTATTGAATTGACTCTTGAAAAAAATGTGCTTTATTGAAATAAATAAACCTTAAATATTCATCATACGTATAATAAAATGCAATATTTTATTTGTCTTCTTTGTTGTAAAATGCGACTGAAAATTTCTTAGTTCTTGTTCTCAGAGTTTCACAAATACAACGAGAAATCCGACTAGCATAGTGCAAAAGTTACGCTGTAAAATTTTTTTTCATGGCAACACTGTGTAGGATAGTTAATAGCTTCAGAATGAATCTATTAACGTAGTGAAGGTATTTGGATTAGATGGTAGCGTGCTGGACTATCAACCGAAATTGGTTCGATTCTCATTGTTCTGTCATTAAAATATTTTTAATTTTACATTCTCTTGAATTTGACGCAAGAAAAAAACAACATTAATTCTAAGAAAAAGGTGTATGGATAAAAGTGTCGTTTTTGAGATTTCACTCAAGCAAATCACAAAACGAGGCGTCAAAAGCTTCGCTTCAAAAATTCCGTTGTGACTACTATTATATAAAATTGAAGTGCAAAATTTTCTTTTACCAGTTAACTCCAAAAGTACTGGGGCAATTTTTACGAAAAAAAGATTTGAAATATACTTTTTGTGCTGCAGCGTTTTATGGGGGTATTTTCCTTTCGAAACTTTTATATAAGAATATTAAATTAAAGTATTTTGTTTTTTAAGAAGTCATCCCAGATCCAACGCATTGCTTAATCGTGTTATTTTCATGCGTTTGTGTTGTGAGAGTTTTAATAAACTCCATGTTGCTCTCTACTCTTCTCTTTTTGCAATCAAATAGCATACTGCATGATAGAATTACCAGGTACTATAAATCGCTACTTTTACTCGTTACTTTGGGCATATAGTGTCAAATTGGTGTCAAATAAAAGTACTGCAAACACACCAAGAAGTAAAAGGGGATTTTTACTTTTGCCAAGATGTCTACATATGAACTTGAAGTCGGGGATTTTTTTGCTGTAAGTTACTTCTGTTGAATTTTATGCCATATCTTACATTTAATTTTTGATAAGTTAAAAATATAAGCGTCGTTATTTTGTGTGTTACTTTTTAATTAACTTATTTATTTTATATAGGAGAATATAAGTAAATGCAATATGTGGATTCTTAAAGTCAGACATTAGAAGTTTAAATCATTTTGTTTTTCTTATGCTTACTTAATTTTTGATGTAAAGAACTAATAAAATTGTTGTTTATCACGCGACTAATATCAAGTGCAAAGGCAAGATAAATATTTAAATTTTTTATTTGTATTAAGTTTTGTAAAATTACAAAAACAAAGTGCACAATGTTTATTCCCAAAATCATTTTTATTCAACACGGAAGAAGCTACTGGCTGCATTGTAGGTTTATTTAATAAAAATGATTTTAATTAGTGTTTCGTTTAAATTTTTTCATGATTTTTTACAGTAAAATGACGATTTTCATTTATATTTCCAAACAAAATTACACAAAAATGAGGTGATTTTAACAATACAACAATTTATTAAAGGTTCGTTCACAATAACTTTTAAATATTGGATATTTTATAAAAACTAATCACAAATACACCACATTGTGAATACCCCTATCGTTTGCAGATTTCTGGTTTGAAATAATACAAGAAGCAACACTGTTTCCACCTACTCGCTACATTTTGACACAGTTTATCCCCAGCTGATTTTCAGCGAATAATAATACCTGGTAATTCTATCACGGCATAGTGCAACAAAAAAAAGCAGATGAGCCTTGAGTTAGGCGAAATGTGCGATACATATACATAAGACACAGAGCTGTTAAATCAGCATTCATATTAAGAATTTTAAGTACAACTGAATAACAACTTAAGAACATGAAAGCAAAATTGATTTAATTCACATTCATTGTTAAAAAAAGATTAATTATTCATTTCAATTCTTTATTTTCGATATTCAGAATAATGAATTAATTTTTTATTAATTTGAATGCTATTCACAAAGAATTTCACAATTTTCAATTATTCGTTCTTTATTCATTATTAATTTTTTATTCGTTATTCAATATTCATTATTAATTTTTCATTAAATTTTTCTTTAATAGTATTTTCATTAAGCAGGCCTAAAAATAAAATTTTTAAAAAAACATCATAATCTACTGGATTGGAAGAATAAAATTAAAAACTGAGTGAAAAAAAATCAATTAAATTCGCAGTTATTTGCTCCTGGTGACTGAAAACTTAATTTGATGTAATATTTTAGAACGGCATCGAATTCAGCAACCAATTTTACATGGCGATAGGGATTTGTTGTAATTTTTCGGGTAAAGTTAATGCCAGTATAGAAATGAATAAATTCACATTAACTCAGAGGGCCCAAAAACCCGTTTTTAACTGGAACTCATCCAGTTTATAAAGAGTGTTGTCTTTTTTTTTTGGCGTTTTACTATATTTATGCAAGTATCTTTCACATGAGGGGGGGGGGGGGTGAAATCAGCATCAAAGTAGGATTTGACTATATCTAATAAACATGCAAATATTAATACTGTTAATTAAAAAATTAATACTGTCATGAAATATTACTTTTCTCATTCATAATTTGAGAACCAAACTTAAGCTTCAATATTCCTTATAGTTCAATTTCATATTAGTTCTGCGTCATCCCATTCGTGGGATGAACATTTTCCCAATGAAAATGAATTGTTTGCCGAAGTTTTAATAGTCGCTATTGATACTTTCAGGCGTCATAGCTCTTAACCCAGACCAGCCAGTCCATAAGTTGGTAGGGCAATTTTACTCTTTAAAAACTACCATAAATTGACACTTACGCTTCTGAGCGAAATCATGCATCTGCTGGCTCTGAGAAATAAGATCACGGGAAATGCATCCTCTAACAAAAAATTAAATAAAACACTAAACATTTATATTTAAAACAAAAAAAAAAAACAATTAATTTTTGATTAAACTTTTTAAAGTAGGGCTTTATTTCATAATAAAACAAGGCCCCAAAATTTAAATGCAAAACAAAAAACCAATATAACTTTGGGGCTTTGCATCGTTTATGATTAGACAGCAGAATTATATGCAAAACCTATTTTAAGTCTGATTGATTTTGACTTCATTAATGCATTTATTACTCCATATCTATGATATGCAAATTATATGCAAAAAATATGCAAAAGCATATGCGTGAAATATGCTGTATATTTTTTGCTTATGCAGTAATAAAAATGGTCTAAATTCATAGTATTTCCAAATAAATTGAATGTCTATAATTTTTATTGAAAAAAAGTGTGAACAAAGTAAAAATTATTTTATTACCTTCAACAGATAATCATATTAACTAGAAATCGCCAGTGGTTGAAATTCAACCTTTCCACTGTGACATTCGACTTACACTGTGATATGAAATCGCTTTCGTTCTCAGAAGAGCGTAGAAAAAGGTTAAAAAAAAGAATCTAACCAACGACTTTTCATACAAAAATACGTTGTAATGAGAAAAGCTACAGTTTTCGAGATATCGTCATAATTTTAAAGTCAAAATAACGAGAATTTTTTAAAGTTTACTGTGTGTAAGAAATTTTACAATTCCAATATATATTCGCATATGTTGCATAAAAAATGCTTATTGTAGGGTATCCGTAAGAGATAGCGAGAAATGTCTGGCAACTATTTTGTACATATCAGCAATGTCTAAAAAATTTTTTACATCGTTTTCTTCCATCTCTTATAGCTTAGCTTTGATTTAAGAAATTCTGCTTTTGAATGCTCATATTTCAGGTCAAAGGTCAGAAAAAGTATTCTGTGCACTCCTACTCCCTACTCTTTTTCACTTGAAAGAAAAATTATCCAAATCGGTTGAGAAACACGGGAGAAAATGGTACCGAACTGTTTTTGCTACGCCTATTTATATATACATTATCTGTTCAAAATTATGTTCTATAATTCATATAACAATATCTTATTAAAACTTCTTTTAAGTTGTCGATGGTGACATTTTGATGCTTTTCAGAGAAAATCATTTTGTATGCGGAGAAGCTTCGTTCCACATCACATGAAGTCAAGGGTGCGTACCTAAATTTAGGAAATGTCATAAAGCAGTACATTGTCCGAAAAACAGTACTTACTGTTTAAAAAAGCGCATCTGGCATCCCTATTCTGTACCCTCTGAAAGCGTTCATGTCTATGATAGAAGTTACGAACATACATTTGCGATTAAATGGACACATATTACATGCATAAATTTTGCATATGCATATAATATGCAAATATGCAATTTTTTTATTTGCATATGCAATTAATATTTGCATATGCATTTTTTATGCAATATGCAAAAATTGTGTTATGTTTTCCGAGATAGAATTTCTCGGGACGCATATCTATGTCATCGAAATTGTTTTGTGATCATTCAATACAAATATGCAATTTCATATTTTCCGCTGTCTATTTATGATATAATTGTATACGATATTTTTGGAGCCTTATTTTACAAGTTTTTGTGGCGTTATCTTATCACCCTGGGGATTTATTTCGTGGGACTTTTCTTACTATGCATGAAGGTTTGATTTTTAGGTCTTGATTTAATTTTTATTATTAGGCCTTATTTTCTGAGCTTTTATTTCACAGAAGCGGATCCGCTCATGATTTGGAGAAAAAAAACGAACGACTCAAATCTCGTCAGAATTTCAGAAAACTACGTCAAAAATTAACAAAATTTAAGTTATAAATAAATATTTTTAAAAACGTATGAAAATAAAATACAAACAAAATTTTGCAGATTAGCTCATTCAGCTCGAAAAAAAGACATTCAGTGAAAACGACATATAAAGTCCACTCGAACGAAGAACGCCTTCGCAACAATTGAGTAAATAATAATTATTTTATTATCAACAACTAAAAAAAAACCAACAGCAACAAAGTGTTTGCAAAAATGGTCAAAACAGCAACTGGCTGTTGTAGAGCGCGATTACAAACTCGTCGTGGTGCAGTTACGAGCTTTGAGATACGAAATTTTTAGACGTTTCGGTTTTGCTAGTAACGACAAATTTTCTCTGCTTAGAATACGCGCTGATCATTGAGGCTCAGTTGTTTATTAGCCGCTGTTGAGGCTTGTTTAGCTTTTCGAAATAACCAGTTTAGTTACTTTGAATAGTAGTCGATGGTTGCGTCTGAGTAAAGTTTGCCAGAATAGCAGCTTATGAAAGAGTTCTGAAAAAAATTATTGTGCGAAACGCCAAAATTTATCCTTAACATTTCAACGCGTATCGACTACTTCAGCTAGTTGCCGTTAAATGCCACTTTTTCGCAATATACGTAATTCACTGTCGCGCGGCAGAAGCTCCTCGCGCGACACCACGCCCGTGCGTCCCACGCGACCAACGAGCTTTACTGGCAACGCCCCAGTACAGCGACGTGATTCTTCCGTGGACTCACACACTGGTTCGTTTTTCAGCCGCAGCGATACTTTTATTCTAGACTCTCAACCACCGGACGATCAGCGCAGTCAAAATTCCTCCAACACATCAACACCGGATAATAAGTCGAAAAAATCGAAAATGTTCAGCAAGTTCAGCACTTTTTCCAAACGTAAGAAACCAATTGCATCACCCAAGAGTAGTAGTCTCGATCATCATCCGAGCGAATATGCCACCAACACCTACTACAAATGGCAGTCAGAGGGTCCTAGCCCTTTGGACTACGACGCAAAACAAGATCCTTTTAACTTTCTCTACGAACAGCCATCGAGTTTGAAGGAAATCCAAGATAAGGGCATCAACACGGATGTCATACGCACCAATTCAATTGGTACGCATTACGATTCCATAACAGTAAGACGGAGCAAACACAGTCGAGATGCTGCGCTAACCGCCCTGCAGCTAAAGGAACAGCTGGCAGCTGAGTCATCGCCACCGCACAAAAGTCGCACCGTACCGGAACCGGAATCAGAGCAATTGGCGCAGCCTGAGTCAGAGGAAGAAGAAAAATTTAAAACCGTTACCATAAACAGTTTTCGCAAGTCCTTCCGCGATAAATTCCTCACTCAAAAGAACGACGCCCCACACAATCCCGCCTGGTTTGTTGAGGTCGAGGAACCAGAGGAAGATCCAAGCCTTAGCCGCTCCGCGGCCAAAGTAAACAGTAGCGAAGTCTTGATATTTGCCAATGAAAATTATAGACCGCTGATATGTTCACCAGGGCGCGACCACAACTCGAACAGCCTCCGACCGTCACCACGCTCCCCAGTAAGGCGCAATGAAACTTTTCGCATAGATCGTCACTTTTTCGAAGAGCCTGTGCCGAAGAAAACGCCATCAATACGCATCGAAATCAAAAATTCTATAACGTCGAATGTGCGGGGACGCTTGGTGCCAGTTGGTGTAGCCAAACCAATGCCTTCCGTCACCTCATTAACCTCACTAAATGGCAGCAGTTACAAGCCCGCATCACTATCACCATCGCCCAAAAAAAATTATGCGGCATCATCAAAGCGCCCCAGCGAGCTTGAGCTAAGTGATTGGCTTGAACCTGTTGCCGCTCATGCGACCATCGCCAGCACGACTCCTAAAGTGTCTGCACATGAAGGACGCTATCAGACATTGGTGCAGATACACAGTGATTCGGCGAATGTTTCGCCGGCAGCTCAACGTTCTTCGTTGCCAGCACTACTAAGCAGCAGCAGCAGCCGCAGCCAACCGCTACGCATTCAACTAGGCAGTTCTGGGAGCAGCGACAACAATCGCGCTTCACAGACCTCTCTACAATATCGCAATCTCATAACGAAAAGTACTCAGCACACAAATTCTCATGCGCCGTCTTCAGCCGGCTATGAGTCTTCGTCCGTCTCCAGTCTTAATTACGTGAAACCAGTATCGAAGACCTATTTTGGTGATTCTCAACGTTTGCAGCAGAATGTTACGGCGGCGACAACTGCCTTTAAGTCGGTTTCGTCTAAAAGTGGTGGGCGTAGCGCACCTGTTGAAAGTGCCAGCAAATCGCAAACACGTTTGTATTGTATGGACTCGAACCGACCTGGCAGCCAACACCAACGTTCTATATCGTCGTCAACGGTTCCAACGGTGCAGAGGCGTTCGCGATCACCAATAAAGTTGCCTTGGCGATAGATAGATAGAGTCACCATTGTCTAGATTTTAAAATTGTTGAATTTATGTGGAGTGTTATGCAATATGATGAAAATGTACTAGGTGTTGAGCACAGAGTGTGTCGTTTTTTTAGAGCTTAGAATTTTATTTATTAAAAAATGTTACTGCAATAAACGTGATAAATTATAGACTTTTACGATTTTTATTTAAATCATAGTATAATAATACAAGTAGTAGCGTCAGTTCTAGCTGCGTTCAATGAATGTCAAACAAAACAAAATCAAAACGAGAGCGTGCTCTGGCAGCTGATGCGAAATGGTGATATCAAAAATGTCTTGTGTCAAAATGTTTGTTAGTTTGCTTTTGCTTGACATTCGCTGACCGCAGAGTTATTCGCTGCGGTCAGCGAATCATTTTCAGCGGTCACTGCTGAAATTTTTGAAATCGAAAACTTATCAGTAAAATGCTCCATTTCTTAGTTTTTATATTTTTCTGCTTCGTTTTTCTTTACTTTTGTATATGCACAAACAAATTAGCAGAAGTGTAGATCTTAAACTTTCTAGGCGAAAGATACTTGGTTCGAATCCACTTAGAATTTAAGTTATTCAAATGGCATTTTTAAAATGATCGTTTTTGTTTTTAAAGTAATTAAAGATATGTTGATTTTATATGATTTAAATACAAATTCTAAATGTTTGATAGTTTAAATCATATTTGATTTTACGTACAAATTCTAGTTGTTTGATAGTTTAAGATCGTCTATTGAGCTTTAGGTCACAGAACAATTATTTGTTCTAACGAATCTTTCCAAAGAAACAACAACAGCGTTTTCTTAATATGAAAAGGAAAAAACCCCTAGCTGATAAATTTTTATTTAAATCATATATTCAACATGGTATATTCAACATGGTAGAGTCGTCCCAGAGAGAAGGGTACCGAAGCTGTCAAAAATAAGAAGAGCGTAAAAGACAATGAATAAGAGCTCGAACCAAGGAATGGAACTATAGGGACAATTGTGCTATTTTTTGTACTTTCGAGATAAGACGAGAGTTTAGGCAAGTGTGTTTTCATTTCGGACTATTTAAATTTCTCGAAGTTAAAAAATTCAAGTTGCATATAAATGTAATTAATGTAATTTTAAATTTTTGAACACATTAGAACACATTAGAAAAGTTACTTGAACACATTAGAAAATTTCATTACAAAAATTGAATGCATATGTATGTCTATAGAAAAGTCGTAATTTACAAAATTATAGCATTTGAATTTACAAATAATTTACAAATCTTGATTTTTTTATATATTTAGTGCATTTGCCTTGTTTAAAAAAAACCGCTTTTTAAAAATGAATTAAAAACTTATTTAATAAAAAAGCATACACAAAGGGGATTTCATATAAGATGAGTTTTTTTTTCAATTTTATTCCTGATTCGTGCACTTTTTCAAAAACAAGGCAAAAGACACTCTCAAAATTTTATCAATGTATTGCAAATTAGTTATGCTAAATATATAAATAAATAAAATTTTTTTTAAATGTGCGTCTTCGGAGGTACAGGGTCCGATAGTTGACACATTTGTCGTAAATTCATATTTTAAAATCATGATATCTGCAAACCAGTTATTGTTTTTATACATTTGTTACCTAATTAAAAAGTATTTGAATAACAAGGTCATATAGAAAAATTTGATTTAAATAAAAATTTAGAAAAACATAAATAATTTTTAAAAACTCTAACTTCCAAAAACGAGTTGGGTAAAATCCAATAATTTTATATCTTTCCAAAAGTTTAAATAATTTTTTCAAACCTTATTTATAATTAAATAAAAATCAATTTTACTGTGCTTAAAAGACCAGTTACTTTTCTGTTAAACTTAACTGTTTCTAAATGAAGTCAATACCTTTCGTATAAGTAAAAATATAAGTAAAATCGTATACACCTAAAACATGTTTTTTTCAGGGCTACCTTGAATCGTTTCGATTGGAACCAAAACAAAAGTTTTTTGTTGTCTCCAATAATGGGGCATTCACATACATTTTTGCTAATTTTTGTCTAAATGGCGAGGCGACCACCCTTGGCGAAATTATGCCCTGGATCAGTTTTTGTGAATCATAGTAGCAATCAATACTCATTATTAGCAATTAGTAGAATTAGTGCCAAATAGCACTCAAATTTAATTTTTAAATATTAACAATAAATTATTTTATACTTGTGAGCTATTTGCAGCAAATAAAACAATTTTCTGCTTCATTTATTTTAAATTTATACCTACAGGAAACATCTTTAAATATTTTATATATTCAAAATATGCTACAATTTTAGCTGCAAGTAAATAAATGCTGAACGAACAGTTGCATTTGAAGCAAAGCATATACAAAATATTATACTTGCAGCAAGTCTTTTGTAAACGCTCCTTTTTGTAAGTGTAAGCACACTTTTTTTTAAAAAGGCACTATTTTTCTCTCTAATTAGACACAATCTCAAAAATTCCACTTCCATCCCTGGCTTGAACACATTGAAGACAGATAATAGACAACTGATTGTAAAAATATTGTGAAACAAGAAACTCTCCAGCGATTGCGTCTTTCTTCACGAGGCACACGAAAAGATGAGCCATTTTCTTTTTAAAAAGTCTTTCGAAAAATTGCACAATTTCTTGGCGTCTAATTCAATCAATTAAATAAATTTAAATCACAAAACTTCACAACACAATTCCAATTAACAAGTTTTGTTATTTGCTTTTTGTTCGTAAACAACTGAATTTGACAACTAAGGCACCCACCACAAGAGAGAATTGTATCTACTAACACTACCTTCTTAAATAACCTTGTTTCTGACGTCGAAAAAGTTGGCGATATTTTCAAAAATATTTTTTTCGTTGCTTGATAACATTCAAGATGTATTTATGAAGGTGGCAGAAGTAGGTGACGTCTATCAAATCGGCACCGTAGCAATATCAAAATTTAAAAAAAAATCAATATTGCCATATTTTGAACAAAAATCCAATGAAAAATCCTATGTTTTAATACTTTATCCTATTGGTTTGAGGAAAAGAAAAACGCGTGTTATTTTTATTTTGTAATTTTTTTGTGAAGTGTGCCAACATTGTGATGGAAAAAAATAGAAAATATGCCGAAAACTGTGCGATCTGCCATAGTACTTGGAGCAAGGAAAACATGTGTTTTTGGAATAAAAATATTAATATATGTATACTAAATAAAATAAAAGGCCACCAATCTACATTGCTTAACTTTATTACCATAAAACAGCTAAAATTTGACTGCTTGTGATGTTCCGTAACATAATCTTCTCTCCCGACTTCAAAACTCCCACTCAAAGTATTTGTCCTACAAAAAGGAAAATAATAGAAAGTGGCATCACTTGCACAAAAATTTTGACATTGTTACGGTGCCGATTTGATAGACGTCACCTACTTCTTCCACCTTCATAAATACATCTTGATAACATTTATTTTCAATTTGTATTGTTTACGTTATCTCGTAACAGTTATAGATAGACGAGAACAATTTTTTTACGTTGCTTAGCTTACAATTATTTATAAGCATTTATTAAGAATTTTTGCAAGCTTTTGCTTGATCATCGTGCTTGAGCTTATTCCAAGCCTCTTTGGTTTGTGGGGAAGGCATACAATTTAATTTTTTTGTATGTATTCATTAAACTTTAAATTCCCAGTGGGCATTTTAGCTAGCGATACGCAAAAGAATGCATGCTAGTAGTGCTCTTATTGGCGTCAATATACCTTCCATGATCGCTGCATTGATGAGTGCTTCTGTAAGGCCTACCTTTTGAAGGTTTGGAGTCTTTTCCTGTTATTTTATATAAAAAAATTTTTTAAAAAATTTTTAAAAAATTATAAATGATCAGATCAATTAAAAAAAAAATCATATCTTAAAGAAAAAACAAAAAAAAATTATTTTATTTTTGTCCGAGTTGGGACGCGAATCCAGGTCTCCGAAATCTAACACATTGCATATCACATTATATGAAAACTTTTATATGGAAAAATTCTAAGTCTTTTCTATTATTTTTGTATGAAGAAATTTACAAAAAAATTCCAAAAAAATTTTTAAATGGACAGAAAAATTTGTTAAAAAATGTAGATTTTAAGGGCTTCTAGCAGGCTTCTTTAGAGTCGCGAGAGCGGAAGGCCTAGAAAATTTTCTCGTTTTATATAAAAAAGCTTATGGGCTTGGAAACGAGCACGGAAGGGCTAAGAAATCCATATGGTGGCCTGCTAGAAGCGCTTCAAAGACCTGCTTTTGCCCACTGGGTTTATGGAGATTAATTATCCGAAGTTTTTGTCACGTAAGACATTTGGGTAAAAAATAAGGACTAAGGATTATTGTTGTATTTCCAGCGCAGTTATTTCAAATAAATTTTATAGAAGCGCACTTAAATTAAAATTTTTTAAATTCTTAATGTTCAAATATAAACAGTTATAAGTTTACCAATATATTTTGTAAGCAGTCATAAGTTTACTTGTTTTTATAAAATGCGTTAATTATTAAAAAAAAAAAAACAAAAAAATTAGCAAATTGTATGTTTTTATTTTTGCTTATTTTCTTATTTCCCATTCTTCTTAATACAAGTCTTTTCGAGTAATAAACAAACCTTCATTCTCGCCAACAACAGCACCAAGTTAAAAAACCCAAGTTACTATTAAGTTGCTTATGACGTTTTGTTGTTGTACCCATCATCGTATTAAAACAATTTTAGTTGTTTTTTTTTTTTGCTTGATAGAAGCTAGCGAATATTTAATTTAATTATATTTTATTTTATTTTTGTTTCCTTTTTTGTCGAATTTGGTTTATAGCCTGCAGTTTGGCTGGAAACAATTTCCAAGTAATTTAAGCCAGTTTGGCAACTCTAAGCGACGCCAACGACCCACACTTGAAATGGAAATGTTGGCGTTTGTATTATATGTTGCTGCCATTGACAGCTATTGAAACATGTTTCTTGCTATCACCAAGCGTTTGATATTTGCAATAGTAAAATTGTGGAATAGATTCCACGAATCATAAAATTTACAATTAAAACTAAACTCTGATGGGGATTAGAGAAATTTTTGCCAACTTCATTGTTTTGACGATCTCAACAAAATACATTGTTATAATTTTTAAATTGATGATTTTTAAAAGTAAGATCATAATTTTTTTCGCATCAAAACGAGTCGTTTAAAAATCCACCTTTGAAAGTAAATGTTTATAATTTTTTTTTTTTTAAATGCTAAATATGAATTATTATTCGTCAAAGTGTAAAAAATTGAATAATGATGGTATCTACGAGGGTTCAATTTAACTCTCTGGCAGTTTAAATAAAATTTGGATCAAAACTGAAAAATTAGTCATATATTTTATTTTAAGAGCATTATAAAGTATTTGCTATTTCATTTATAATCGGTTCTGTTCTTTCTGTGACCTTTTTGAAGGTAGTTTTGAATCTTGTGCAAAAAACACTTAATTTCGTACATTTTTCCATTGTTTGCTTACAATAAATGATGACCAAAGAATATTTAGTTTCTTAACTTATTTCAGAGATTGTTAACTTATTTAGTGCTAAAGCTTAAGAACCGCGGTAGCCCGGACTCAATTCTAGCTCAGACAGAATGATTTTTCAATTGAATAATTTTTTTGTTCTGTCGTAACCTCTCTGCAGCCATCTCTCGTAGAAACAGCCATGTAAAGCTTCTTGAGAACATAAGCCGTTCGGCGTCGGCATAAAACTCGTAGGTCCAGTTCTCGTTTGATACCTTATTGAATATATACTAGCATTACCTTTATTTTGATACCCATAAGCTTAGTTTTGTTGGAAAACTGAAAAAATAGCAAGATTTTTAGGCCATTTTTTCTAAATTTGGAGGCCTATAACTTTCTAAACCAACAGCGAGCGGCCTCAAATTTTCAGATTTTTATTTAGGGAGCCAAAATCCATATAAACGACAAAAAATATTAAAAAAGAGAGATGTCGCTATTCTTGAATTATTTCTATTAACTAGTTGCTAATAGATTTACAAATTAGTTGCAAATAGATTCTTACTTTTGATTCTTCTTACATGCTGATTCTTAATTCTGCTTTTTTAAACAAGTTTCTCACAATTTACTTTTCATGATTAAAGTTATCTACATTGTTGCGTACTCTTTATGTCCAAAAGCATAGTACTATGATTGCTTGCGTGGAATTTCGCTGACAAGATGCATTTTTTGTTGCGTGAAATTTCGACTTACAGTGCACCCTAAACAAGTGCGCGTTGCGCTGCGTTCCCAAGCGCCACGCAATTTTATTTTACGCTTAACCTAAACAAGTGCGCTGCGGAAAAAACTGCTGCTCTCGAACCAGCTCAGTCAGATGATTTAAAAATCTTAAAGAAACTTTTAGTATTGTGTAAAAATCTAATAATATTGCAAATACTTCCATTTGCAATTGAGATTAATTAATTAATAGCAGCTGATCGCTCTTTGTTCTAATACTTTGGTTTTATGCAGCCAACTTCACATCTGCACGCACTGTCAAAATTGGAAATTCGATTCATGTTGCGGTAGTTCGTTGCGTATTTCGGTAGACTTCATACAAAATGTATGTGCTTGAGCCGATTTTGACAGTTAAACCACGCACGCGCACTTGTTTAGGGTGGACTGTTAAAGTTTGTTGCGAGGAGTTCCTATGGCAACTTTACTCAGAGAGACTCAGAGAGTGAGTTGGGAAATTTCATATGATCTCTCTCTCTTTTCACTTCAAAATAAATAGGCAGTACCATGGTAGAATAATACAGGTAGTCTCGTGGCTAATCGTGATCTCTTTGACAATGCTACCAGAATTGAGAATTGTCAAAATAAGTTGTTTTTTTTTAAAGAAAACAAAGATAGCAGAGAAAAATTAAATGACTCCAATTGGATACTTTTGTGTTGTGTTTAAAAACTTGAATAAAAGTGAATTACTTTATTTTTCTTTTAAATAAAATGAAGTGCGTGTTGTGCCAAAAACATTTGGGCAAGGAAAATGGGCCGAGTTTTCGTGTTTCAGCTGACGAGCCTAGAAGACAACGATGGAACATGGCATGTGCCAAAAAATTTAAAAAAGATGTTCGTGTTTGCTATAGACACTTCCACGAAAATGATTTTTTGGAACCTCATATAAATTACTTCAACAGCTGTACAAAATCCCAGTTTAATTGATTGATCAATAAAAAATTAAAAAGCAAAATAGTTTCAGCCATGACAGATTCTTAATTTTTCCTTTGTCATCGCATTCTCATCAGTTGCAGATTTTGTATGAGCTGTCAGTTGCCATTTGACAGTTATGGTAGTTCGCTCTCACCCGTGCGACTACCTCTATTCTTCTACCATGGGCAGTACAATTAAATTGTCGTGAAAAAATGTTGCTCAGAAACATGTTGCAATCATTTCACGCAGCGAAACAGAGTACTGCTCTGACGAAAATTTTGTGAAAACTTCCAAGCTTGTTTCGCAGTTGTCATTTTTTGTATGGAGATTTGAGCGGAATTTCACATGAAACTGAACAGAGTACCATGCTAAAACTCAAAAGCGCTTTAGGTCGGTCGGCCTTTGACAGCTAGACTAGAAACAACGAGTCCTTATGAAGAACCACTAAATTCGACCTCAGACTTTGCTTTGACCTCATCACGTTAAATTGTAATGCAGGGTAAAGTACGATCAAAGTTGTGAGTAGAGAATTTTTCTACTAGCTCTTGCGTTTGACATTCCATTCCAATGCTGGGTTGCATTTTCGCTGAGAAATTTTAATATGTAGGTGTTTCTTGTATCTCGATGATACAAATATTTTCATTGGATAATCGTGGGATTACATAATTAGTGTGACTTTTTTAAAATTTTATGTTGTTAAGGTAATATTAAATATTTAGATTTTGATGAATTTAATATGATTAAAATATAATTTTATTTTAGTACCTATTAAAAATTATGCATACATTAATATAATATAATAATATGTAATTATATAATATAAATACAAAATAGTATTATAAATAAAATATTGCTTTTTACTTTGAAAAAATAATAGTAAGTTTCTTTGCTGTTAGCGAACTAACACCACGATGAGTTAGCTCAATCACTGCATCTCTGCTATACATATATGACAAAACAGGGGTATTCACGATTCAGTGCACTTGCCAGTGCAGTTTAGGACTTGTAGTTGTGCAGTTAGGTTTTCGAGAACACACCACACTTTTGATTGTTAAATTTATTGAAGTATGTCTTATTTGTCAGAATCAGGTGTTGCGAATGAAAAGAAAATATTTCATAAACTAAATATGAACATGCCGAAAAATTAATTGATAGTAAAAGTTTTCAAGTGTAGTAAAAAAAAAAATTTCGAGTCTTTGTGAAAAAAATTGTCTCATTCTTCACGGTTTTGTGTACACGAGAATTAATTTTTTCTATTTTTGTGTATTTTTCCATGGAAACCCCAAAAGGGTGGCAGATGGAGTTAAATTAATAGGACCAGATCATACATTGACCCTCCTAAGGGTCATAGATTATTTAATATGAACTATAATAGACATTGCGTATTTTTTATGGGGACCCCCAGAAGGGTGGCATATATAGTGTAGGTGTGTTCAGAAGAAATGTTGAGGGGGAAAAATTAATAGGACTAAACCCCACAGCAGGAAAATAAGCTGATTAAAACATAAACAAAGTGTTATTTTGTGGGTTAAGGGTAGATATGCAAAGAAAAAGCGTAAACAAAGTGGATAATTTTGTGGAAATTGCTACATCCGAGATATCATGTAACACATTTCTAACAAATACATATGAAACTCTTGATAAACGGATAATTATCAATAAACCATAAAAATATCAACCATACCATAAAAACCTCAGTTTGCTTCAAACAATCACTAGTAAATTAATTTCATCAATGGTCTATTTCTTGGTGTATTTAAATATTTTTTGTTTTTCTTCTATTTTCTCGCATCAAATGCCAGCTGTTCAAAAAGCACATGCACGGAACCTGTTTATGCACCAGGGTCGACGCTGTGGACATATGGAAAACAGAAACATGTCATTTATGTGTACATTTTGTTAGTGTTAAGTGCATAAAAGCATGAATATTTTTCTCAAGCTCAATTACACAGCCAAATGCACTGGATCGTGAAAACCCCTATTTTGCTCGTGCTCAAATGCACAGCATACCTCTATTATAGGATAGTGAATACCTCTATTATTTCACATATTATAGAGATTCATGCACATGGGTAATACCATAATTAATAGTATAAAGAGTATAACAGCCCTATTCTGGAAACTTGACATTAGTCAACCAGTATTTTTATTATTTGTATGTGTTTGTTGTAATTTTTTTATTTCAAAACAAAATTCGAAGCTCAAAAATAATAAATTTTGATAAAAATTGTCAACTGCTTTTCAGATATTGACAATTTCATTAAAAAATGTTGTTTTTTAAGCTTTAAATTTTGTTTTGAAATAAAAAAAATAACAACAAACTAGAATAGAAATATTAAAAATACTGGTTGACTATTATCAAGTTGCCAGAATAGGGCTGTAAGTTTATCAGCTTTATAAATTTGAATGGAGAAGCCTTTGCACAAACTAGATATATTTGCTCTTTGATTTAGGTGAGCAAACGAGGTGGCAAACCTTTATGATGAAGAAGTTGTTTTCGTTTTTCGAAAGTTAATTAATTTCTTATCAGAAGCCGGTAAACAATCAATGAGAGGTTAGAATGTGTGAATTGGAACAAGATTAACAAATATAATCGACTTTAAGGACTGTTCTTTTACCCTGCCTGATACAAATAACATTTTGATCAAATTATAATAACTATTGCCACTTTGCTAGAATACCCTTACTATATTAAACGTACATTAAAATAATATCTTAGCTTTTTAAAGTAGGCCGTTTAAGGATTTTATTACAAAATTATTTATTTTTCATTGATTTATTAAAATTAAATCCTCATCTATTAAAAATTTGCATGATTTGTGATAAAGGGTATTTTTGTGGGATTTTTTGAATAGCTGTTTTTATTGGCATCACCGAAATGATAGAGGTAAGATTTGTTAACGCAACATTAAGTTTTGCAAAGTTTGAGGTCGACCGTTTTGACACTTGTATCGTAAAGTTTTTACAACGCAGACCAAAGTACGATCTACGGCCGACCGACCTAATGCACTATTGAGTTTGTGGGCATTATTGACACGTGATTTGAGTTGCCACATGTGAAATTATTGTATATTCTTGTCATGTGCTGTATTCATGCCGACGATTGGCATCACTTGTAGGTTGTGTTTCCATGCAGAGAAAATTGACTCTCGCGAATAAATTTTATAGCTCTCTGTGAGTTAGAATGGTTTGAAATAACCTCTAAAATTCGAGTTTTTTCAAAAAATATTGGATGGAATAAAAAATGGTCAGAAATAGTAGTAATAAAAAAGTTCTTTCAATCTGCATCATTCTTTGATCCCACGGAAAAAATTTTATATATTTTTTGATGCAGATTGAAAGAACTTTTTTATTACTACTATTTTTGACCATTTTTTATTTTAAAGTACCACACCAGCCAATATTTTTTGAAAAAACTCGAATTTTAGAGGTTATTTCAAACCATTCTAACTCACATAGGGCTATCGCTAGAGTCGAAATATTTGGAGAATCCTTATAACATAAACCAAGGATTATCTTGATCAACTTTGCCGAACAACTTTTTTCGTGAGGCGTCTTAGTGTATTAGTCAAAAGTCTGAAATGGAGGATATAATGGTGTGGGAAACAATACTTTTAAAAAATGTTGATATTTGCATGAAACGTGTTATTGAGCGATTTGTTACAGTTTGTAACTAAGGTCTCTGTTTCTGTTTTCTGATTTCTCCACATAACTAATGCGCTACCCAAGTCACTGGAAAAATTTACACCAACACTCTACGTGATATCCAACTCTAAAATGATCAGTACTGATCTAATGTCCAATTACAAACTACTACTATGGCGCAATTGAGTTAGCTTATTTCGCTGATACACTAAACTGAGCTTGAGTTGTTGTGTTAGCACAGCGTTTTTTGCTGTGCTACACATGTCTCAACTTTAGTATGACGAGTACTTCTAAAAATGGCGCATATTTGTTAATGATTCTTTGTAGTATATTCTTGATTCTATCGTGAACCTCATAGTGATGAGGTTTCTTTTCACGTTTTTTTAATGTACTTAAAGTACACCGAAAAAAATACGTTTTGAGAACAACAGTATTTTGCACTTATAGAACTCATTAGAAATTTTGTTGTTACAGCAATAAAATTGTTGTGTTATGAAAAATATTGTTGATTTTTAAATTTGAGCTTAGTAAAGATTAGTAAACTATGTAGTTGTTTTTTCAACAGTTAAACATTTGTTGAACCATTTAAATAAGAAAATTGATGCATTTAGCGCAATATTCTTCCTTTAAAATGTTTTTTGGCTAACAAAAGTGACACTCTTGATATTAAGAGTTTTCTCTTTAAACTAAAAACGAAATTGTTGCTAAATGTAACTCTTCTTTACATTTTTTATTTTTGGCTAACAAAAGTGACACTCTTGATATTAAGAGTTTTCTCTTTAAACTAACAACGAAATTGTTGCTAAATGTAACTCTTCTAACACGAGTAATGTTTCAACTCATTTCGCTGCTTTTTTTCTAAAGTACCCGATAGCTTTGAGGAAGTCTCAGACAGAATCAGAAGACCTGCTTCAAATCATTGTAAAAAAATGCTTTATTAAATTCACACTCACAAGTTCTTATTTGAATCGCTTCATCAAAAGCAGTCTGCAAAATATTTTCTTTTAATATAAATAGATAAAATTATAAAAAAATTATACTTATGTAGGTTTCTTTAAATACTTGCATTACTGAAACAACAATTCTCTTATTCAGTTCCTTTAAATGCCAGCGTTGTTTAATATACGATTTTTCTTCTTACTTATTATAAATATATACTATTGTTGTTTAATTGACAGCTTTGGCTCTTAAAACAACAGTAGAAATTGATCTATTGACAACTCAATTGCTGTAATACTAAAAAACTGGTTTCTTGAGCACAAAGCAAATGTGAAAACTACTTAGAATTATGTCGGAATTTGTTAAATAAACGAGTTTTTTCGGTGTAGGTTTCTACTTTAAATGATTGTCGCAGTGTTTTTGCTGAACTCTGTTTATTTGTTTTACTTGTTTTTTATTTATTTTACCTAAAATAAACAAAATCAAGTACTTCAAACATCATAACAACCTTTTTATAATTATATAATTAAATATTGATGAGATAATTTGGGACTTTTTTCGCTGTTGCTGCCCATTAACTTTTCCGATATTATTATTTTGACATAGTGTGTGATTTTGTTGTCAATAGAGAAATAGATGCTATAAATAGATTCTAAGAAATTATTTTTAATTTAAAAAGGAAAAATATATTGTTATGAGCTTTTATATATCATTGTAAAAATATTCAAGTACTATTATGAGAAATTTTTTACCATAGCATATTTCCAAAAAAGAAAATTCAGTACGTAAAAAATGCCAAAAATAATTATTTCAACTTGTTTGAAAGTAGCTTAATAGAAAAAATTAGTTACTACCTGAGTAAAATAATATTATGCGTGCAACACTTAAAATCAGTGGCGTAGATAGCTTTTGGTTGTGAGGAGGTCCATACAAAATATAATTACCTTAAAAAGTTTACATTTGAATACCTGATTTCATGACTGTTTTGTGACGTTGAATGTCATGTTTCACATCTTTACTTTATTGAAACGTTGAAAAACTGTAGGTAGGTATAAAATTATGGGCTTGTTGAATTATATCTAAACAGCACCGAATTTCTGGAAGCTACACATGTCATTAAATCTCTAGTAATTTAAAAAATTAAACACTGAACTAAATTAAATTTGTATATCTTTCTTACATACATACACGTTTGGATTCGTGTTTAAAGCTTAGTAAAGTTTAAGCGACGATTAATGAAAATATCAGATGATATGCCTGAAAACCAGATGCGTGCTGCATGCTTGTCTTTCACAAATTGTTTTAAATTATTACATGAATTAAATTGCGAGCTTTAGATCAAGTAAGATTTATAAATAGCCTACTGCTTTAAAATGTCATATGATTAGCAGCCATATAATTCAAATGAATGAATTCCTAAATCTGCGAAGTCATATACAAATTTAAACAGTGAATTGAGCACAGCTTAATCAAATCAAATCAAAGACTACTGAAGAGGAAAATGTAGCGATTTCCGAAACAGACTGTCTAGTCAGCTAAGTGATTGACTCTATACAGAGTTGTTGTTGTTGTTGTTGCCTTCTTAAAAACTTACTTGAACTAAAGCTCGCAATTTAATTCATGTAATAATTTAATAGATCATAAAACTAATTGTTTTAAAATTATAAAAAGAATAATGGTGAAAGATTCGAAGTTAAATGATAAAGAGTTATAAAGAATGCTTAAAATAAAAAAGAAAAGTTTTTGTTTTATAAAGTTTACACAGCGCTTTTGATTTATGGCATAAAACAAGTGCGACAGTTATTTTGATTCAAGCTGTATATTGTTTTAATTTATATTCTCTAAAACATAGACAAATTTCATAAAATAAAATAGTTGCTTTTTTAATATTCTCGACTTCATCTCGAATTCGAATCGAAAGCGAGAACTCGGATCGAAGATCCCGGCTCCGTTTCGAATTCGAAACGAATCCGAGTCCGCTGTGGTTTATTGGGTATACGCGAAATTTGGGTGTAGACTTAACACTAACACATACTTACTATAACCTGGGGCCGAATTACAGCATCCGTGATCGAGCAAAATTGTACAAGATTGATAGGCACTTGTCTCGTCGTGCCCTTCGTAATTTTGCTCGATGACGGATGCTGTAATTCGGCCCTGTTTGTTGAACATGTTAGTTGAACATTACCTAATCAGCCATTTAGAAATAGTGATTGGATTAAGCTTACATACAATCCAAACCAAGCCTTTTCTAAGCACGCTTGCAAAACACTTGTGTAGGTAATAAATTTCTAAGTTGCTTTGTTGAATTATTGCGTAAAAAACTCAAAGAAAGTAAGTGTTGTACAACAATACTTGGAAAGGCTTGTTTTAAATGTTTTCCAA
>OY986438.1:95865190-95972690 GCA_963920525.1 Dichetophora obliterata
ACATAATAAGAATTTAATATTTTTGAACTTCTTTGCATTGTGCTGTCTTTGGAAAATTTGGACTCATTGTCGGTTGTTCATTGTTTTTTTTTTGTCATATAAAAAGGTTTGAATTAAAGATTTAACTATAATATTGAATTAAAATTTTATCACCATCAACATCAAGATGTGGTACCGTTGCTCGACTTTGAGAAGCCGATAAAATAATTTTCAAAAATTATTTGAAGGGGAATTACAATAACTGTGGCTTCACGATTTGACAATAGATTCGTGAAGTACTTTAAATAAAAATAGGAATGGTCGAAGGAAAAATCAATTTATCGATTTGTTTTTGAGCTATCGATTTCTTAATACATTATTTGCCTTCTTTGATACTGTAAGGAAACTCACTACATTTTTTTATTATATTACCAATTAAGGTGGTTGAGGTATCATTTTAAAGATAATACAAAAGCTTTCATAAAAATGTTAATTTAATGAAATCCGTTGAGTATTTCACATTTTTTAGCTATTTGTATGTTAGCTATTTGTATGTAAGATTTTAGTTTACATAAAACAGTTTTATCTCAAAAACTACCGTTATTGCTATGTATTATGGAAAGCTAATTATTAAAGCAAAAAAAATGTTTGATAGGCTTATGGTAATAATCAATTTTGTTGGACAGTTTCCATTTTATTAAATTAAATAGTTTATGCTCGCAGCAAACATATTAAACTTAGACTTAATTCCAAAAACGAATATAGTTTTTAGATATTAAATTTGAGACATAACTGAAGGCTGTATATACAAAATATTTTTTGCTCAATAATACTGCAAATTTTTTAGAAAATAACGTTTTTAGCACTAATTAAAAGCAAAAATAATATAAAACTGCTCAAAAAATTAAATTTGTTTCCAAAAGTTATTTGATTTTTTTTTTTGTAATAGATAATTTAAGAACATTTTAAGTGACATGTCAATCTTTAATATATTTAAGATAATGGTAAAGATATAGATAGATATTTTATTGAACAGATCTTGTACCTAGCAAAAAATTTTTAAAATCGATAACTAGTTGAGGTATCGACTGTTTGTTCTACCAAACAAGTTTTTTTTATTCTGAACAAAAAAACACCCAAAAAAATGCAGCGCCCCAGTTATCGTAATCTTACCGATTTGAATAAGTACCGATCTTTAGTTTACAAAATAAATAAATAGCTTTTCAACTTATTCACTGATAACAAGAGCACCCTAAAAATGTGTGCAACTATGCAAATTGAATTCGCCCCTTTGACAGTTCGATCGCTTGAAATTGGCGCTAAAAAAATGAGCTCTAATATTATTTTTTCATTTATTTCCGATTAGAAATCTTTATAATTTCACTTTTAATTACTTATTTAAACCGAATCGAGTATATATAACGTTGCTTCGTATGGAAAATCCAACTGGCGTCATTAAACTTACTTGTGGAAGGAAATCATCTTATTCTTCATTTTCTAAATAGCTGCACAATTTTTCACCACTCAATGCATATTTTTATAATAGCTTATATAATTTACTCCAATAATTTCAATGGCCCATTATCATAGTCAAAATAAAGTCGACTTTAAATTTAGTATAAGCATTTTTGACAGTTTTTCAATATATTATTATTATTATTATCATTATTATTATTATTATTATTATTATTATTATTATTATTATTATTATTATTATTATTATTATTATTATTATTATTATTATTATTATTATTATTATTATTATTATTATTATTATTATTATTATTATTATTATTATTATTATTATTATTATTATTATTATTATTATTATTATTATTATTATTATTATTATTATTATTATTATTATTATTATTATTATTATTATTATTATTATTATTATTATTATTATTATTATTATTATTATTATTATTATTATTATTATTATTATTATTATTATTATTATTATTATTATTATTATTATTATTATTATTATTATTATTATTATTATTATTATTATTATTATTATTATTATTATTATTATTATTATTATTATTATTATTATTATTATTATTATTATTATTATTATTATTATTATTATTATTATTATTATTATTATTATTATTATTATTATTATTATTATTATTATTATTATTATTATTATTATTATTATTATTATTATTATTATTATTATTATTATTATTATTATTATTATTATTATTATTATTATTATTATTATTATTATTATTATTATTATTATTATTATTATTATTATTATTATTATTATTATTATTATTATTATTATTATTATTATTATTATTATTATTATTATTATTATTATTATTATTATTATTATTATTATTATTATTATTATTATTATTATTATTATTATTATTATTATTATTATTATTATTATTATTATTATTATTATTATTATTATTATTATTATTATTATTATTATTATTATTATTATTATTATTATTATTATTATTATTATTATTATTATTATTATTATTATTATTATTATTATTATTATTATTATTATTATTATTATTATTATTATTATTATTATTATTATTATTATTATTATTATTATTATTATTATTATTATTATTATTATTATTATTATTATTATTATTATTATTATTATTATTATTATTATTATTATTATTATTATTATTATTATTATTATTATTATTATTATTATTATTATTATTATTATTATTATTATTATTATTATTATTATTATTATTATTATTATTATTATTATTATTATTATTATTATTATTATTATTATTATTATTATTATTATTATTATTATTATTATTATTATTATTATTATTATTATTATTATTATTATTATTATTATTATTATTATTATTATTATTATTATTATTATTATTATTATTATTATTATTATTATTATTATTATTATTATTATTATTATTATTATTATTATTATTATTATTATTATTATTATTATTATTATTATTATTATTATTATTATTATTATTATTATTATTATTATTATTATTATTATTATTATTATTATTATTATTATTATTATTATTATTATTATTATTATTATTATTATTATTATTATTATTATTATTATTATTATTATTATTATTATTATTATTATTATTATTATTATTATTATTATTATTATTATTATTATTATTATTATTATTATTATTATTATTATTATTATTATTATTATTATTATTATTATTATTATTATTATTATTATTATTATTATTATTATTATTATTATTATTATTATTATTATTATTATTATTATTATTATTATTATTATTATTATTATTATTATTATTATTATTATTATTATTATTATTATTATTATTATTATTATTATTATTATTATTATTATTATTATTATTATTATTATTATTATTATTATTATTATTATTATTATTATTATTATTATTATTATTATTATTATTATTATTATTATTATTATTATTATTATTATTATTATTATTATTATTATTATTATTATTATTATTATTATTATTATTATTATTATTATTATTATTATTATTATTATTATTATTATTATTATTATTATTATTATTATTATTATTATAATAATTATCATTATTATTATCATTATTATTATTATTATTATTATTATTATTATTATTATTATTATTATTATTATTATTATTATTATTATTATTATTATTATTATTATTATTATTATTATTATTATTATTATTATTATTATTATTATTATTATTATTATTATTATTATTATTATTATTATTATTATTATTATTATTATTATTATTATTATTATTATTATTATTATTATTATTATTATTATTATTATTATTATTATTATTATTATTATTATTATTATTATTATTATTATTATTATTATTATTATTATTATTATTATTATTATTATTATTATTATTATTATTATTATTATTATTATTATTATTATTATTATTATTATTATTATTATTATTATTATTATTATTATTATTATTATTATTATTATTATTATTATTATTATTATTATTATTATTATTATTATTATTATTATTATTATTATTATTATTATTATTATTATTATTATTATTATTATTATTATTATTATTATTATTATTATTATTATTATTATTATTATTATTATTATTATTATTATTATTATTATTATTATTATTATTATTATTATTATTATTATTATTATTATTATTATTATTATTATTATTATTATTATTATTATTATTATTATTATTATTATTATTATTATTATTATTATTATTATTATTATTATTATTATTATTATTATTATTATTATTATTATTATTATTATTATTATTATTATTATTATTATTATTATTATTATTATTATTATTATTATTATTATTATTATTATTATTATTATTATTATTATTATTATTATTATTATTATTATTATTATTATTATTATTATTATTATTATTATTATTATTATTATTATTATTATTATTATTATTATTATTATTATTATTATTATTATTATTATTATTATTATTATTATTATTATTATTATTATTATTATTATTATTATTATTATTATTATTATTATTATTATTATTATTATTATTATTATTATTATTATTATTATTATTATTATTATTATTATTATTATTATTATTATTATTATTATTATTATTATTATTATTATTATTATTATTATTATTATTATTATTATTATTATTATTATTATTATTATTATTATTATTATTATTATTATTATTATTATTATTATTATTATTATTATTATTATTATTATTATTATTATTATTATTATTATTATTATTATTATTATTATTATTATTATTATTATTATTATTATTATTATTATTATTATTATTATTATTATTATTATTATTATTATTATTATTATTATTATTATTATTATTATTATTATTATTATTATTATTATTATTATTATTATTATTATTATTATTATTATTATTATTATTATTATTATTATTATTATTATTATTATTATTATTATTATTATTATTATTATTATTATTATTATTATTATTATTATTATTATTATTATTATTATTATTATTATTATTATTATTATTATTATTATTATTATTATTATTATTATTATTATTATTATTATTATTATTATTATTATTATTATTATTATTATTATTATTATTATTATTATTATTATTATTATTATTATTATTATTATTATTATTATTATTATTATTATTATTATTATTATTATTATTATTATTATTATTATTATTATTATTATTATTATTATTATTATTATTATTATTATTATTATTATTATTATTATTATTATTATTATTATTATTATTATTATTATTATTATTATTATTATTATTATTATTATTATTATTATTATTATTATTATTATTATTATTATTATTATTATTATTATTATTATTATTATTATTATTATTATTATTATTATTATTATTATTATTATTATTATTATTATTATTATTATTATTATTATTATTATTATTATTATTATTATTATTATTATTATTATTATTATTATTATTATTATTATTATTATTATTATTATTATTATTATTATTATTATTATTATTATTATTATTATTATTATTATTATTATTATTATTATTATTATTATTATTATTATTATTATTATTATTATTATTATTATTATTATTATTATTATTATTATTATTATTATTATTATTATTATTATTATTATTATTATTATTATTATTATTATTATTATTATTATTATTATTATTATTATTATTATTATTATTATTATTATTATTATTATTATTATTATTATTATTATTATTATTATTATTATTATTATTATTATTATTATTATTATTATTATTATTATTATTATTATTATTATTATTATTATTATTATTATTATTATTATTATTATTATTATTATTATTATTATTATTATTATTATTATTATTATTATTATTATTATTATTATTATTATTATTATTATTATTATTATTATTATTATTATTATTATTATTATTATTATTATTATTATTATTATTATTATTATTATTATTATTATTATTATTATTATTATTATTATTATTATTATTATTATTATTATTATTATTATTATTATTATTATTATTATTATTATTATTATTATTATTATTATTATTATTATTATTATTATTATTATTATTATTATTATTATTATTATTATTATTATTATTATTATTATTATTATTATTATTATTATTATTATTATTATTATTCCCACGCCACTCTCCCCCCCGCATACCGCGCGAGACGGGGTCCATTTAATCCGAACATGACGGCAGTGGTCGACTGCAAGCCACTTCGGAACTGAAGTTTTTACATATTCACTTATGTATATTTTAATTTATTTAGTTAATTTAGTCACAGGTTTGTTCATTGTTTTATGTTGTTGTTATTGGTTTAAAAATTTCCGCACTATTGTTGTTGTTTTTAGTATTATTGCTTTTTGAATGTTTGTATGGAGATGGGGGTCTATTTCTATTAATTCTAGGTATTTTACTAAGGTCTTTGTAGTTATGCCTGTTGCTGATATGACTATTGGTATTATTTTAACTTGTTCTTGTTTCCAGAGCTCTTTTAGTTCGATTGCTAATGGAGTGTATTTTGTAATTTTCTCCTGTTCTTTTTGTGAAGTATTTATGTCGTTGGGTACTGCAATGTCTATTAAGAATGTTTTATTATTTTTTTTGTTGATGAGAGTTATATCTGGTCTGTTGTGTGTTATAGTAATATCTGTTAGTATTGTTCTATCCCAATATATTTTGTAGTGCTCGTTTTCTAATATGTTTTGTGGTGTGTATTTATAGTAAGGTGTTGATGTGGTTAACAGTTTGTGTTTAACTGCAAGTTCTTGGTGTATAATCTTTGCTGCTGTGTTGTGTCGATCAGTGTAGTCCGTGCCTGCGAGTATTTTGCAACCTCCTGTTATATGGTCTATTGTTTCTCTATCCTGATGACATTTTCTACATACGTCGGTTTCTATGTTTTCTTTTATTATATATTTTCTGTAGTTTCTTGTTGCTATAACTCCATCTTGGATTGCTAGTATGAATCCTTCGGTTTCAGGGAAGATGTCTCCGATTTGCAACCATTTGTAAGATAGATTTTTGTCTATGTTTGTGTTGTTTATTATGTTTAAATGTTTTCCGTGTAGAGCTTTTCTCGACCACACTTCTTTTTTTTCGGCTGTTGTTTGTGTCTCTATGTTGCTTGAGATGTTATCTTGATTTAAATTTAGTGGCGTGTATTGTTTATCTGCATTTACTATTGCTTGATGTAGAGATGTTGTTTTCGCTAAAAAGTAATTTCGTAGATTTTGTATTTGTTCGTTGTGTAGTGTTTTGATGTCTACCAGACCTCTTCCTCCTTCAGATCTTCTTATTGTTATTCGTTCTAAGCATGAATTTGGATGTAGATATCGGTATTTTGTCAGTTGTGTTCTATTTAGTCTGTTGAGTTCATCTAAATCTGTGTTGGACCATTTAATGATTCCAAATGAATACGTTAGCATCGGGATAGCGAAAGTGTTTATTGCCTTAATGGTGTTTTTAGAGTTTAGCTTAGTTTTTAAGATAAGTTTCAGTCTTCCTTTGTACTTTCTTTTAAGTTGTATTTTTATTATTATTATTATTATTATTATTATTATTATTATTATTATTATTATTATTATTATTATTATTATTATTATTATTATTATTATTATTATTATTATTATTATTATTATTATTATTATTATTATTATTATTATTATTATTATTATTATTATTATTATTATTATTATTATTATTATTATTATTATTATTATTATTATTATTATTATTATTATTATTATTATTATTATTATTATTATTATTATTATTATTATTATTATTATTATTATTATTATTATTATTATTATTATTATTATTATTATTATTATTATTATTATTATTATTATTATTATTATTATTATTATTATTATTATTATTATTATTATTATTATTATTATTATTATTATTATTATTATTATTATTATTATTATTATTATTATTATTATTATTATTATTATTATTATTATTATTATTATTATTATTATTATTATTATTATTATTATTATTATTATTATTATTATTATTATTATTATTATTATTATTATTATTATTATTATTATTATTATTATTATTATTATTATTATTATTATTATTATTATTATTATTATTATTATTATTATTATTATTATTATTATTATTATTATTATTATTATTATTATTATTATTATTATTATTATTATTATTATTATTATTATTATTATTATTATTATTATTATTATTATTATTATTATTATTATTATTATTATTATTATTATTATTATTATTATTATTATTATTATTATTATTATTATTATTATTATTATTATTATTATTATTATTATTATTATTATTATTATTATTATTATTATTATTATTATTATTATTATTATTATTATTATTATTATTATTATTATTATTATTATTATTATTATTATTATTATTATTATTATTATTATTATTATTATTATTATTATTATTATTATTATTATTATTATTATTATTATTATTATTATTATTATTATTATTATTATTATTATTATTATTATTATTATTATTATTATTATTATTATTATTATTATTATTATTATTATTATTATTATTATTATTATTATTATTATTATTATTATTATTATTATTATTATTATTATTATTATTATTATTATTATTATTATTATTATTATTATTATTATTATTATTATTATTATTATTATTATTATTATTATTATTATTATTATTATTATTATTATTATTATTATTATTATTATTATTATTATTATTATTATTATTATTATTATTATTATTATTATTATTATTATTATTATTATTATTATTATTATTATTATTATTATTATTATTATTATTATTATTATTATTATTATTATTATTATTATTATTATTATTATTATTATTATTATTATTATTATTATTATTATTATTATTATTATTATTATTATTATTATTATTATTATTATTATTATTATTATTATTATTATTATTATTATTATTATTATTATTATTATTATTATTATTATTATTATTATTATTATTATTATTATTATTATTATTATTATTATTATTATTATTATTATTATTATTATTATTATTATTATTATTATTATTATTATTATTATTATTATTATTATTATTATTATTATTATTATTATTATTATTATTATTATTATTATTATTATTATTATTATTATTATTATTATTATTATTATTATTATTATTATTATTATTATTATTATTATTATTATTATTATTATTATTATTATTATTATTATTATTATTATTATTATTATTATTATTATTATTATTATTATTATTATTATTATTATTATTATTATTATTATTATTATTATTATTATTATTATTATTATTATTATTATTATTATTATTATTATTATTATTATTATTATTATTATTATTATTATTATTATTATTATTATTATTATTATTATTATTATTATTATTATTATTATTATTATTATTATTATTATTATTATTATTATTATTATTATTATTATTATTATTATTATTATTATTATTATTATTATTATTATTATTATTATTATTATTATTATTATTATTATTATTATTATTATTATTATTATTATTATTATTATTATTATTATTATTATTATTATTATTATTATTATTATTATTATTATTATTATTATTATTATTATTATTATTATTATTATTATTATTATTATTATTATTATTATTATTATTATTATTATTATTATTATTATTATTATTATTATTATTATTATTATTATTATTATTATTATTATTATTATTATTATTATTATTATTATTATTATTATTATTATTATTATTATTATTATTATTATTATTATTATTATTATTATTATTATTATTATTATTATTATTATTATTATTATTATTATTATTATTATTATTATTATTATTATTATTATTATTATTATTATTATTATTATTATTATTATTATTATTATTATTATTATTATTATTATTATTATTATTATTATTATTATTATTATTATTATTATTATTATTATTATTATTATTATTATTATTATTATTATTATTATTATTATTATTATTATTATTATTATTATTATTATTATTATTATTATTATTATTATTATTATTATTATTATTATTATTATTATTATTATTATTATTATTATTATTATTATTATTATTATTATTATTATTATTATTATTATTATTATTATTATTATTATTATTATTATTATTATTATTATTATTATTATTATTATTATTATTATTATTATTATTATTATTATTATTATTATTATTATTATTATTATTATTATTATTATTATTATTATTATTATTATTATTATTATTATTATTATTATTATTATTATTATTATTATTATTATTATTATTATTATTATTATTATTATTATTATTATTATTATTATTATTATTATTATTATTATTATTATTATTATTATTATTATTATTATTATTATTATTATTATTATTATTATTATTATTATTATTATTATTATTATTATTATTATTATTATTATTATTATTATTATTATTATTATTATTATTATTATTATTATTATTATTATTATTATTATTATTATTATTATTATTATTATTATTATTATTATTATTATTATTATTATTATTATTATTATTATTATTATTATTATTATTATTATTATTATTATTATTATTATTATTATTATTATTATTATTATTATTATTATTATTATTATTATTATTATTATTATTATTATTATTATTATTATTATTATTATTATTATTATTATTATTATTATTATTATTATTATTATTATTATTATTATTATTATTATTATTATTATTATTATTATTATTATTATTATTATTATTATTATTATTATTATTATTATTATTATTATTATTATTATTATTATTATTATTATTATTATTATTATTATTATTATTATTATTATTATTATTATTATTATTATTATTATTATTATTATTATTATTATTATTATTATTATTATTATTATTATTATTATTATTATTATTATTATTATTATTATTATTATTATTATTATTATTATTATTATTATTATTATTATTATTATTATTATTATTATTATTATTATTATTATTATTATTATTATTATTATTATTATTATTATTATTATTATTATTATTATTATTATTATTATTATTATTATTATTATTATTATTATTATTATTATTATTATTATTATTATTATTATTATTATTATTATTATTATTATTATTATTATTATTATTATTATTATTATTATTATTATTATTATTATTATTATTATTATTATTATTATTATTATTATTATTATTATTATTATTATTATTATTATTATTATTATTATTATTATTATTATTATTATTATTATTATTATTATTATTATTATTATTATTATTATTATTATTATTATTATTATTATTATTATTATTATTATTATTATTATTATTATTATTATTATTATTATTATTATTATTATTATTATTATTATTATTATTATTATTATTATTATTATTATTATTATTATTATTATTATTATTATTATTATTATTATTATTATTATTATTATTATTATTATTATTATTATTATTATTATTATTATTATTATTATTATTATTATTATTATTATTATTATTATTATTATTATTATTATTATTATTATTATTATTATTATTATTATTATTATTATTATTATTATTATTATTATTATTATTATTATTATTATTATTATTATTATTATTATTATTATTATTATTATTATTATTATTATTATTATTATTATTATTATTATTATTATTATTATTATTATTATTATTATTATTATTATTATTATTATTATTATTATTATTATTATTATTATTATTATTATTATTATTATTATTATTATTATTATTATTATTATTATTATTATTATTATTATTATTATTATTATTATTATTATTATTATTATTATTATTATTATTATTATTATTATTATTATTATTATTATTATTATTATTATTATTATTATTATTATTATTATTATTATTATTATTATTATTATTATTATTATTATTATTATTATTATTATTATTATTATTATTATTATTATTATTATTATTATTATTATTATTATTATTATTATTATTATTATTATTATTATTATTATTATTATTATTATTATTATTATTATTATTATTATTATTATTATTATTATTATTATTATTATTATTATTATTATTATTATTATTATTATTATTATTATTATTATTATTATTATTATTATTATTATTATTATTATTATTATTATTATTATTATTATTATTATTATTATTATTATTATTATTATTATTATTATTATTATTATTATTATTATTATTATTATTATTATTATTATTATTATTATTATTATTATTATTATTATTATTATTATTATTATTATTATTATTATTATTATTATTATTATTATTATTATTATTATTATTATTATTATTATTATTATTATTATTATTATTATTATTATTATTATTATTATTATTATTATTATTATTATTATTATTATTATTATTATTATTATTATTATTATTATTATTATTATTATTATTATTATTATTATTATTATTATTATTATTATTATTATTATTATTATTATTATTATTATTATTATTATTATTATTATTATTATTATTATTATTATTATTATTATTATTATTATTATTATTATTATTATTATTATTATTATTATTATTATTATTATTATTATTATTATTATTATTATTATTATTATTATTATTATTATTATTATTATTATTATTATTATTATTATTATTATTATTATTATTATTATTATTATTATTATTATTATTATTATTATTATTATTATTATTATTATTATTATTATTATTATTATTATTATTATTATTATTATTATTATTATTATTATTATTATTATTATTATTATTATTATTATTATTATTATTATTATTATTATTATTATTATTATTATTATTATTATTATTATTATTATTATTATTATTATTATTATTATTATTATTATTATTATTATTATTATTATTATTATTATTATTATTATTATTATTATTATTATTATTATTATTATTATTATTATTATTATTATTATTATTATTATTATTATTATTATTATTATTATTATTATTATTATTATTATTATTATTATTATTATTATTATTATTATTATTATTATTATTATTATTATTATTATTATTATTATTATTATTATTATTATTATTATTATTATTATTATTATTATTATTATTATTATTATTATTATTATTATTATTATTATTATTATTATTATTATTATTATTATTATTATTATTATTATTATTATTATTATTATTATTATTATTATTATTATTATTATTATTATTATTATTATTATTATTATTATTATTATTATTATTATTATTATTATTATTATTATTATTATTATTATTATTATTATTATTATTATTATTATTATTATTATTATTATTATTATTATTATTATTATTATTATTATTATTATTATTATTATTATTATTATTATTATTATTATTATTATTATTATTATTATTATTATTATTATTATTATTATTATTATTATTATTATTATTATTATTATTATTATTATTATTATTATTATTATTATTATTATTATTATTATTATTATTATTATTATTATTATTATTATTATTATTATTATTATTATTATTATTATTATTATTATTATTATTATTATTATTATTATTATTATTATTATTATTATTATTATTATTATTATTATTATTATTATTATTATTATTATTATTATTATTATTATTATTATTATTATTATTATTATTATTATTATTATTATTATTATTATTATTATTATTATTATTATTATTATTATTATTATTATTATTATTATTATTATTATTATTATTATTATTATTATTATTATTATTATTATTATTATTATTATTATTATTATTATTATTATTATTATTATTATTATTATTATTATTATTATTATTATTATTATTATTATTATTATTATTATTATTATTATTATTATTATTATTATTATTATTATTATTATTATTATTATTATTATTATTATTATTATTATTATTATTATTATTATTATTATTATTATTATTATTATTATTATTATTATTATTATTATTATTATTATTATTATTATTATTATTATTATTATTATTATTATTATTATTATTATTATTATTATTATTATTATTATTATTATTATTATTATTATTATTATTATTATTATTATTATTATTATTATTATTATTATTATTATTATTATTATTATTATTATTATTATTATTATTATTATTATTATTATTATTATTATTATTATTATTATTATTATTATTATTATTATTATTATTATTATTATTATTATTATTATTATTATTATTATTATTATTATTATTATTATTATTATTATTATTATTATTATTATTATTATTATTATTATTATTATTATTATTATTATTATTATTATTATTATTATTATTATTATTATTATTATTATTATTATTATTATTATTATTATTATTATTAGATAACATAACTTATAATTACAAATTCTAAGCTAGTTTGAATATAAAACAGCTATGGCTGCTGTGGCCTTAAGCTTAACATGATAATATTACATAAATACTGTGTCGGGAGAATGTTTAGAAGTTGATTTAGCTAGTTTGATTAAATTAGATAACTTGGTACAAATTGGACTTTTTTAGAAAGTTCGTTATAATAAGAATATTCTTTATAGTTGGGTTTGAAATAAGGGTAAGAAGATCGGTATTTTGAAGGATATTTTGTCTTATTTTGGTAAAGTGTGGGCAGCTGGTAATGAGGTGAAGTATATTTATGGGATTTGGACTGTTGCAGTATGGACAGGATGGATGTAGATTGTTGCTTGTGAGATGTCCATGTGTTATTTTTGTGTATCCTAAACGGATACGTTCTAGCTTAATTATATCTAGCCTCTTGATATCAGGATGTTTTATGTTCAGAAATTGATTTAATGAAATTTTATTCCCATTAATTTGTTTGTACCAATCTGAAGGGTTTTGCCATAATTATTGTTGTTTGATGTTGTAGTGTTTGGCTACAAATTTGTTGGCTTCATTCGTGTTTAGATTGTTTGTCATTTCTAAGGATGCTGCCGTGGCGAATTTTGCGGATTGGTCAGCAAACTCGTTGCCTTATATATTCAAATGACTGGGAACTCAGAATAAAATAATTCTTGGATAGTGTTCAATGAGTTTGTTTCGAATATGGGTGGGGTAGTATTCATTATTTACGGTATTGGCTATAGCGTCTATTGATGACAAAGAGTCTGTGCAAATGACATAGTTTTCTTTTTTGTTGTCGACGTATGCAATTGCTTCTTTTATTGCAATTATTTCGGCAGAAAATACCGTGCTATAAGATGGAAGAGTGTATATTTTTATTATTTCATGTGCGTAAGTGACACTGTAGCTGCAATCGGATTGTGATATCGAACCGTCTGTATATATAAAAATATAGTTACTGAACGATTCTTTGATTTGTAAAAACATTGAGCGGAATAATTGAGCGGGTGTAGTTGATTTGGTGTGTTCTCTTAGAGAAGTGTTTATTGTGTTAATTTTTTAAGTTTCCCGGAGGTTGGGAGTGCGTTGTATAATTTATGGGCAGATATTGTAAATCAAGAAGTTTGCAGTTGGATATAGCTTTTGTGACTGCTGATACGCACTTTTGATTTTTGTTTGTTTCGCTGTGTCTTGCAAATATATTGAATAGCGGGCTATCAATACTGTTTTGGAAGGTTTTAAAAAGTTTAGTAGTGATTTTGTCTCTTAAGTTTTCTATTGTTAGAATGTTTGTTTCAAGGAGCATATTGTGTATTGGAGTTGATCGAATGGCTTCCAGAGCAGTTCTAATTGCTGAGTTCAGAGTAGTTTTAAGTTTTTTTATGGATGATTTTGGGGCATAGCCAAAGAGGAATAAACCAAAGCTGATTTTAGAAATGATCAGTGACCTTATGAATGAAATCAATGGCTTGGTGTTGCAATTAAGCTTTGAGCTGGATAAACATTTGATAACATTTAACTTTTTGTTAAGAGTGGCATTAATGAAGTTGATGTGTGCATTCCATCTATATCGTTTGTTAAATAAAATACCTAGGATTTTCATGTTCTCAACATTTTCAAAGCGGATATTGTTAGTTAAAATAGTGCACGGACAGTTGTATTTGCGGCAAAAGTGTATATGTTTACATTTTGTGAATGATAGGACTGCTCCAGAGCAACTACACCAGGAGTTGATGTTTTTAAATATATTGTTTAAGTTGATGATTAGGTTTTTATTTTTATTGAGTTTTATTAACAAATTAAAGTCATCTGCGTATGCGCAAAAATCAATTTCTTTATAGAAAGATATAATTTTACAGAGTTTATTGTAGGCAATTAGAAAAATAATTACGGATAATGGAGACCCTTGTGGGATACCGTTATTGAGTGGTTTGGGTTTGCGATAGACATAAAGTTGTATATATAGTTACATATTTTAGGTCCTACTTTCCAGGTTCGAAGTTGTTCGATGATTGTATGTATTCCTATCTTATCGAATGCTTTTTCAAAGTCTAGAGACACAATAGATAGGTGTTCTTGTGCTGAAAGGCTTTTTGCAATTTGGTAGTCTAAGAGGAGTAGACTATCGTTTACAGATATACCTTTTCTGATTCCCATATGGCAATTATCAATAAGCTTGTCTGTTGTAACAAACCACCATAATCGTTTGGCTATTATTTTGTCCAATAACTTAGAAATGCATGGATTTAATGATATAGGTCTATAAGATTTTATTTAAGTTTTGTCGGATTGAGGTTTTAATAATGGCATCACTAGACTTGTTTTGTATGACTGTAGGAGATAATTATTGAAAATGTTATTGTAGTGATTGATTAGTCGATGTTTGGTTTTTTTTAAAAGGTTGCGTATCATAGGATATGATATCCTGTCTATACCAGGAGTGCTGCCTTTAAGATTAGATATTGCAGATGAGAATTCTATATAGTTTATTTCTTTTTCAATTGATAGCGCACTATTGGATGGTGTGATATATAGGTCAGCGCTGGTAAGTTTATTTTTGTTGTTCCTAAAAGTAGATGGAAATTTGCTATCTGCAGAGTTATCTGACCAGGTTTTGCAGAACTCATTCGCGATTTTGGATCTTTCGATTATGGCTGGTAGTGAAGGATTTGATGGAGTGATACAGAGTGATACAGAATCCCGTGGGTTATTTTATATCCGCAATGATATCAGAGGTAAAATTCTCTATAGATTCTTTTTTGGCGAGCTTTATTTCTCTCTTGAGAAGTGCTTTGGATTTTCTATATTTGAGGAGGTTATTTTGAGTCATATTTCTTTGAAAAGCGTTCCAAAAAGTGTTTTTTCTTGTTTTAGTATTTGTAGTTTGCTGTTCCACCAAGGGACTGTGTGTCGGGACTGGTGTGGTGATGATTGTGGTATTGAGTAATGTGCTGATTGAAGTATTATTTTGTTTAAGTTAGCTGTTTCTTTGTTAATGTTTGAGGTGATGGGATAGTTTGTAGTTAAAACATCAGAGTGTTCGTTAAAATTCTGCCAATTTGCTAGATTTAATTTGAATTTAGGTCTGGTAATATTTTTTCTTGTTTGGCTTTGAAATAAGGATATTATGATGGGAAAGTGATTGCTACCGCATAGGTCGTTAACTATGGCCCAATTTGTACAGATTGCTAAGTTGGGTGAGGAAAATGTCAGGTCAATATGGGAGAAAAAGTTGTGGGTGCTAAAATGTGTTGGGGAACCATCGTTTAGAATTACAAAGTTGGATTGATTTATGAAGTTGTTAAGCATTGTGCCACCACAGTTGTTTTTGGGAGAGCCCGAATTATTATGCCAACCAGTGATCATTATTGAATTACTTGAAAAGTTGAGAACGTTGTTTAGACTGTTAAAGGTTAATTTTTTTTGTGGAGGTATGTAAATATGTGGAAACTATTGTAAACTTTATTTTAGATTGTATTTCGAAAGCTATTGCATCAAAGTCATTTTGCAGAAGGGTTTCTTTGATTTGCAATGAGTTGTGGATTAAAAGAGCCACCCCACCAAATGTCGTAAGAGATGTGTTGATAGCGTAAAGGGAGAAATATATCGGTATTGGGATATTTGAGGTATTGTGTAGGTGGGATTCTTGCAGTGATATTATTTGTGGATTGTATTGTTTTATTAGGAGTAGAAGGTCATTGTAATTATGGACGTAACCTTTTATATTCCATTGAAGTATTGTTAGTGTCATTTAAATTGATAAAATAAGTATTAAATACAATAGTAATAATATAATCTAATACGTAGGTGAATACAAAAGACAGCGTGTTTGATTAATAATTCTATAGACGTAAATTAGTTTATTCCAGACTCCACAGACATCGATTCTGATGAATCCAGTGTTTCTTGGTGACTGGCTGCTGATATTATTGGTGCATTTTTTTTTTTAGTAAGGCCTTTTTTCTTGAGTTTTTGCTTGAGTCGATTGGAAGTTTTCAGTGGTAATATTTTGATTTTTGTGTCTGTAATTTGCTGCGAAGTTAATATTTTTGATTTTGTCAGGAAATTAAGTCGGAGTAGTTTACAGCTGATCGTGTTGTTTTTGCTAATGTTTGAGTAGCCGCTGTTGGTGTTACTAAAGGCATTGCTGGTTGAGTGGCTGGCACAGTTGGTGTGAAAGTTGCTGGCACAGTTGGGGCATATTTTTGTGTTGTTACAACTGTTTGTTATGTGTCCATAACGGAGACATTTCTTGCATCTGAGTGGCAGTGAAATGTATGGGCGAACTTTTGTTTTCTCATAACCGATTGATATTTCGCTTGGGAGAGAAGGATAGGCGAAGGTAAGTATAATAAGACCGGTTTCTTTGAGCTCTGTGTCTGTTCTTTTAAGTATTTTCTCGACTTCGGTAACGCTTTGCTTTTTCATTTCTACTAGTATTTCTTCTTCTGACATATCTCTCATGTCATTCGAATATACGACTCCTTTTGTGTAGTTGAGAGTTGTGTGTTCCGTTATGTCTATTTGTATTTGAGGTGAGAAGGAAGAGAGTTTTATTAATTTGCTGGCTTGCATATAATTTTTGGTTTTCACAAGAATGTCGCCATTTATAATTTTTTTGCACATATCAACCTCGCCTCCACACGTGTTATCAATAACTTTTTTTATCAGAAATGGTGATACATTAACTAAAGTTTCTGACCTGTTTTGCCTTGATATAATTAAATATTTTGGGACCGGGTGATCGTTCTTTAACACTTTTGTATTGTTTAATTGTATTAGAGGTTGAGAAGGGGGTTTCAACCGAGGTGGAAGGTCCGGCGGTTCGTTCATATTTTACGGGGTTTAGGGCCAAGCCCTCTTATACGTAAAAACGGTTTTGCACTTTTTTAATAAGATTTAGAGTTATGTCTTTGAAAAATGTAGAAAAGTATTTATATCACGTTATAAAATAGTTTTTCTAGAGTGAATTGGAAACTTAGAACGCTTTGATTGATTTGAGAGAACGGTCTACGCGGAACGAATGACTATCGGAGACTCTGAGTTTTTCAATATAATATGTTGTCAAAAAGCTTGCACTAAATTTAAAGTCGACTTTATTTTGACTATGATAACGGGCCAATGAATTTAGCAATAAAAATAGCTTTTTATTAAATATTTCGTATTTGTAATTTTTGGCAACTTGGTTTGGTCACAGAAAACAGCAAGCGAACATACCGCAATACACTTTAATACATTAAGTGCACATTTAACAAATCGTAATTATAGCATTTGTTATTGCTGAAACTGTGAGCACGCCGCTATGAGACTGTCGTTTTAAAAATTTTTGCAACCCTGTGATGTATGTGATTATGTGTCTGTAGACAGAGCATAAAAATATGAGGTACAAAAATACGTTTACGTAAATTGGCGTACATTTAACAAATCGTACAAATAACAGACCAGCGTATTCAAACTGTGAATAGCCTTACTGTATGTGAGAGTAACACCATTTCCTTATACATATATTAAGGGTATTCAGAGGTAGTCTTGTTACAGTGTTAGATTGCTGAAGTGTTGATTATTTCAACAATACAACAACAAAATGCACGTCTTGTCATATTTCAACAACTCAACACTTTAACAATACCTCGACCTATTGTTATGAGTGTTGGTACGGTGTTGAATATTTTTGTTGTCAGTTAACAATCTAATTTTGACAGAAGTCTAGGTATAGCAAAATAATTTGATGCGTGTGTTCACACGTACATCAAATTTCAACAATCTGACACCGTAACAAGACTACCTCCGAATACCCTTATTATTATTTTTATGCTGCCACCACTTGATATATTAAGGGTATTCAGAGGTAGTCTTGTTACGGTGTTAGATTGCTGAAGTGTTGATTATTTCAACAACACAACAAAAAAATGCACGTCTTGTCATATTTCAAGAATTCAACACTTTAACAATACCTCGACCCTATTGTTATGAGTGTTGGTACGGTGTTGAATATTTTTGTTGTCAGTTAACAATCTAATTTTGACAGAAGTGTAGGTGCAGCAAAATAATTAATTGAGGGTGTTCACACATACATCAAAATTTCAACAATCTAACACCGTAACAAGACTACCTCTGAATACCCTTATTATATTCTACCATAAAGGAAATAATGTATGTAGTGCACACCCTGTGCTTTCCTTCTTGATCTATTACAAAATAACGTCAATATTTTTGGGGTAATAAGCAGCTGATGCGCGCTCATTCAAAATTTTTGCAAAATTGAAAAGTATTGAATTGTTCTTGAAGAAAAATGAATAAAATTAAAAGGGTGCGATTACCAGTTGAATTGCAACAACTGCAGCAAATGCAAAAGGAACATGGTGAGCAGACAATCGCGGTTAATTCAAACGGATATATATTGTGTCCTACAGGCATCACGTGCACGGCCGCTGCAGATGACTACTCTCAACTAATTGCTCACATACCTGGACCCAAGGGATCTCCATACGAAGAGGGCAAATTTAAAGTGAGCATTGCCATAGGTGAACAGTATCCATTTCGACCACCTACGTTTAAATTTCTAACACCAGTCTATCATCCAAATATCGATACTTGTAAGTTTTTATATATGAAGGTCTTATTGTAAAAACATGAAATCCCACTTAAAAAATGTGGCCACTAATAACGGTAGAATTTAAACTTTAACCCAAAAAAGTAGTGACTTTTCTGTTTTAGGCTGTGTGCGAATTGAACTAAATGCGACCTAAACTAAATTGGGTCGATTAGGCAGTGCTTCCTAAATAATTTAGGAAATTCTCGAGCTTCCTAAATTAGGAAGCACTGGCTTATAGGCACTATTTAGTTTAGGTCGCATTTAGATCAATTCGCACATATCCTTAATACAATTTTTAAATGTTTAATGTTATTGTACCCAGTAGTCCAAGTCTGAAAGAAATCTTGAATGAATCCTGCACGATTTTTCTTCTTCTTTAACGAAACATGCTGATTCGTTTATACCAGTGATGTGCGGCGTAGAGAACATGATGTCGACAATACTATTGTCGACGGTGTCGACAATGTCGTGTAGACAATTGCTTTTAACGACGTGTAGATAATTAATGTAAAAGGCTGCATGTTTATTGTAATATTTAATTAAATTGAGTCCAAGTTCGAAGTATTCCTTATTGTTACGCCTTCTGGGCATGGCTTTTGTTTGTTTAATTGTAAAATTTGTTACTTTGTGTTAATTAAACGACTTTTCAAAACGTTTTAAGAATCAGCATAATCTAAATGGAACTTGCATTTTTGCAGTGTTGCATTTTGTTGACATTGTTTACATAATTCTCGACATTGTCTACATTGTCGACACATTCTGCATTGTCGACACCAAAACGTCGACAATTAAAGACGACGCGTCGAGGAACATCACTGGTTTATACATTTTGTTGACGAAAATCTCATATAAAAGTTCCAAATTCGTGCACTGTTTGAAAACTTTCTGTTTTCGATGAACGGAAAAAGACCGATTTGTTAAAGAATTATCGACAAATGTATCTCATGCAGTAGGTTTCTTAAAGAAATCATCATGAAATATTCGTGCACGAATATACCCTTGGTACCCTTGGACTACAGAGTACCATCAACTAATCATACTATATCCATCATACCATACTATCATATGATAATGGCACCGTACCATTAACTTTCATTTCTTGTAAAAACCTTTATCCAAAAATTTTAAATAGAAAAATTCCTTCAAACAAAAATACACATAATTTTTAATAATGTGCGCCCACTACTTATGATAAGACTTGTCACACAGTTTGGCAAAGCAGTTTTGATTTTTTTGCATTTTCACAAAAGACAAATTCTTGCAACTCATTTAAGAAAAACTGTACGATTGTTTTTCACTGAAATTGAAATAGTCATGTAGAATATGTATTAAATTTAATCTAAGGTTATTGGGTTTTTTCAGAAATTTTCTTTTAAACAGATTCGCCAATTTTTTCTTAGTCACTAATAAAATTTTACTAGCATAAATTTGTAGCCAGTGTTGCCGCGAGGATTAAAAAAAAATCCATGAAAAGGTCAACAAAGTATATACTTTTGAAAAAAAGTATCCACGTATCAAAATTTAAAAACCAATGTTATCATTTTTTAAAAACAAAAAATTATTTAGTAAAATATTTTTTTAATATAACACGTTTTAAAAACGAACTAATAAGTATAAAATAATTTCTCCTAGAGTGGGGCTTTTAGTTCAACTAAAAACGTGGGGCGCATGCTATAGATAATATTAACCTTGCATCACTAACTTTAGGGTGGAATCCACCAACCAAACCAAACTCAAATAAGTTTAACCTAGGTACAAATTAAATTAACCAAAGTGCAAATTAAATTAACTCAAATCAAATTAAACCAAATAAAAATTGAACGTAAAAGTTAACTTTTTATTTATGTATATCATATATAATGTAATATTCACCATATAAGAAATTATTATAAAATGTTAAGATTTGTAAAGAAGCAGCTTTTGGAATCAATAAAATCATGTCTGTAATGTAGCTGGCACAATCGGTGGCTGTTATGCATCGTACACTACTTTCAATTATGGTTTGCAGATTTTGATCCTGGTTAATTCAGGTTAATTTAATTTGCGTATCGGTTAAATTAATTTGTGTTTCAGCTAAATTGATTTGCGTTTGGGTTAAACTAATTTGCGCTGGGTTAAATAAATGTGCGAATGCTATATATATATTTGTCCCTGTTACACCTACGAATAAAGGGCCGTTCGTAAATGTGGATTTCGTAAATGCGCATTTACCTCTCAATGTGAACTTAGCATAACACTGAGGCTTAAAAAAAATATCGATAAATTTTTTAAAATAAAAAATATTCAAATGGATCAAATTGGATCCAATTGGATCCAAACGGCAACACTGTTTGTAGCTACTTTTTCTCATAATTTTTAACTTCTCTCGTTGTGCCTATATTACACGATGCTCGTTTGCTCGGCGAGCAGATAATTTTGTTCTTGCTTCCAATGCGAAACTGTTTAAAATTTTGGAGAATACAACAACAACCATATTGCACGGCCATGTGCACGCCGAGCAAACGAGCATCGTGTTATATGGGCATTGGGAGTTTTTTGATTACCCAGTGGTAAATGGACACATGACGTAACCAGTTATTTCTTAAATACAATGTAGCTGCGAGGCCTCCAAAGCTTGTTTACAGTTCTCAATTACATTTGTTCAGACATGGCCGTTAGAACATTGATGGCTTATACCTTACACAGTAAGCTACGATGGGAGTAGGTATGCACAAGATAGGAGAGAACAAAACATGACGCACAAAATTTGAGAGAACAAAAACAATTGAACGAAGATCGGCTTTAGCCAAAAATACAATGAAAACGAAAAATAACACACCAAAAAGAAGCAAATAAAGGCAAATGACATCACAAATTAATTTTCACAATAATTTTTACAATTTGCTGAAAGAATTTATTGCCTTTTATCGAGCATTTCAGAATTTATTTTGAATAACACTTAGTTATTTTATTTGTTCTAATTTTAACAGCCCTATTCTGGCAAATTAACAATTGTTAGCCATTATTTTGAATATTACTATGTGTTTGTTGTAATTTTTTGATTGTAAAGCAAAATTTTAAGCTCAAAAATAATAAATGTTAATAAAAATTGTCAAATGCTTTTCAGTTATTGACAATTTCATTAAAAAATTTTGTTTTTCGAGCTTCAAATTGATTCGACTCGCGTAGTTTTTACAGCGAGGTCGTGAAGTGCGGCCAGTCAGTAACAACTGTAACAAAAATGTGTATTCAATAATATAATCATAAATTTGTGATCAAAAGCTACAATAAGAACTTCGTGTTCATGGTAGTTTTATATCGCTGTGAATGCTATTCTGTCGTTTAGCATTTTTTAAGAAGAAGAGCTTTAAATTTTGTTTTGAAAACAACAAACATATATGAATATAATAAATACTAGTTAACAATTATTAATTTGCCAGAATAGGGCTGTAAATATAAAGTTTAATAATTTTGAAAAACACACCTCACTGCAAAACTACCTGCTAGAAAACACTATGTTTCTACACAGACAAGTAAAATCAAACTATTGTTTGAAGAATGAAAATAAAATAATTTGAGCACAAACAAGATTTAGTCACACACCAATAAATTTAACGAAAATCGTCGGTGATGAATTGAAATTTGTCGGTGATGAATTTGTAATGTAGAACTGTAAGCGGGGTGTGACAAAATCTTTTTTGTGCTCAAATTATTTTCTTTTCATTGTTCAAACAACAGCTTAACTTTACTCGTCTGTGGAGAAACATCGTGTTTTCTAGCAGGTAGTTTTGCAGTGAAGTGTATTTTTCAAAATTATTAAACTTTATATCTAAACTAGAACAAATAAAATAACTAAGTGTCATTCAAATAGCCTTATTACGGTTCACAGCAGTAAACTCCTGTGTCTTCTTACGAGTAGACACAACAGTCAAGAAGACACAACAGTTTTGAGCTATTACTACGTTTCCATGGCGAGTTGAGTCGGGGTTGACTAGGGATTAACTCCCCATGGAAACGCAAGTTGAGTTGAATTTCGTTAAATCCACGAAATTCTACGAAACTTGTTAGATTTAACTGAGTTAGATTGGATGCGTTCAAGAGATGAAACAGTTGCTCTACTGTTTTATTGAATTTATTGATTACTTGTTGTTTTATTTTATTTCTGCCAAAAGAGCAGAAATTTTATTATTTATTTTATTTTATGTCAGCGCAAAAAATGTAACAAACCGTTCAGCAGCACACGAAGTAGCGGAAACTGATACTGATTAAAGACCCAACATGTTTAGTAAATTTTGCACCTTCTCATTTATACTAAGAAAAAATGGCGAATGGAATCGCCGTAGTCCAATTCGACTCAATGTTGTGCATGGAAATACTTTCGAGCTAGAAACGCCATTCTGTCAACCCAACTCAGGCTCAACTCGCCATGGAAACTTAGCATATTATAGCTCACAACAATACGTTGTTGTCACGTTTGATTGTGGAATGTACGTAGTAGTTTGACTGCTCCAGGGTTGCTTCGGAGAAAAGTAAAAACGTACTCTTTAAAAAGTATTTTCTAAATAACAAAAAGTACTGCCACGATAAGAATTTTTTTGCGAAATGAAAGGGAAATATTGTGAGCCCATATTTAAACCCGTCAATTTTAACTGTCGTTAAAAAATAGTATCAAATCTAGTTTAATAAAATAACTGCATTTTAAAATGTTTTTAAGTACAAGGAAGCATATTTACGAAGATTATAATGGTTGAAAAAACCGAGCTCTTCCGCCCCCCTTTCACCGGTGGCTAGTGAATAAGTAACTAACTATTTGTTATCCCAAGTACACCAGTTATATCTACCATTTAAATGCCTGCTTAATTTCCTATTATTTTTTAACTATATGAACACATTTATTTTTTTTAATTTTTGTTGAAAATTAAGATTGGTATCATACAATAAAATTGAATATTGAAATTATTAAAACATACTTCAATGCTACAAATACAAATACATTAAAAAGTTTCTTTAAATAATTTCTGGTTTGCAAAAATTGGAGTATCTAAACTTATAAGAATTTCTGATGTGTTGCTGATGTTGTTGTGGTGGTAGAAGAAAATTTATTCCTGAAAATGAATAGTTAGCGACGTGCCTCCACGTGATTGTGGTCCAACAGTTGGTAGTGGGATTCGATTGTCATTACAGTTGCCACGGCCAATGCTAAGTAGAACACAACGAAAATCATTTGTCTGTCTACCATTCCAATAACAGAAATCAGGGACGTTCAACTGAATTGCTGCCTGTTAAATAATAGGTTTAATAACTAGTGGTATTTTGTACTGCAATTTTAAAATACCAATACAAAATACCATGCAGATGTGTCAGTGAATACTAAAAATTTTTTTTAATGTGTTAAAGTTTCGGTTAGGACTGTCTTGCAGGGTAAGTGATTGACTCTATACAGATTTTTTGTTGTTTTTATTGTCTTCTTAAAAACTAACTTGATCTAAAGCTCGCAATTAAATTAATTTTTAATATATTTTTGTCAAGATTTTGTTAACGTTTGGCATTTTGTTATGCATGAAATCTGCCAACTTGGGCGACTTTTCTACTTAATAATACTTTTCGTCATCTTTTCTCTGAAACTTTGGTTTGATTAGCTCTCGGATGAGTAATGATCCGATAGACAGTAAATGGACTATGTCGTCTGGCCAGATGAAATCAAAGGTTTGCACTATTACGAAGGTATGGCATAATGACAGATAGGCTAACGGTAGTTTAATGTTTCAGAGTATGTAAACATAAGCATGATATGTATGTTTGAGCAATATTTATCTTGTTATCTGACGAACACAGGATAAGAGAACAATATGAAATCGAACACAACATCACGCTCTTATCTCTCAGAAATTCATTTCGTCTGGGCAGACCACATAGTCCATGTATGAAGATTTTGACTTTGAGACTGAAATTATCACTTTGGTAGTCTACAAAATTTTTCTATTTTATATTTAACATATAAAAGGAAAACAAAACTAAAAAACTCAAGAGAGTTATTGCTAATCGAACAACTAGAAACAAAGTTATTCGAAAAGAAAAACAATTTCGTCTGGCCAGACGATATAGTCCATATATGAAGATTTTGACTTTGTGACAAAAGTTATCACTTCTAGAACTTTTCGATTTTAGACTTGTTATAAAGAGTGAAAATATGCTTGAAAAGTCTCGTGAGCGTTTGCCAATCAAGCAACCAGAAACAAACTTATTCAAAAGAGAAAAACCATTTCGTCTGGCCAGACGAAATGGTTAGTCCATCCGAGGATTAAGCATAGTCCATCCGAGGATTAAGCATAGTCATCCGAGGATTAAGCATAACTTAGTTGGGCCTTTACACATAAAGATTAATAGTTTTTACAAACACACTGCACTGCAAAACTTTATGTTAGAAAGATTTTGTTAAATCCCGCTTACAGTTCTGCGGGTACAACGTCATCACCGACAAATTTTTACAAGCGGGTTGTATCATATGTTACAATTTGTTGTTAGTGAACAAACCTATTTACTAGTGAACAAACCTATACATCCCAATTCTGAATGATTTTTTCCCAAGGAATTGGAAAAGGGAGTTTTCATTTTTAAGATAATGTTAAAAAACATTTTGGGAATTTTTAATGACTATTTGTTCATCAACCATCAATATTCATGAGTGTTAACAATCTTTGTCTGCTATTTTAAAACTGAAAACTCCCTTTTCCAATTCCCCGGGAAAAATATTTTAGAATTGGGCTGATAGTATATTAATATATATAAAAAATGTAATACCATATTAAATTTCGTAAAATTTTTCTTAAATTTTTATATCATAAAATATATAAATTGTAAGTAAGTAGATTTTATTGAGTCTTCCAAAAATTTTTACATAAAGAGTTTTTACAGACTAATACAAGAAACATTTAGAACTATAAAGTATTATTCTAATAACAAAGGAAAATTAATACATGCTGCATGCAAACACATAAGAAGTTAAACAAGGTCAGAACAGTTAAATGAAAAACAATGCTTGCTTCCGGCATTTGGGCTGTGACTTAAAGAGAAAACCCAGATAGATTTAAAAACTTAATAACAGTTAATGATGTTTATACCTAAAAACATCAACTGTCCAATATAAGAAAATATAAGGAATATAATGCTAACAGCCAAATCAATAGTAAAGTTAGTAAATCAATGATAATTAAAAGATAGTAGCAGAAGATTAAATTGAAGAGATAAAGAGTACAAACAGAAATACAAAAAAGAATTCAACAATTACAATTATATTAAATTAAATTATACAAATGACACAAATCGGCCTCTATGAGTGCTAGGGCGTGTTTTAATATAAAAAGAAGCTAACAAAGGTGGGGAAAGTCGGTATCCAAAGGAATATATTCATTAATTAAGCCAATAGGGGAAAGGTAGGTGGAGTTGGACCAACTAAAACGTTTTTCATACTCGAAGATATCATTTCTACAGACATTTATAAAAAGAAAGTTTTAAAATATATTTATTTTGTAAGGTAAGAGCATAAGGAATAATTTGAGCCTTGCTATAAATAAAATTATTAGAGAAACATTTTACGAAGGATTCGTAGTTTCTGTGGACTAATTTACTTTATATATTAATTAAAGAATTGTTTTTCAAAAATGTCAATTATAATTAATCAAAAAAAGTTTGTTACAAAAATTATTCAAAAATATTTTCTCAACACGTAATGTTCAATTTCAATTTGTGTTCCCTAGTTTTACATACATATAAAATAAAAAGCATTCCAAAATAAAATGCAATTATAAAACGGACCGTCTTTCATCTCTCTACAACCAGCACTACAATAAGCTAATACAACCTGCGGCTAACATAACTTATCTTCTATCTAACACTGGTATTATAATGTTATTGGTATTATTGTGCGGCCTTACACTACGGCAACCACAAATGCATAAATTAAAACAGGACGTATGCAAACTTTATATGTTAATAATTTTGTTTCATTTTTTAGATATTTACTACTAAAAAGTCTCGAAAACATACTTTTGATAAAAGGAGCTTTTTTAAAAACTGATCCAGCGTGATCATTTTACCAATCTATTGAAATTAACACTCAAATACATAAAATTAGACTTAAAAGAAATTTCGACACCATTCAAAAAAATTTAAAAACATTTGCTTTCAGCAACGACATAATTTTTTCATTTCCCAAAAGCATTTCTAAGGCAAATTGCCACTGATTTAGAAGTATTTATAGTGATATCCCAGTATTTATAAAATTCATCAACTTTAGCCAAGTGCTTCGAAACTAGATCAAGAGCTTTCAAAGGAGATGTATTGTGTGCATAGATTAAAGAATCAACAGCATATAAAATACCTCTTGAGCCATCCAGTTCATGCGGAAAGTCATGAATAAAAATATATAAATGTGACGCTAAATCAGAGCCCTAGGGAACACCGCTCTTAACTTCACCCAGCTGAGAGACACCTTCATAAATTTGAACGCCAAACTTCCGATCATTGAATAAACTGCGAAAAAATTTAATTATAAAAGGATCGAAACCTAATCTTATTAATTTTGACCAAAATTCCATCATGATATCCCTTATCAAATGCTTTCTTGATGTCTAAGGACACCGCAACTGTACAATTACGATTTCTCAGATCAAAAATTATATTATAATGAAATTTTATCAATTCATAAAGCATGGACAGTCCAATGACCCTTTTGAAAACCAAACTGATAGAAGGGGATGTAATTTATGTCAGACATGTCTATTTTTAAACGTATGTTCCAATAATTTGCCAAGATTCAAAAGTAAAGAAATTGGTCTAAAATTATTAAGGTTAGAAATATTTGGCTTGTTTTTAATTGGAACTATTTTTGGAATTTACCAATTATTTGGAAAATAACCAATATTTAAACATTTATTAAATATAATTAGAGAATTTAAAGCATCAACAGAAAATTTTTCAATAAGAAAATTAGATATTCGATCAAGACCATACGGTTTTATTAATTCCTAACGAAAAAGGGCTCTATGATTATTTTAGACACCCTTGGTTTACAGAGATCAATCATCTAACATTCGCCGGATGCTGCGAAAAGGATGCTAACTTCACATCGGTCAGACTGCTGAGTTTTGAGAATTTTTTTTAATTTCATTACTGTGGGTTTAGACCGCCTGAACGAACGAAAAATTTATCGCGAACAATTTATTGCAATAAATTCTTCGTTCGGAGTACTGTTTAGACCGCACGAACATCAATCGCGAACAAACATTGGCCGCCATCTTGTTCGTTCAGGCGGTGTAAACAGCAATTTGTGCATTTAGCCGAACATCAATAAATGCAGGGTTGATAGCTCCTTATTTTTATATTAGTACTAAAACTTATACTCCGTTTCTCAACAACAAATGGTTTGCCACTCCATAACAATATATTACTCGTATTAGTTATTATAGAAAAGACGTGTGTTTAACTTAAGGGTCCATTTAAGTTTTTCGACGAACAAAAATTAAATGTTTTCACATTTTTCGTGTGTCAATAAATTTCGTAAATTTTAAGTCAATTAAATAAAAATTGTTCCCAAATTGTATGCACTTATTAAGCAAATACAATTTATACTTTCAGTCGTTCGATTTTTATTTTAGAGAAATCCTTTTTATGTTATGACTTTAAAGAATTGCTTTTAGTCACAAATCGAAATTTCAACTACCATTTTGGTTAATATCCACATTTTTCTAAAATCTTCGATTAAAAACTCAAAAAGTTTCAGCAGAACCTAAAATATTTTTTATTTTATTTGAGCGAGCTCATAAACTCAAAATTTTCATTAAAAGTTATATAGTTATTTAAAAAAAAAAATTACCTCAAATAAACAGTCGCCTCAAATAAATAAAATATAGGGTTTTCCGCTTAAAAACTTAATTTGGCCCTCTACACAACACAATCATATTGCAGCGAAAGTTAACAGAACACTTTAAAAAACATAAAACTAAATTACTACATATTTTAGTACTTTTTATAAATTATTCTCTAAAGCTACTCCTCTTTGCTACTTTTCTGTTTTTAAACACAGCGCAACACCGGATTCGCCCAAAAAGATCGAAGCTTGTTCGATCAGAGCGAACGAAGGAATCTTCGTTCGTTCGCCCTAATTTACTGTTTACACCGGGCAAGCATTGTTTGCGATAAATTTATAGCGAACACTGTTCGTTCGGGCAAAGTGTTTAAACCGAGCGAACGAACGAGGTTTCTTTCGTTCGTTCAGGCGGTCTAAACGCACAGTTAGGATTTTTGCTTTACATCGGCGTTATACCATGTTCATGCTCATGTTCATAAAAAAGCTGCTTTTTGCGTATTCGAACATGCTTTCTCGAACTGCGTTCAGGCGGACTTTTATTAGCATGAGCTTTTATTTTGACGTTTGTGTATATAGCAGTCCAGGCTAACCGCTTTTCCTTTGCTATTTTCTGTAATAAAAAAGATGTAAATGACTATAGTTGCTATATTATAACTAAATATATAGAAATACTTGCAATCCTTTACCTTTTGACTTTGTTGATTATATTTGTAATTGACATATGACAAAAAATTACCTTCGTATTTCCGAAGTATCGACGAAATACAGGGTGACACATATAAAAAAGCAGAATAAAAGTTGCACTAAGTTGCTTTTTTCTAGTGTTATTTGTATGGAAAAGTAATGTTGCGTTTTACAAAAAGATGCTTTTTTCCCCAGCATGAACGGGCTATTACTCCCCGTTTCAATTCGCCGTATTGCTGTATACGCGGCAAAGAAGTTTCATTAAATAAATGGAAATAAAAGGCTTTAAGAGTTAGAAATCTGTTTATTTGTATGAAAACATGGTAGTTGTTCTAGGACCGGAATTTACCGGATGACGTAAAGTTGTAAAATGCTCATTTTAAATTCATGTGACTTATCATATTTTTGCTATAAGCCCTTTATAATTATGTATAAAATGCACTAATCTTTATGCGAATTTGTTTCTTCTTTATTAGCGGGCAAGATTTGTTTGGACCTGCTGCGTATGCCTCCTATCGGTTCCTATAATCCAGCCATAACATTAGAGTCGATACTTATCTCCATACAGCTACTCTTGGCTACACCTAATCCGGATGATCCATTGCGTGGTGATGCAGCTGATTTATACAAAACTAGGCGCTCGCTATTCGAAAGACTAGCCAGGGAGGCGGTCAAAAAACACTGCGTAGAAAAGAGTACGGATGCGGAACTTGCTACTGTACGTGAAAGTAATGCAATGCAAGTGGCTGAGCAAATGCCCGCTTGTAGTCAAAACTCCAACGTAGCTGTTGTGATGAATCCACCAACGTTATCTTGAAACTTATCCAAACCTTAAGAACTTCACCAAATCTCGATCTTAATATTCCAAAATCAGTTATTAATTTTGAGGAAATACAATTTTTTTTATTTAAAGTTATGATTATTAAATACATTTAGCATCAGAATTTGTGTGAAAAACACTTATTTCATATTTTTGTTTTCGTTTCTTTTTCTAAATTAACTGCATTTTTGTAAAAGAAAAAATAAACAATAATTTGCATAAAATACGAAAATTAAATAATGTTGATCATTTAGTTAAAACGCTCAAATGCTTAAATTTATTGTAAATACTAAATAATAATAGTTTAAATAATAAATAAGGTGCTTAAATGCGTCGCAGCTGGAATGGTGCGCTTAGCAATCAGATGCATATTTTACAAAATTAACTAAATTCGCTTAAGATCTTAAAATGTATTTTGTTTATCTTTAAATAATTATAGTGCAATACAAACGTTAGCGAAGATAAAATGCATTCCAAAGTAATAGTAAATAAAGTAATAGTTAATTAAAATTTTTTGTATGCAAAATTAAAATCAACTAAGGTGAAAAATTAAAAATGTTTTAAAAAACTCAACTAAAGAGATGAGGATGGGCGCAATGAATGCAACTAAAGGCGTTCTTGTTGACAGTTATTGTTGACGGTGCTCTAGTGGCTGCTGCTTGCTTACTGGCTCACTCGCTTACTTGTCTTTGTACTTTTCATAAAAGGATTCCAAATACTTTTTGTACTCAGCCTGGTCGGGCCACATCAAGGACGCTTGTGAATTTAGCGGACTATCATTATTCGGCTCACCAAGCAGTGATTGTATAGACAGTAGAATAGTGCGCACATCGTACAAGGCCGACCATTTATCCTTGAGTATATCGAGACAGATGGCACCAGCTAGATCAACATTCGGATGAAAGCACGGTGTCAAGAATTTCACCACAGGTGGTGCATAGGGATAAGAGTTGGGAAAGTCGAGCGACAGGCGATACTGTTGTCCACTGTAGACGGTGTTTTCGGCACCCGCTATAGTGCCAATCCATTTGAAAATGTTTTCACCATCGGGAAAAGCTGAGATACCTTTCTCCGATGCCATCATTAGATTCATCAGTTCTTTTTGCAGTCTGCACAAACATAAAACAAAAAAACAACAATGACTCATACCATTCAAACTTGGGGCCACTTCAAGTGGTGATGAACAAACCTTTTGCTAACGGCGTGGTTATCCTTAATAGCCACAGAGTCATCATTGTGCTTGGGTCCCGAAGACGCGTGACCACTGTGATCTGGGCTGATATTTTGCGCCATAGCTATTAATTGTGCGTTACTCGCTTTAAAACACCAACTTATCGCTGGACTTTAGATATCAACCAGTTTATTTTCGCTATTATTATAAAAATTATAGATTTTTCCTTTTTAATTAATTTTAGCTGCGAACAAACTTATATACTTAGTGGTTTTCTTCTTTTTTTTTTTTTGTTTGACAATCAAAGAACTTTTGACAGCTTTCAACGTTATAAACAAAATGGAGATCTCCAAGAATTAATTTTGTATACAGTTAATTTGGTGGGCAAGGTTGCACAAGTACGCTCTTTGGTACATTTTGGACACGTTTTTATTTCTTCACGTACGAGGTACCACATTTTTCGTACTAGCACAATTTTATTTGCATCTTAAATTTCTCTGAATTTTTCTCTTGGCGTGGCTGTACTCGGTTCGTTCAACTTGCATTATAGCTATTTAACAGCACTTTTAGCATTTGTATGTTTATTTACGTATGAAGTGCAAAGAAAAAAAAAGTGCGAAGAGTACCAAGGTACCAAAGGCATAGATATAAGAGATAAGGAAATGGTGATCTACTTTACACACACTATACGTGTGCTAAGAAAACCGACCCACTCCCTAATTTTTGACATAAGCCCTTGCCGAGCAAAACATATAGCGAAAAAATATTGGTTCCCGCAATTTGTAAGCAAGAGTTTCTGTCAAAACACAAGTTCTGCTTCATGAGCGCATGCATTCTTAAGGGTGGCAAACATAAGGTCCTTAATATTTTGTTCGCATGCGGAGGATAAGCTTTAATAGTTATTTATTCTTTTACAGATTTCTTTGAATACTTGACATGAAATTAAAATGGATTAGCACCCTAAGATTGGAAGCTATAATTAGATACTTGTATATAACAAACAAAAACTAATGAAAAATATTTTTTATTTATTTATTTATTTAAGTCTATGAAACAAACATTTCTTACAGACCATTATATAAATATAATAAAAACTAAATACAAAAATTTACAAAAAAGTATTAAATACATTTTTCAATTGAGTTTTAGAAATGGAGAAATCCAGATTAAGATTAGAATTGACAACATTAAATAAATTAAGAGTTCTAGAAATAGGCGCATTGAATGCATAATTAGTGCGACACATGTCTAAATAAAATGGACAAAAATGTCTAAGTACTCTAGTAGGAACATTAAAATTAATCATCAATAACAGTTCAGGACTATCAACAATACCTGTTATGATATCATGTACAAAAAGAAGAGATAAAATATTTCTCCTAATCTCTAACGACTTAAGACCAATTAATTGGAAACGGGCACTAAATGAGGGAATAGAACCTTCCAAATTAAGAGATCGCAGAGCAAACCGGGTAAATGATTTTTGGATACGTTCAAGTAGAAGCTTATGCGACTCATAAAATGGGTTCGAAACGATGGACGTATACTCAAGTCTCGAGCTGACTGGACTTGTAAATAGGACTTTAGACGTACAAGGTCACAAAAACACGAGCCATTTCAACGTATAAAAGCAACCATTGCGTGTGCCTTTGTTACAATATAATCCAAATGCGGAACAGAAGTAAGTTTGACATCAAAGACATCAAGAATTTGGTAAGTATTTCAGTTGTTTGGTTTTTGTGTTATATAAATATCAATTAAATAGTTTATAAAAATATTTTTTGATATAAAGTATTAATAAATCATTAAAAAGTAGTTTTTACGATTCAGTTTTATTCTAATTTCATGTCCTTTACTTCATTTTACTAATGTTTTTTTCTGTAAAAAATTGGTAACGCACCATATTGTATAATGGGGCTATATAAAAATTAATTAATAAACATACATCTAAAAAATGAAAAATAGTTTACGCCTTTCTTTACTACATAACCGACTGAATCCCTGTTTGAATGATTTTGTGTTTGTGTCAACTTCATTAAGGGTATTCACAAGATGCGCTATCATTTCATATTGTCCTAAAATTTTGCAACTTAAATTTAAAAGATAAATAAATGCTAGTAAGAAACAACTGTTTGATTACTACACTTCAATAAACATAGCTTTCAGAGTTGTAATATATTAATACTTTTTTATATGGAAGGCAGCAATAAAATGTTTAAACTAGTGTAAAATCTTAGGACAATATGACATTATGACACGACAGTTCACCTTGTGAATACCCTAATTGTGTTTGTAAAATAATTCACTTCAACTACACCGCTTCCGTATATTGTACTTCTATGACCAAAACAAAAAAGTAAAATATAAGGAAATGGTGTTGTTAACACATACACTGTACATGAACTGTCGCACCATTCGTAAATTTTGCGAGCGAGACAGAGAGTGTTTTTTGACATATCTGAGAACCCTGGCATTTGATTGGAAGACTCTTCAGCAAAATAGCCGAAAATAATTTAGTTTTAAGCAATTTTCACTGTTCAAAAAGCAACAAAATCAAAAACCACAAAAATAAATGCAACATGAGTTGTGCTGTTAAAAATTGTAAAAGTTACCGAAAACTTAAAAACACAGCGCTTTTGTTCCACAGGTAAATATATCCATACGGTTTGAATTCTTTTAACAAAAGTGCTTTATTTAGTTTCTAACAATATTTTTTAACATATTTGTATTAGAAATTAATATATTTCTAAATAAAAATGGTTTAAAAATGCAAATCAGACCCCGTTGATTTTGCGCCAGTTTGATCAAACCACATCTGTCAAAACACAAACACTGTTTCAGGGTCGCAGTAATTTTTCACAGTTGAATATATTTTTGGGGCGCTCTTGTTTTCAGCAAGGTGAGTCAGATTTAATACGTGTTTGTTAAATTTTTCTGATTTCTGCACAACAACTAGGCAGAAACACCCAAAAAATAAGGATTTTAAAAATTAATCTAATTTCATTTCTAATTAAAGTTATTACAAAAATTTGTTGATAATTAGAGTTCCATGAAAATAATTTAATTTCTGATGTTTTCTCTTACCAAAAAAATTTTAGCTGGTCAAACACTCGATATTTATCTCCGATTGAAATTTTAAATGAAAATATTAAAATTGAAATAAATGCCTTGTCTCCTTTATTGTCTGGTTTTTATAAAAATATGGCACCCGGTACACATAGAGGATATGTTTTTTGTTTTTTGTTTTTTTATGTTTGTTTAGTTTATAAGTTTAGATTTAAGTCTAGCTTTTAAGTAAACTTTATTGTAGAAAACTATCTTCTCTGATATTAAATGTGCCGGGAGCAAACACAGTTTATTAAATAACAAAAAATTATTATTGTATTACTCAACAAGCTTGAAGCGAAAACTTGTAATTATTTTAGAATAATGCATATAGTTCTAAGTTAATTTATTAAAAAATACCATTGTAAATTAGGTTTAAAAAAAAGACTCAATAAATTAAATTAAATTATATTAAAAAGGTTGTAATTAAAATTGAAGTTTAGAAAAATTACCTAAAAATCTTGCGGTTTTTCTAGTTTTACAACAAAACTAAGCTTTATGGGTATTAAAACAAAGGTAATGTGCGTATCTATTCAACGAAGTGTCAAACATAAAATTCCATGCATAATTTTTTAAGATATAATTTCTTTTTAAATTTAGAAATTGCCTAAATTTATTTTTAAATTTAGAAAACATTAAAAAGATAATTATTAAAAAAATAACTACATCCAGAAGCTACTGTAGACAACGAAGCCTGTGCTGGACTTACTGAGGTTTCTAGTCCCTAAGCAGCGGCCAAAGGCCTCCAATTAAAAAGAGACAGCTAAATACATTAAGTTTTTTTTATTAAATTTAAAATAAAAAAGGGTTGTATCTTAAATGCATGTATTTTAATGTGTGATGTGTGTTTCGGATATATACTTGAACTATCTTTCTTTTGATACCCATAAAGTTTAGTTTTGTTGGACTGCATGGTTTTATGGAAAGGCATATTAGACTGCGTTAAATAATTTTTATTGCAACTTCAATTGGAAATTATGTTTTGCTAATATAAATGTGATGTCGCGGCTGTCATGATGCAATAAATTATTTTATTGGGTATGCGGTCTTTCATTCCCAATAAGATGAGAAGCATTAAGCCAAAAGACCACTCATGGTTTAATGAGACTTGCAGGATTCCAGTCAGGTCCAAAGAGGAAGCCTTTCAGAATTGGCGTTCTAACAAGGATACTCATACTCAAAGACTTCGCATCGAGGCAAGGAATCACTGTAATGCAATTTTAAAACGCGAAAAGTTTCTGCACGAAGCTCGCATTCGAGAACAGATTCTTCTCTGCCCGAAAGAGAGCAAAAATTGTTGGTCATTTGTTAAAAGAGTTAAGAACCAGACATCATCATCGATTCCAGCTCTTTTAAAAGATGACCAAATCTTCACTGACTCGGCTGATAAAGCGAACCTATTGGCTAGATTGTTTGCACAAAATTCCACTCTCTCGGATAGCAACCAGCCACTGCCCTTTGTTGGGGGTGGATCTACTGCAATGCAGGAGATATACTTTCGAACGAGAGCAGTTAAAAGGGTCCTTACAAATCTTAACGTAAACAAAGCCTTTGGTCCTGACGGTATACCGCCAATTGGGCTTAAAATGTGTGCTTCGTAGGGCTCGCTCTACTGGTGACCTTATGGCGTTCTTAACCGAAGAATGGAATAAATGGCTTCACTTTTTCGGCGAGAGCAGGGTTGTTGCTCTTGATATTTCTAAAGCGTTCGAACGAGTGTGGCATAAAACGCTCGTGTCAAAACTTGTTGCATTTGGTTTTGGTGGTAAATTTGCTCGATGGATCACGTGTTTCCTCAAGGACAGAACGATTCGAGTCGTAGTTGATGGTATTTCGTCCGAGGAGTACGCCATTAACGCAGGAGTACAGCAAGGTTCAGTTCTATCGCCAACTTTGTTTTTGGTTTTTATCAACGACCTTCTGTCGTTGATAAAATCTCCGAGTGGGGTCTTGCTAATAGAGAAGAGTTCAATGCAAGCAAGACCCAGTGCTGTATTTTAACCCACAAGCGGATGGATTGCCCCTTAGCATCCCTCAATATGAATGGTGTGGATCTTGTGGAATCAGCCGCTCTTGACATTCTGGGCATATCGATCAAGTCTGATCTTCGTTGGAATGATCATATTTTCGATGTGTCGAAAGAAGCGGGCAAGTGCCTAGGTTTTTTAAAACGGTACAAAAATATTTCACCACAGCTGATCTTCGCATGATTTACACCTCATATATTAGACCGAAAATGGAGTACAATTCGCACATTTGGGCAGGGGCTAAGATCTTATTTGGAGCTTCTGGATCGAATTCAACGTCGTGCGATATATTTGATAGGGGATGAAAGTACTTCATCCTCTCTCAACTCTCTTGGGCATCGACGCAATGTTGGTTGCATAAGCCTTATTAAAAATGAAGAATAAACCAAAATTTCCTAGAGTAATAAGCGGGGTTCAGACGATACTACATGTTGTCACGCCTGGTAGTTAGCTTCGCAAGGCATAGCAGTGCTTGGCATAACAAGCGTCACATCGAAATCGGTTTAAAAGGAATTTGTGTGTATCTGATTATGCACAACATGGCAACGAATGGCAGTGCTCACATAAAAACAAAAATGCATCTTTGACTACATAGATAAACATGAAAGATCTATTTAATTTTTATACCTATGTATTTTTCTATGCATTTGACGTTTTGGCAAAATAAATCTGTAGTTTTTTGACCAAATGCGGGTAATTTTTTAAGTAAAGTCGTTGTTTTCTTTTTTTTATTGTTTTATTTTGACTATGTGACTATGTGTTGCATAATCACCATTTATTTTGCTGTACTAAAATATTTTGGTGATGTCATCAGGCAGCAACAATGCTATTTATTGAAAGGGGCGGAATAATAAGAGATGCCATCTAATTGTGTTTGAGGTCGAAATAATAATAATATTGATTTTTACTTTTCTGACGTAAAGATCCATTTTTCATCAGGCGATTCTCGAGCAATAATTGCCTTCGCTGCAAGCAATTTGTTAACTACTCGGGTTGAAAGGGGACTTTTGTCAACCCCCTCATGCTTTCAAATAATCGACGAACTGCTTGCGGCGAAGGCAATTCTGATACGAAAAATTGCTGGCAATTATCTGAAGTTTCCTTTTGAACTTGCCGAGCGAGGGCTTTTTAATGGACAATTAACGAGCAAATAATTGCAGGCAATTATTTGACGGCTACAGATTGATTTTTTTGTAAAACTTGTTTATCATGGCTCACACACGCACACACATAAAGCATCAAAAACCAAAACAAAAGTAAAATTTTAATTCAAAATGAAGTAACCCAAAATATATTTTGAAACAAAAAACGAACTAAAAATTAAAGCTTGACATAAATTCAAAATAATAATACCAAATTTTAAGCAAGCAGGCAGAACTTTACGTAGAAACTTTATGTGTTGAAATAAGCTCAGTATTGTTCGCTTTGTAAGTAATGAATAAGATTAATAAATTGTATTCTTATATAAATTACTAAAAAAATATTATGTAAATACTAAAAATTCTTATATTTTCTTCACCATCCTGGATGAAGCTGCAGGGTAAGTAAGTACAAGCGGCGGCTATTACGAGGGCTCCTGAAGATAATTTGAAACAGGAGAAGCTTGACCAGGCGAAGACCTGGTGGGGAAACAACACCTCCTCCCCTACCCTACTTTGGAATTACCGTCTCTAAGCCATCATACAGTCGTCTCTCTCTAAGTTTTATTGTAGATTCCGGTTTTTTCAAGTGTCCGATTTGAGTTTCTGTCCGTTGGAGCTGAAGTTGCTCCTTTAACCCTCTGCACCCGATAGTTTATTTTTCTGTAACCCCAGGCATCCCACGGTCCGAAGCAGCCCCATTCCAATTTTCCTTGAGCTACGTCCGAAGCATAACTAGGCGTGCAGAAATCGCTTCGAGGCTGTGGGATTTGGCTTTTGGGACATCTCAGCCAAGAACTGGGTAGTTGTTTGTTACAAGACCCAGTCGCATACACATACACCAAATTTCATTAAAATCGGTCCAGCCGTTAAGGAGGAGTTCAGTGGCAAAGCCATGTACAGAAGAGTTTTATATATAAAGGTATTTCCCCGCAGACGTTGTCCTGCCACCGCATTACTGCCATATACGAATTTTCGTGCTATTCGGAGAAAAACATTTTATATTTTCACCGTTTTTATTATAGTTGCCGAAAAATTTGAGCTTAATTTAGTTTATGTCTATCGAACTTTGCTATACTCCATGCTAAAGTCCAGTTTCCATGTAATCTTCTAAGATCTTCTAATATCTCCCACAATCACATCTTCAGTGGGAAAGAAATAGAATGCGAGTGCCTCTTTATGGGATTGATAAAGGAGCGTGCGAAACATACATACATTTTGCATTTTATAGCATGTGATATCCTCTACAATCTCATGTGATGCTGGGAGATCATAGAAGATCATGAAAGATCAACTTTTTTAACTTTTGCTATAAAAGTCTATCACTTGCTATAAATACGGCAGCCATTTAAGTTGTTTGTTGTTGGACTATTGTCATCACTGACAACTATTTTAATATTATTCTAAGGATGCTTTAACATGTCAAAATAGAAGCAAAATAAAATAGAAAAAAATCGAAACAATTTCATTGTTTAGAATTTTGTGAATGTTTGCTGTATTCAATATGTAATTATTTTAGTTACAAAAAACTGGTTAATAAATCTATTATTAAATAATATTTATTAATTATTAAATTGACGATTTTATACATTCCGTTTTGTTAGTGTTATGCCGTGGTGGCCTCTGAAAGCTTGTTTTATAGAGCCGGCACTGGTTGGTGTACTTTTGCCCATATTATACGGTGCTCGTTTGCTCGGCGAGCAGATAATTTTGTTGTTGCGTCCAATGCGAAACTGTGAAAAATTTTGGAGAATACTACAACAAGCATATTGCACTGCCATGTGCACACCGAGCAAACGAGCATCGTGTAATATGGGAATTTTAAATCTTGACGCGGTGGACAACTTCTTGATATCGTTGTGACTGACCCCGTTGTACTTTTCTGACATTTTTAAATTCTAGTGATAAAACAAATGCAATAAAATAGTTTCTTAAGCAAACAAATAAAAGCTACAAAAAATACGACAACAAACCAAATGTCATTATTTTATAGCAAGAATAACATAGATCCATCTCGCTCATTATAGCAGAAGATGTGATTGTCGGAGATCTTAGAAGACCACATGGAAACCGGGCTTAATTCTCGAAAAGGGTAGTAAACATTGTGCAAACACCCCCATTTTTAAAACAGTTTCTGAAAGTAGCCATACGAACTAATTTATCAAACTGTAAACTTAAACGACCAAAACCGTCTGAAATTTAGCTTTTTCATTGATTTGTGGGTGGCAAAAGGGGGCATGAAAACGCATTTTTAGTACAGTTTCCGACAATAAAAACACAAAATAAATTACTAAGTTTTAGTCCTATACGACCAAAACTGTCTTAAATATATAGTTTTTATTGATTTGTGAGCGGTGAAAGGGTGTGTATCAAAATTTTCTCTTTTACAAACCTTGTCCTTATAATTATAAACACAACAAAAAATCCCGAAGCAAATTTGACGCTTTGTTCTTGAGTTATGGAACTAGTTTCACATTTCACGGCTTTGTTTTATATGTATAGATATCGGCTGTTGCTTCAGAAATACAACCCTCAGTAAGAGCTTGAACAGAATCAAAAATCGTTGCGGCCGACGTTCTTTGTTGTTGGAAAATACTTGCAAAATGTAGAAAAACCGCACCTCGTTTTCTGCAACGATAAATCGCAGGCTTAGAATCTACCCAAGTAACAATATTAGCCATATATTCATTCTTGCAGGGCTTATAGTGCTATCTTATATAGCAGCAAGCTTCAACTATAGCTTTAGTCGCGCTACTAAAGCTCTTGCAGAGAATATATAAGGCTACTTTCTTGAGTTTAAAAGCACTATTTTTACTTCATATGAGGAGTAGAAGTAGCTGTAAACTTTTAAAAGAGTCCCTGTCAAACCCAAATAAGAGCTCTTGCAAAGCTCTTTTTTATTATTCGTTTAAGTATGTATGTGTTAAAAATAAACTCAATAAATATATAAAATTTGACAAGTGTTTGTGATGATAAGAATGACAAATAAATTAAAGAAATAATAAAGTGATTATTATATCAGACTCATGTTCGTGTATTCGTTATATGCTGCGAATTTCGGTGAGCTTTTGAATTTATCGGAAACGTGAATGTAGTACTTCGAAAAACTACAACGGGCTTAACAAATAATTAAAATTAAGAAGTGTTGATTATTTAAAAATAGTTGGAAAATTTTTAACATTCTTTAAGATCAACTAAAAATGATTTAAGTACTTTATTCTTAAATGTACGTATCATAGAAATCATCAATTTCGTTTTAAATATTATTGTAAACACTAATATTTAGCTTGCTTCAACTCCGAAGATTTTCTATTTTTTATAAGATCGCCATTTTTTTCAAAGAAGCTCTTTATCAGATTTTGTAGTCACTTGTTATTCCCAAAAAATTTATTGCATTAATTTACAGTATTTTATATCTATTCGCTTTAAAAATGCAATACAAAAATACACATTAAAGCAAATATTATACTCAATCTACGAGTTTTAAAACTGCTGTATAGTAATTTTTATTACTTTAAAAGATCCTTTACAGAGCAAGTAGTAAATTTTAGAGTTCAGCTCTTTTGCAGATTTGATAAAATCCTTTACAAAGCTGTATAAAGTATTAAAGCTCAAAATGGTAAAAAAATCATATTTAGAGCATTTTCTTTAAAATTAAAAGCAACTAGCAGCAAACAAAGCTGCGGTAAAGCTTTAACCGCATATTATACACCTATAGAACACTTTTAGGACTCACTCGCACCTAGTTGCTCCAACAATGTTACTTGGGTATTCTATTGCAATCGTCGATCGCAGCGATTTTTGATTCTGTTCAGGCTCTTAGTCCAACACCGGCTTAGCAACATAAAAAAATCACAAGTTTTTCAGGCCAATTTTTACAAATTTCTTAATTTTTAGGGATATTCAAATTTCAAACAGCTCATCAAATTGATCATCAAATGATTTGACCAACAGAATTTGTATGGATTTGATGGCGATTTGACGAGTGTGAAAACTTTTTTCAGCTGACAAAATCGTACTACACAATTTGACGAGTGTTCACACTGGTCAAATCGTTGGTCAAATCGTTGGATGAAAATCAAAATTTTTTGATTTTTATGCTGAATTGACGAACGATTTGACCAGTGTGAACACTCGTCAAATTGTGTAGTACGATTTTGTCAGTTCAAAAAAGTTTTCAACCTGAGCACATCGTGACAAAAGAGGGAGCGGAAGAAAATAATAACATAATAATTATATATAACTGTTGCAAACAATTTATAATAATTTACAAAATAATTTCTTCTTCTTCCAATACAATTTTAATAAGAAGTGGTATTAAAATGTTTTCCGTCATCGCGATGAGCTTACTTCGGTGCTCAAGATAAAATGAAATTTGACGAACAATTGTATGATTCTGACCACTTGTGTGATCAAACGATTTGAGAAATGATTTGATAAGCGGTTTGAAATGTGAACAGCCCTAATACCGCAAGCGCCACAGGTAAAATTTTTTAATTTTAATATTAAAAAAATTCGAGTCACCCTACTTCGTTAACAAATCCCTCCTGTACCTTTAAAACTATTGCAATTGATTTCATTTGATTAACTCATTTTTAGTGGCTTAAAAACAAAAACAGCAAATATACATAAACAAATTAAAAACTTGTAAACCGATAAAAATCTAAAAATGAATTCCGACTTGACTAATTCACAGCAATCACGACGACTGGGAGCAGTTGCATCGGGTGTGCATGGGACACCCGAGAGTGAGTTCAGCATTGAAGGTTTTTGTCAAAACTATTCAGCATCAGAGGTGTTTATACAAGGACTATCGGGGATGGTAAATCAAAGTGATGTGGAAAGCATGATAAGAGCACAGAAGCAAATGTAAGCAATAAAGAACTGTCCTTAACTTTTAAAATCCATCTCCATTCAATTAGGTTGCAGCGTTTCGAAAAGACAAACGAAATGATTCTCAATTGCAATGCGTTAAGTCAGAGTCGCCTTAAAACAGCCTCCGATGATTTTAAGAGGCACGTGAAGCTATTATCCGATATGAAAAAGGATTTAGATTACATATTTAAAAAGGTGCGAATAATCAAAAACAAATTAAGCCAGCAGTATCCGGTAGCATATGCCGAAGCACAGCCACAACGTAGCAGCCTAGCTGAAGAGGCCGAAGACGATGGCGAAGTAGCAGCTTGCAGCAGTGCAAGTGTCAAAGAAAACATACAAAAACCACCACCACCGCCGCCTGAAGAGGCACCAGATACGAAAACTCAAGAGGCACAAGCAAATCCAACAAGTGTGGAACCTGTAGCAAGCAGCACCACTGTGGAATATGTGCAAATGGAAGAGGCTGTAGACAATGGCAAACCAATAGAGAACGAACTGATTAAACGTGTGTGTTCTATAGAGTTGGCGAATCCTAACGATTCCTCAGACTGCACCTCGGAGGACACTGGTTAGTTTAAAGAATACAGAAAAAGACATTAAATGTGTACAGCTTTCGTGTTAGCTTAAAATAAAATTAAAAATGTATTTGTTTAAATGCATAGAGCGCAATTTAACCTAAAATATTATTTGATATTTGTACTGCTTTGGAACCTTCGAAATAAGAACACGCCCATCATAGCTCAACGAAGCAAAAATCCAAGGATCTACATTGCTCCACTCAACGCAGTACACAGAGTCTTCATGTTGATCGATGGTGTGCAACAAACCATCCGGCAGAAGCTTTTTACCTTCGACACTGCCTTCTTCTTCGGAAATATTACCTGCGTTGCATTCGGAGCTCACGGAACCGGCACAGCTGAGTAGCACTTTGCAATCGCTGGAGCTGGAAAGAATCAACTGATCGTGGAATGTATTGAAACGCACATTCCACACCCAATGAGCATGATCATTGCGCACAAAGAGCGCTTCCTTAGGCTGGCGACAGTCCCACACTTTGACGTAGCCATCATCACCGCCAGTGACGATGTGGCATTGCTTGTTGGGATTACAATCCAAATCACGCACCAGCTGGCTGTGTGTTTCCTCAATGGACCAAGCGCAATGATTCGTATCACGCACATCATACGACCGTATGCTGCAGTCGTGCAAAGCAATAAATTGGTTGCCCTGATGGTGCTGTGACCATTTACCGGTGGTGAATTGTGGTGAATTTTTTGCCGTTATCTCAGACACAATACGTGTCTTTGACTCGGCGCGATCGAAGAGCACAATCTTGCCATCAACAACGCACGCAATAGAAGAATTGCTTGTGGGGTGAAATTCGGTGGTCTTCACCTTGTTGCCAATATCCTGAATTGTCAATATTTTTATTTAAATTTCTAATGCAGAAATAGCTAAAATACCTCTGTGGGCAACACTTCCACCTGATCCCAGGGCAAAAACTCCGAATCGATCAATTTTTGTTCAAGATCTTCCGGCATTCTAAACAGCGCTGTCTGTGTCTGCATCTGAGCTCCTTTCTGCACATTGTAACAGGTGGCGATAGTGCGTGCATCTTGTGGACTGCTGTTTAGTTTCCACACTTCCCCAAGAGTATGTGCAAAAATCTAAAATAGAGGCGACTTTGCAACTTTCATCGAAAGAATTGAGTTGAAATTTTTAACCTTGCTCTGAATGACTGCCTTCTCCTCGTTGTATTCAAGTAGATGTATCTGATTGTTCGGCTTCAAGGAATTCGTCGCGATGAAGAAGCGCACCTCATTTGATTCCGCATATTGTGGGGCCAAAGAGCGTGCCTTGCATTGGGAAATCTTGAATCCATTATTTATAAATAAAACCAACTCATACCTGCAGCTCTAGTCCATAAATTAGCCCATTTGCTTCATCCATTTATGTTTTTATGGCTTTGGTGGTGGTGCTTCGCCTGTCTACTTCGTTTGTATGGCTTGTACTCATCTATTGCTGAGTAGAATGTAACAACAGCTGTTGGGCTAAATATTGAGAATCTCTTTCAAACTGTAGAAAAAGCTTTTAACAGTACTGCCACCAAAACTTGTTTTAACCGGAAAAAATGAGACAATCTTAAAACGTATGCTTCGGTCAAATTACACAAGTTACGTACTGCTGATAGTAAAATTTTCTATGGTTTTTTGCGAATAAAAAATACACATTTGCGAAAAACTAAAATCGAGGTCGTTTAACACTACATATATTTTTTACTGACAATGGCTCCGCTGGACATTTAAGGGTTAATTAGTTTAAAACAGCTAATATGCTTGAAGTCGTTTCCGTATATCTGACATTATCTCATTTTGTAAAATGAAACGTAAGCCAAACTCGAACTGTTCTTAAAAATAATGCAGAACTTGGCCTAAAGTCTATCTGTCAAAATAAAAGCGAGCCCATTTTCGTCGACGAAGTTGCGCAACGTTAGAGGGGATGAACCGAATTGGCGGCGGAAAATAAACAGCACTTTGCTTGCTATGTTTTTTGTTTGCCTGGAAGCAAGATCTCAAGTGGAGGCATTTGCCGCATTCTATCCGAAAAAGCTCTCAGGAAGCGAAGTAACATGTTGCGGAACTTTCGGGCTGAATGGTATACGCTCGCAGAACATGTTCCTTGAGTTGTCACAATTTATATAGCGAAAATATTTTATGCTACTTCGCTACCTGAGCGCTTTTTCGGATAGAATGCGTCCAATAAAAGAGACTTCACGGCCAGTCATGGTGTAAGAAAGCCAGGTGTTAGTGAGTTTTTGACAACACCATGAATTTATTTGCTCCTGTCAAAAAATTGTGAGCGAAGGAGCGGAACTGTTGATAGTTGTAAAAATGTGTTATTTGTTTGAGTTGCTAGATGATGTGCTATAGTGTTTATTGTGCGAATTAAGTATAAATATATATTTAATGCAATTAATTGTGCCGTGTTGTGTTGACAAAAAGTTATTGCAGTTGTCTTCGCCGATTTGACAAGTTTGTCGTTGAATGTTTTGGCCATTTTATCAGAAAGGTGCGCTGGAAGGTGCTGCCGACATGAAGCTTTGGCCAGCATGCAAATTGTCTTTTTTACATCGTTTTTTTTTTTGCATAACGCAAAGCGTCTCATATTTTTTATAGTTTTCCATATCACTTTATTCTCATCTTAGTCTCAGTAAAAATCTTATAAACTTGCAGAAAGACACGAATTTAACAAAATTTATTTTCATTGCTTTTCACCGTCAGCTGTTTTTGACAAGAGTGGGGAAACATAATTTTATCATTTTGGGAGAGAAGTGTCAAGCTCACTAACACCTCTACTTCTTACACCAGTCAAACAAAAACCAAATATCAAAAATTTTAAATTTATTTCTTTTAGCCTACAGCTAGCTCTACATATACATTGAAAAAACAGTAACATTCAATAGCTACATTCCCGTGGTCGTTGATCTAGAGCGCGGATCTATTTTATTCACAAAACAAAAATTAAAACCAGCTCGATTTTTGGCTCTATTTATGATCTTAAAATGCTTCCAAAGTTTCAAGCATTTTTTATCAAAACGAATATAGTTGGCAAATATAAATAACTATTAATTTTCCTATTTTGACGTTTCACCGCTCAATGGGCGTTTTGGTATTGTTGTTTTCTTTCGTTATTGTTCTTAAAACAGCTGTTTCAAGACTGCGATCACAAATTGATATAAAGTTGAACTAACTTTGTTTTACTGAGATTTGATCTGATCTAGTGCCATGGGAATGCAGCTAATGTTTCCCAGCGGAGCAAAGGGAGGGGAAAGAACGATGCTTCAGCAGAGGAACTTATTGATGGTTGCTTGTTTATATTTTTTAAGTTTCCTATCTTGTTATCTTTGCTGTCTGTATTGATGACGAGAGTTACTCGGAAAAAGACAATGACGCAAACCAAAGATTTACCCTCTACCAAAATCGTTCAACGCGCCTAAAAAAGTTTTCACTTCAAAAATTTTGTAACGGGGTTGGTAAATATTTGAAAAATTTCAAAGGTTCTAAGTAGCAAATGTATAAAAAGTGGGAACGCGCTGCAATAAAAAATGGAAATACATTTTTTGTTAGTGATTGCTGGTTACACGAGTTATTAAAACTACAGATTTTAAACTGTAGGAGTCTGTCCGCTGATTTTGACATTTCAGCTTAGCACTTGATTGTAAATATCTTAGCAGGTTCGTTCACATCAACAGCGGCTAACTTTTACAATTTAGCAGTTTAGTAGGAGTAAACAAATTTTATTGAATACCATTAGTAAAAAAAATGTGAAAAACGCCACATGCGCTACGAAAAATTCGTGAAAACGAATCCTATACAAACAGTGCTGTATGACATAATTCTACGTCAAAACAACAACAATTTATTATTGAAGTGAAAATTTTGAGGAGTGAAATTTCTATATAATTTTATCCCGACATAATTCCTTACTTTTTCTTTTTTGTTTCAGTGCTCCCTTCAGTTCACGACTGGGTCAAACAATAGACTGCACATGAAAACCCAGGACTGCACATGGCCGAGTCAACATCGCAGGCATGTCTAAGTACAGCGGGGTTAACTGCGTGCCCGTAGTATAAGACCGGTAGTTTTATAGTTAAGAAAATTAATAATCACTGAAGTCAACCTTATGTAAATAATAATGAACATACATTTTTCCTTATTATCTATTGCATCTAAATAATAGTAGTTATAAGTATAGTGCTATACTTTGCTAACTAAAACCCAAATGTTTGAATACAAACCATTTAATAAATAAACACGTACACGTGATTTGAATTTAAATTGGGTTGTTATCTTTTCAAAATATAAGTTGATTCACGTGGTGAAGACATCTTCCAACCAACGTCAGTGGTTGGCTATAACCGATGTTTAGGTTCTAGAGTGAACCTGCTGAAGGTGTCAAACAACCTTAATATAACCAGTTAAGGAAAATGATTTATACACCAAGTGCCGAGACACTAATGCATATAATTAAATATTTTTAATCCAATTAAAGATATAGTTGAGTAAAACTATAATATAAGATATTTACCTATATAATTATAAGGTAATATAAGTTACCTTTTACCACTGGGGATTTTAACCAACCCCGTAAACAAATTTAAACAACCAGCAACTTGGCTACATCCTGAAAATTCCACATAGTGATTACCAACAGGTTACCTAGGTCTAAATTGTCATTGAGTTTACTTCAGGGATAGTCTAGTCATGTTAATATGTTCTTTTATTTCTCTCTCCATGAATGTCTAGCGTAACGGCTCCAAGCAAATAAACATGCAGCTGGCCAATAACGGCAAACATTGGCCGCCATCTTGTTCGTTCAGGCGGTGTAAACAGCAATTTGTGCATTTGGCCGAACATCAATAAATGCAGGGTTGATAACTCCTTATTTTTATATTAGTACTAAAACTTATACTCCGTTTCTCAACAACAAATGGTTTGCCACTCCATAATAATATATTACTCTGTAAGTTATTATAGAAAAGACGTGTGTTCAACTTTAGGGCCTATTTAAGTTTTCAACGAACAAAAATTAAATGTTTTCACATTTTTCGTGTGTCAATAAATTTCGTAAATTTCAAGTCAATTAAATAAAAACTGCTACCAAATTGTATGCACTTATTAAGCAAATACAATTGGTACTTTTAGTCGTTCGATTTTTATTTTAGAGAAATACTTTTTATGTTATAACTTTAAAGAATTGCTTTTAGTCACAAATCGAATTTTCAACTACCGTTTTGGTTTATATCCACATTTTTCTATAATCTTCAATTAAAAACTCAAAAAGTTTCAGCAGAACCTAAAATATTTTTTTATTTTATTTGAGAAGCTCTATTGCGGACTCCTGCTATACTAAATAATATTTGCTATCCATAAACTCAAAATTTTCATTAAAAGTTATATGGTTATTATAAAAAAAAAAAATACCTCAAATAAACAGTCGCTTTAAAATGAAACGTTAAATATAGGGTTTTTTCCGCTTAAAAAACTTAATTTGGCCCTTTATACAATACAATTATATTGCAGCGAAAATTAACAGAACACTTTAAAACACATAAAACATAAATTACTACATATTTAGTACTTTTCATAAATTATTCTCTTAAGCTACTCCTATTTGCTACTTTTTTGTTTTTAACCACAGCGCAACACCGGATTCGCCCAAAAAGATCGAAGCTTATTCGATCAGAGCGAACGAAGGAATCTTCGTTCGTACGCCCTAATTTACTGTTTACACCGGGCAAACATCGTTCGCGATAAATTTATAGCGAACACTGTTCGTTCGGGCAAAGTGTTTAAACCGAGCGAACGAACGAGGTTTCTTTCGTTCGTTCAGGCGGTGTAAACGCACAGTTATGGTAGCGATACCTTAGTGAATGTGTTTTCACTCTAAACGTCAGAAAAGTTGTAAATTATTTAATTTAGTTGTTATTATTATGGAGTTATATAAATAATTTAATTGTAAAGGCTTCTCAACCAAATTTTAGCACAACAGTTGCCAACTGTTGACTCCGCTGAATGCTGCCAATAATTGTGACACATGCTCTCTATTTTGTTTTTTTTTGTTTGACATTCGATGGTGGTAGCTGTCAAGACTACCTAATAATGATTGTATCATGATTGTTTGTTTGAATTGAATTTTGAGTGCAACGGAAGCGCCCTCTATAAGTCGTTTTTCTTGCCGTTCCTTTCAGAAAATTTGTGATTGTTGTTGTTAATATGATTAAGGCGAAAGGAACGCAGCTGATTTATGAATAAAGGCTTGATTACCCAAGCGTAACGTGAGGTGACGCAGCGGTATGTAGCGTAGTGCGACGTTGCCTCGAGGATAAGCGATTACCGAAATCGTAATCCAACGTAGTGCAGGCGGCGTAGTGCAGGGCACTCATTTTATTCTAGAAGGCTTATTTACTTCTCCTCGTCATTAAAAGATTGCATTCTTTCTTATATAGTATTAAAATTTACAAAAATGTGAAGTTAAACAAATTTTTTCGCTTGTAACACAGCTGTCGAACTACCAAAAATCGTAACGTTGCGTAGAAATCTATTTTCTACAGACTTCTACGCTGCGTCACGCCACGTTACGATTTCGGTAACGACTTGTACACATTTATCATTAAACAGATTTTAGCTTGACAATTGGCAACGTCGCGCTACGTTACCTTACGCTTGGCTAATCCAGCCTTAAGTCATTGTACTAAAAATTTGAAGATATGTGAATGTTTTGGGTGTCAAAATATCAGCAATTTTTTCTGTTTATGCAAATTGAAAAAAGTGTAAGAAGTATTTCAATAACAAAATTTACGTTATTCGAAAAGGGACGAAAGAGGCCTAGTCTAAACTAAGTATTTCAATATTTAATCAAGGATGCACACAATATGTGTACAAAAATTTTGAGAAATTCGATCATCCGTTTAGATTTGTATTAAGGTCAAACAAACAAACAGAAAATGAGATTTATTGGCATGACAAAGAGTCGATGGTATGAAAAACTTGTTAGCCATAACTTTTGATTGACAAGAGATATTGCAGTAATTCTTTTACATAAATTATTTTTGAGATTTGATTATTTTGTAAAAAATATAAAAACAGCATTTTGGAGAAAATCTATTGAGAGAGCCTTGATGTTTTGATGAAAAAGCAGTTTAAAAATTTTTGCGCAAAATTGGAAAATTAAGTTTTTGCTTGTTTTGATTTTAGCACAATAATTATAACTTTTGAGACATTTTTTAATAAAAATTTAATATATTGGACCTTTTTTGAAAAATAGATAAAACATATATAAACTGAACCAACGGTACAATTCAAAGTATTTTTGTTAATTCCTTTAATTGAACTTTCAACATAAAATTAAATTTAAATATACATACTTAAAAAATAGCAGACATATTTCCATCGATAATTGAAAATAATAATTTTCAAGTAGATTTTTTATCCTTAGGTAACGATGTCTTATGAATAATTCGATATACTAAAAATTTCTACAGCTTTCTTACGGTTTCACTTACTGTTCGTGGCGGCCACATATATATTTATATATGTGTTAGCAAAGCGTTTCTTATTTGATAGTGAAAATATTTCAACAAACATTTTTTTTAGAGAACGATTCTTAAGAAGAGAATTGCAGGATTTTTTGGATTACACGATATCGACAATTTAAAATACCCAAATATTGGGAATTATCACGAGGTGGCCGTTGACAGCTGAACTAAAAGCTCACAACGAGCTTTTTCAATGTTCTTTTGCTTGACAGTCGGCTGTGAGGAAAACACGTAGAATTTTTAGAACTAGTGCAATAGGCGAAGAACTTAGTTTTCGCAGGTGTTTTATTGTATTTTTTTATATTAATTATTGATTTTCTTATTGAAAAATTAATGAATAAAAATATTTGTATTAAAATAGGAATAATAAACATTTTACAGCTTTGTAATTCGACACAAACTGAACCTCATTGAGAAGAATTAACAAGGACGTTGTCATCATCACCATCCATAAAGAAGAAGAGCTATATGTGGAGGATATGTCTTCAAGAGTACTGAAGAAATTACAAGGAGGCGATAAGGATTTGGAATTAAAGACCAATGGCATCGAAGACGACGATGACCAACTGAGTGATGATGAAGATGATTTAGAAGTCGCGCGTGGCAAATCGAAGCATCTTAATCCATTCGATTTGGTAAGTAAACAAATAGCACAACAATAGCTGAAGAGCCAGCTCCCACATTAATGTGGCGAATAAAACAAACTATTTTGTAAGATTAAATAGTTATAATAGAGGTGAGAAATGCAAAATGGAAATAGCAGCGAGAAAGGTTGAAAAAATAACTATCAACAAATACACACAAATGACACAAATTTTTATTGCGCGATGCGGATGCAGAGCAGCGGCAACAAAATCTTATCACAAAGTCCGCATGCTCCGTAGAACGGAAGGATAGAACAATACAAATGCCGGACATTGGAACTGAATGCAATTCAAATTTTATTTTAAGTTATATCTTCAAGTTTTTCATTAATGTTTCTTCTATCCACAAAAACAAACAGCTCAATCAACAGAGTCCATCTGAGAGTGAGGTAAAGGAGGATGACAACGAGACTGAACACGCATCAACGGCTGCTAATCCACCAGCTGCACCAGCATCCAAAAAGAAAAAGAAGAAGCGCAAGAAGAAAAGCACTAAATATACAGGAAACCACATCAGCAGCGAAGATAACGAGGTATGTAGTTGTTTTTGTTGTTGATTTCATTGCATTGCTAGTTAGGACTGGGTCAAGTGATTTTAGTGGGTGGTATGCACCTATAATGTCTGCATGTGTGTGTGATGTTGTGTGTTTATTTTTCATTGCACGCTAGGGAGCACAAAAATGGTCAAAGCGCATACATAAATAAATAATTTTACTTAATCCAGGGGAAGAATAAAAGTATTTCTAAAGGGAATTTGTGGGTTAGTTTTCTGTGTCTTAAAGCTCGATTTGTTTTTGTTGAGTGTAGACAGTTAGTAATATTTAAATTAGGCAGTCTGCCTCAATGCCTCTACGATGTGCATCCTAATGTTTTCCATTTTGACTTGGCATGGGTGACCCATTTATATGAAACAGTAGTTCTGTATAAAGTCCTGCAAATTTTGTTAACTTTATTGTAATTATTGCATTGTTTTATGACATCATACTTCAAGCAGACCTGTGAAGTACTAAGTATATACTTTATTCAGTATCGTATGAGAAGAAGAACCTAGGTACTTAAAAAATAAGTACCAAGTACAAGTACTTCCATACTTATACTCGAAATTTTCAAGTACAAGTACTGTACTTTCAAGTATTTCGCAAGTACTTTGTTAAGTACTTGGTGATTTTGGCAACACTAAAATTAAAATGATTTTAAGTACACGGTTAAAAATCTTGGACTAAATTTTAGTCCCACTAAAATATAGTATATTTTTAAACCTTCTTTACAAGTTTCTGGAAGAAAAAGAGATTTGTCTTAAAATAATTACGGAGTCCTTAAAGTTTAAAATTAAGGAATAGTTTAAATTGTCCGAATTAAAGAAATATAAATGCAGCAAACTAAATTAAATAGTAATGCAGTAGTAGTAATGTTTCCTATTATTGAAACCTGCTAATTTGTTGCGGCGGAAGGTTATCCGATCCAGGACCTAATCGTCCTCGTTTGATCGTCCCCTGATCACAAAATTGGTTTAAAATTTATGAAAATTATAGTGGCCGCTCAAAACTTTTCTCGAAAATTCAATGGGCTCTTTATTTTAAGCGTGCGATTGTGTTCTAAACCAAACTGGTTAAAATTTCAGAGCGCCTCGTTGAGCTTTATTATGACAAGTTCAATTTTTTTTTTATATAAAAAAAGAATTTCGATCCAAACATGGAAGTATTCCAGTTAAGTCTAGTAGATATTTTTTAACACTATGAAAATCCACAGAAGAACTTGAGCGATTGCGTTTAAGAATAGAGCTGCTATGCAATTTTTAGCAAAAAGTGAAATTTTTCAAAAATATCCAGTTTGGGTATTTTTACGAAAAAAAAATTCCTCAAAATCCAAAAATGCAAGGTTTAAAAAAATTGAAAAGCTAGTAATAACACAGTTTTGAGCTTTTTCGTACAAAAAATTAAAAAAAAACGAAGTATAGCAGTGAGGGAGGGGTCTGCCGACCGAAGCGAAAACCTATTTATAAAATATTAGTATTCCCTGGAAGACGTTGTCCTGCCACGGAACGCCTTACTGCTATATAAAAATTTTCATGCTAATAGGGGGTTTCGAACTATCCTACATGTAGGATGGATTTGACAGGTCGGACGGACATGTAGGATGTGCGAAAGCTCATACTGCAGCCTGTCCTACATGTTGGATGAAAATCAAAAAGTTCTAAAAGTTCCGCTATGATCTTGTTCTTCTCTGTGCGTCCTTGTTTGTAAATTTCCTTGGTAATTGTTGTTGGCGCAGTTAGCTGGAAATTTTTTGTAGACGTTGTGAATTCTAATGGTATAGCTTCAGTCGGCATATGAACTTAGAATTATTTTTGTTAAGAGCTTATAGCAATTTATTAAATTTTTATATATTACTGAAACTATTTCTTTTAAGCAAAAGTGTTACCATATCAAAAATACATATAATTAAAGTAATTTATTTAAATTATTTCATTATTGAATTAATATAAAAAATTAAAGCTTATTTATATCTATTTATATCATAACACTAACACAATAAACATGTACACCATATCTATATTGCGTTGTGTATTAAAAATAGAATATTCTAAAATTAAGAAATATCTATAGCATATAAATTATATTTAATTCATAGAAGTAATTGATGCTAAACAGTTTAAAAAATAGAATGCTTAGCATAAGCAGACTTTAGTTATCCAATTACTACTGAAAATTATTAATTTATTTTGCAGGTTTATTACGTAATTGTTATTATATAAATATACATAAATACTCTTTAAATTTCCTCAATGACCTAAATTGTTCATATATATTGAATATATATTTCCGATACGGTAACACTTTTACGTAAAACAAATAGTTTTACCAATATTACATATACTCTTTAATTCATATGTATAAACTGTTTTCTAAATTGGTTCGATGTCATATGCTGACTGTAGCTACAAATAAACATTTACAAAGAATTAAAGCTTACTGTACAACAATTACTACCAAGTAAATCTACAACAATAACGCAAAGAGAATGACAAGATCCCAGCGGTTGCACAGCATTAGAGGGGATGAACCGAATTGGCGGCGGAAAATATACAGCACTTTGCTTGCTATATTTTCTGTTTGCCTGCTAGCAAGATCTCAAGTGCAGGGAGGCAATAAAAGAGACTTCAGAGCTAACTGCTGAAATAAAATGAAATTTAAATTTTTCATATTTGTATTTTGTTTGACTGTCGTGAAGTCTCTTTTAATGCCTCCACTTTAGATCTTGCTAGCAGGCAAACAGAAAAAATAGCAAACAAAGTGCTATTTATTTTTCCCCGCCAATTTGGTTCATCCCCTCTAACGCTGCGCAACCGCTGTAATCATGTCATTCTCTCTGCGTTTTTGTTGTAAATTTGCTTGGTAATTGTTGTTGTGCAGTTAGCTTGAATTTTTTTGTAAATGTTTTTTGTAGCTACAGTCGGCATATGACAATCGAAGTACTTTTTTAACACTTTATATATATATATATTAGGGCGGGTCAATTTGTATGGACGAATTTTTTGGTGGTCTGGCTCAGCGAAATTCGTAAAATACATGTAATTTCAAGACTTTTTCTCCACTACAGCATATACAAATTCTGAAAAAAAGCTGTGCGGACTTTCGTAAATAGATTTTGTTCTCAATTATAAAATATGAATGTATGAATGTATGTGTATGAATCTATTTACGAAAGTCCGCACAGCTTTTTTTCAGAATTTGTATATGCTGTAGTGGAGAAAAAGTCTTGAAATTACATGTATTTTACGAATTTCGCTGAACCAGAATTTGACCCGCCCTAATATATATATATACATAAAAACACTTACACAAAAAACCTGCAAAATAAATTTATATTATACAGTTGTAAAATAACTACAGTCTGCTTATCACAAGCGTTATATTTCTTAATGCCTAATGTTGTAAATCGAAAACGCAAACAAACGACAAGTAAGACACGAGAAGCAACACTTTTTCTATACGAAATTCTATTGCTTGCCGTGTCTTGATTATCGTTGGTTTGCGTTTTCAATTTACAACACTAGGCGGTTAAACTGTCTACGTACATTTATTATATTAAATTATATATAATTTATATACTATATCTATTTCTTATACAGGGTTGTTGTGGAAACCGTTAATCGCCGGAATCGGTTTTGATTCCGGTAAAAATTTGGAAAAGGTGTCATGCATTCCGGTTTTTAGTTCGAATTTGCATCGGTTTGAGGAGTTGCACAAACAGATATTATTGGTTTGACATTCGGAAACAAACTGGCCAGCTATTCACTAGCGGAATGTTAAACATTTCATTTATTGCGGCTGAAAACTTTAAAAAAGTGTCAGTAAATTAAATAATGTCGATGGTAAAATGATAATTTTTTTATTTGATGGAAAATACAAAAATAAAACACAAAATTATATTCTCCTGGGTGAGACTATTGCTAAAAATCTGAGCGTTGCAGCTGATAAAAGCACAAAAAGAATTGACGACGAAGGCATATGAGATTTGATAGTTTCTAACACCAAAGTGAATGAATCCTGCTTTAAACGATATTGGGTCACAAATCTGCAAATAGTATATCTCCGTGTTTTGCTTAAATACGAAGATTGTTCTAACGCCCACTCTGGAAGCTCTAGAGGATTGCTATTTCTTAACATGCACATTCTTACTTTTTTATTGCTTTCCTCCTCCAGAAATAAAAAGGCCAACACAGCAGAACTCATTTTATGCACTTTTTCTTGCTTTTCACAGTTAAATTTATGTAATACACGCAAAATGTTTCAATTCGTGCAATCAAACACAAAACTTCAGAAAACAATTTAGCTGAACAGCTGATTCGAACAATGGATTTGTTTATATTCGAAAAGAGTAAAAACCGATCGGATTTCACAACACCATTTAATACCGGAATCGTTTTGCTATTCCGATAACAAAGCATTTCCGAAACGGATTTCGCAACAACCCTGATATATTCTTATTTTAATACACAATCTATATATATATCGTGCATGTATATTGTGTTATTATATAAAAAGATATAAAAATAAGATTTAAATTAATTCAATAATGAAATAATTTAAATAAATGATATGAATTATGTGTATATATTTTTGATATGGTAGTACATTTAGTTAAAAGAAATAGTGTCAGAAATTTATACAAAATTTTAAAAATTGATTTAAGCTCTTATCTAAAATAAATCAGTTGTCATATGCCGACTGTAGCTACAAAAAAAAGTCTAAAAAAATTCCAGATATCTGTACAACAACAATTACATTTTTAATCTACAGCAACAACGCAGTGAGAATGGAAAGGTTCACAGCGGTTGCGCAACGTTAGAGGCGATGAACGAATCGGCGTCAGAAAATAAACCGCATTTTACTTGCTATGTTTTCTGTTTGCCTGGTAGCAAAATCTCAAGTGGTGGAATGGCGAAATTAGACAAAGTAGTGTTAGGGCGGAGAGCCGTGACTGAAACTGTCAAAACGAAGTTGACATATCATACAAAATCTGCAACCAATGAGAATGCAATATGAAAGCAAAAATTGGCCAAAATACCAAAATGGATGAGTTTGACAGTTATGGTCACTAAGAAACCGAACACATTCAGCCCTAACACTACCTTGTCTAGTTGTTCTTTGAGTGGTGGCATCAAAAAAACTTCACGGCCAGCCAAACAAAAACCAAAAACCAAATATCAAAAATTTTAAATTTATTTTATTTTAACCGGAGCAAAGGGAGGAAAAAAAAGATGCGTCAGCAGAGGAACTTATTGATGGTTGCTTGCTAAATTTGCTGATCGCCTTGTAGTCAAGATCCAAGAGCATCATTTAAAAACCTACTCGCTGTCTGTATTGATGAAGTTACTCGCAAAATGACGATGACGCAAACCAAAGATTTACCGTCTACCAAAATCGTTCAACGCGCCTAAAGAAGTTTTCACTGCAAAAAAATAACGAAAGTGCTTGAGTTTGTGTGTGCGTGTGTGTGGTCCAACGATCTCCCGGTGCATCAGCAAGTGCAGCAAAGTTAAATTGGCTTTCTTTGCTGGTGAACGTCCTCCAAGTGCCACCACCAGCAGCAGAAGCAAGTGCAGCGCAAATTTGTTGCTAGCCAACATCCTCCAAGTGCCATCACTAGCAGCACAAGCAAATGAAGCGCAAATTCTTCGCTTTCAATTTATTTAATTCACGCCGGAGTATAATGGCAAAAATTTGCCTCTGCGCTTGAGACATGCTGAAATGGTGCTTCTGAAATATTGGAGAGTTGACCAGTCAATTGAATTGTGCTGCACGTGCTGGTGCTGCTCGTGGCGACTCTCGGAGGTTGGCAAGCAAAAGAATCAGGAAATTTGCGCTGGACTTGCTTGTGCTGCTGGTGATGGCACTTGGAGGATGTTGGCTAGCAACAAATTTTGCACTGCACTTGCTGGTGGTGGCACTTGGAAGACGTTCGCCAGCAAAGAAAGCCAATTTAACTTTGCTGCACTTGCTAATGCACCGGGAGATCGTTGGCCCACACACACGCACACACAAACTCAAGTACTTTCGTTATTTTTTTTTTATTATTTTATTTTTTAAGTTTTTTAAGTTTACAATATTACAAGTTTACGAAAAAAGTTGCAAGTACAAGCACTCGAATTAAAAACGTCGCAAATTGAATAAAATGCAAATTAAATAAAATATTTGCGCTAAAACAACGACCGATATGTGAAACGTAAAAATTTGCAACTGTCAAAACTTCATCGTCCATTTGACACAGCAAAAAAGACAAATTTATTTCAACACACAAATTTTATTCAACCTGATATTTTCTATCCTACACGACTGAAAAGTTTCTTTTTGACACACACCTTTTATGAAAAAATTTATTAATAAAACAATGATAGTTGACAGCTCTGAAAATAAAATGCCGCAGTGGTGAATATAAAAAGCCACTGACAAATACAACAAGTGTGAAAATTGTCAAACTTTGTTTGACGATATATAATAAAAGAAGAGCATGCATGTAATTATTTGAACTTTCAACATATTCCTTTATCACAACTTAAAGATTAAAGTGTTAAAACACTCAATCCATACAATATTTTTCTAGTTTGCAAACGAAGTTCTAGCAGAAAAAAGCAGAAAAAGAAGAAGATCGTTCCATTTTAAAACCCACCATGAATAGTGGGGGTTTGAGTAAAAGCAAATTTTTCAAAAATGTTGACAAATGCAACAACTGAAGAAATTGCCAAACTTTAAAAGCATATATAGACCAATATAAAGCGAATTAATAATAAGTTTTGGTTGCAAACATCTTTTATATTTATATACTAACAAACAGATTATACGCATTAATTTAAGGAGTTCCCAAGTGCTTTCTTGGTGAGCTTGAGGCCGATTAAGAACAAGAGTGACCATCATTGTTGATTTTTGTTATGCACAAATACATGCAAACATTTTTTGAGGTTATGTTTTCTAAGTTTCCTATCTTGTTATCTTTGCTGTCTGTATTGATGACGAGAGTTCCTCGGAAAAATAATATGACGCAAACCAAAGATTTACCTTCTACCAAAATCGTTCAACGCGCCTAAAGAAGTTTTCACTTAAAAAAAATTCTATAGCGAAAGTTGTAGATGTTCAATCTTGACTTTTTTTTCAAAATTTTAAGTGCCCATTTCTGACCTATTGAACAAAAGAAAAAAAATGCAAAAAAATAGGAAAACATATGTATCTTACTCCAAATAGCTTTAAATATTTTTTTAAAAGTATTTTAGATTTTTCTGAAAAACACTTTTGGAATTCCAGGGTTGTCAAGATACCAATCCCTGGTTCAAGGGTAAAAATAATAAAAAACAGCAAAAATAAATATTTTGAAATTGAAAAGAAATTGTTGATACGAAATTTCCATCTATGAAGCAAGTGCTTTCAGTATTTTTTATCAAACACGCATTTGCAACGTTTGTGAAACTCAATTTGCGATTGATTTGATGCTTAAATTTTGGTAAAAGCACCATATGAAAAGTATCGAATAAAGAAAATGGTTTTCGTGAAAAGGTCGAACATTTTGTTTTTTTTAATTTTAATTTTTTTGTACGAAAAAGCTCAAAACTGTGTTATTACATGACATTTTTTATATAAAATTTTGGATTTTTTAAAATTTTTTTGTAAAACTACCTAAAAAGCTTATTCCGATCATTTTAAGTTAAGAGCAGATTAAGTTTTCGCATTTTCATTTTTTTCCCACTACATTTGGCGGCCACTCCTATGACCATTGTGTATTTATTTGATCCACTCTTATCTTTCAATTCATAATGCACTTGATCAGTAAAGCCGCAAATCAACAACAAATGGGATCAATTTCCAATAACGTTTAGGTTAGATCAAATTCAATTTTCAAAATATTTTTAATATTATTTATAGGCTTTTTGATCATATTTTTATATGCAATTAAAAACACAGTTTTAATTAATTTTTTCCCGACGTTTCTTTTTTCAATTTCCACCGCATAAATCCACCGAGTTCAACAATTACAAGAATATTAAAATATTTATTTAAGGGTAATGTATTCAGACTGCACTTACAATTGCATTAATGCAAGCTAAGCTAGGTTCAAACTATGTAATCCCATCATCATTATTAGTGTCATTGCTGTACTTTTTTAATGTGTTACTCATTCCTTGGTTAATTGTATTATAAACAAATGAATAAAATTTTATATTTGTTACCCGTTGTTACACACAAAAAAGTCGAAATGTTGCCAATTATGTGAAAGCAAATGGCAAGGTTTTTACACAGTCAGAAGCTAGCATAATTAATATACCTGAAGTCAAATTCTGGGGGCTTATGCCTGCTTGGGTAAGAAGGTCATTTCGAGTACGACATTCGTCTCTGCCTAGAATAAATTCTGAAAACATTCCCTTTTTTTTAAGAATATTAGCCACTTCGCTAGGTGTAATCAAAATAAATGAAGGATAATTTTTGGTATGAAACTAAAAATCTATCCAACCTTTGGCCCAGTTTTTGAATTGTGGCTTTTTGTTTTTTTAAATTGTCGTTCGAGAAAACGATATTTACAGCCATATTCTGGTTGTTAGCTTAACAAGAAATAGTTAAGGAGCTCTTGTTAAGCTGATTGTTATGTTATGTAAATGTTGGTATTCTTAAAAATCATTAACAACATTAAAGCTTAAAAAGCTTTTAAAGTTCACCATGCATGGTGAAAATCGATATGTCTATTGAAAGAAGAGATGCGCTATATAAACAGAAGCTTCGAGTGCAGCTTGTCACTTTGCAAGCGCTTGAAAAATTTGCCACGGCTACTGAAAGATTTCATTATCAACACTTAAAATAAGTACAAAATTCTTCCATTTTTCAGTTTAATATATTTAAACTCAATATTATATTACAATTTGTATTTTTTTATTATTTTCACAACAATTTTCTATCTGAGCACATACATTTCATTCTTTGTTAAGACTCTTTCTGTTATTAACAAAATTGTAAGGAAAAGAGCTTTTAAATTTGCAGCAGAATACGAAACCTTAACAAATTGTTAATATTAACTATTTTGTTAATGTGGTGAGCTTAGTTAAGCTGCCAGAATAGGGCTGTTAATCTCAAATTGAACTACAGTAAATTCGTAACCAGCTGAAGCCAGTAGATCACGAATATGGTTCCACTTTTTTTTTTAGTTTTGAGTTGCACTGTCTTTCACACTATCTCGGACAGTTCCTCCACCAAAGACAACAACATTTTTGTGGGTGCTTCTAACCAAATATTTTTGGGGGAATCTTGAGTGGCGTGAATTTCTTGCGCCGCTTCATATATTGGGGGTTGGAATTAATTTTAAAGGTTTTTTTTCGGTTTTTGAGCATTTATTTAGAAACAACGGTACAATGTATATTATTCAAAGTATTGTCCATCGTTAGCTACAACATTTTCCCACCTTTCTGGCAGCATATGGATTCCGCGCCGGAAGAACGATTCGTCTTTTGAGGCAATCCACGAATCGACCCATTTTTTGGTATCCTCGTAAGAAGTGAAGCGCTGCTCAGCCAAGCCATGCGTCATCGATCTGAATAGGTGGTAGTCGGAAGGGGCTATGTCTGGGCTATAAGGCGGGTGGGGTAGCACATCCCAATTCAGCGCCTCCAACGTTTCCTTGACGGTTCTTGCAACATGTGGCCGAGCGTTGTCACGTTGAAAAACCACTTTGTCGTGTCTTTTGGCATATTCCGGCCGTTTAACCTTTAATGCTCGGCTCAATTGCATCAATTGTTGTTGGTAGCGTTCCCCAGTGATGGTTTCGTTAGGTTTTAGCAGCTCATAGTACACGACACCCTTCTGATCCCACCAAATACACAGCATAAGCTTAGCGCCATGAATATTCGGCTTGGCCCTCGATGTTGATGCATGGCCGGGTGGTCCCCACGATTTTTTTCGCTTAGGATTATCGTAATGGATCCACTTTTCATCGCCAGTGACAATACGATGCAAAAAACTCTTCCTTTTATGCCGTTGAAGCAGTTGTTCGCACATGCAAAATCGCCGTTCAACGTCTCTCGGCTTCAACTGGTACGGCACCCAATTTCCTTGCTTTTGAATCATTCCCATGGCCTTCAAGCGTTTGCCGACCGTTGATAAGTCGACTCCCAATGATTCTGACAATTCTTGAAGGGTTTGACACGGGTCTTCATCGAGCAAAGCCTCCAATTCCTCATCTTCAAACTTTTTCGGCTGGCCCGGACGCTCTTTGTCTTCCGTATCAAAATCACCACTTTTAAACCGACGGAACCAGTACTCACAAGTAAAAATCGATGGAGCATAGTCCCCGTAAGCCTCAGTAAGCGTGCGTTGTGCTTCAACCGCTTTTTTCTTCAAATGGAAGCACAAAAGTAAACCTTCCCGCAAATTGCGTTTTGTTGGAACGAAAGTCGACATGTTCACAGAGAAAAAAATATATGTTGTTTACACTTCAGTGGAATGACACATACTGAAAAATGAAGCTTAGACAATGTGCTTTGAAATGAATATAGTCACAGGTGTGCCCGATGCGATCTATTGATAGTTACGCCATCTCTTAGAAAACCTTTAAAACTAATTCCAACCCCCAATAAAGTGCACTCACCACCAAATTCATAATTATTCAATGGCTCATAGATTGCGTCAATGACGTTCTCAGTGGTTTGCAACTTTTGTTCTGAAGCAAGATGCTGTTGGTTTAGTGAAGGCTCCATGGAAAATAAAAAGATTAAACATTCTACAATTTAAATAATTGTTTTAAATACAAACCAATTCGAACCCTTTCGTAGTTTTCTGAAGAACACTCAACCGATAAGTCCTGTGTTATCATATTTATCACAAAGAAATTTAAACAAACTCTGTGTGCAAAATAATTAATTTGATTGTCAAAATAAGCTGCTACACACACGCAGCTATCATCACACAGTTTCTCTGACAAGATAGGAGAGAACAAAAAATGACGCAAAAATTTGAGAGAACAAAAAATTTAACGAAAATCGCCTTTAGCCAAAAATACAACGAAAACGAAAAGGGGTGTTCACATTTCAAACCGCTCATCAAATCGTTTGTCAATTACAATAGAACAACGTGAAATTTAAATGGAATTTCCACGTTGTTCTATTGGATTTGACAAACGATTTGTTGAGCGGTTTGAAATGTGAACACCCCTAAAGAGAACACACCAAATGAAGCAAACAAAGGCAATGACGCCACAAATTTTTCAATCGTTTCTTCACAATAATTTTTACAATTTGATGAACGAATTTATTGCATTCTAGAATTTATCAAGCATTTTAGAATTTATGTTGAATAACAGTTAGTTATTTTATATGTTCTAATTTAAACATAAAGATTATTAATTTTAAAAAACACACTTCACTGCAAAACTACCTGCTAGAAAACACGATGTTTCTCCATAGACGAGTTAAGTCATACACCGCTTTCAGTTCTGCATTACAATGTCATCACTGCCAAATTTTTACAAGCGCGTTGATGAGCGATTGCTCATTAATAGTTTGGGATGAGGCTACTATGTGAAATAAGACTTTCGCATTAAATAGAACAATGCGAGATTTGCGCAATTCAAACTTACATTTCGGTGCATGTGCAATGCATGTTTGCAGGAGACTTTCGTCAAATAATACCTATCGTGACGAGAGAGACACATGCTGATGGAATGAATGTTTTTATGAAAAGATCTGACCTTTGGCAATATTTGATTAAATTACAACTTAAAATAGGAAATACACAGCTACCATAATAAAATGGACGTATTAATCTGGAAAACTGCAACCTTTGCATTTAAAAATGTTTATCCTGGAATTAATCATACAAGAACTAAGTCTCTACCTTAGTTCAAGGAAAGAGCAATTTTATCACCCACAAATGAGCAAGCTGTCAAAGTGAATGAGCTGCTACTTTCGAAGATTAATACACCGATGCAAGTATACTAGTGTAGTATACTAGTATAGTAGTGTTTAATAAGATCCTTCCTTGAAATGGAAACATTCCCGGATATAAACAGGAAACATTCCATGGAATGTAGAAAGCATTCCCTTCCGTTGGACACTCCATTTCTTTTTTTACATAGCATGTCATTAAAGGGAAACATTCCTCTCCGCTGTCTTAAAAGTGAATTGAAAGCAGTCCTCTTCCCTGTTCTAAAAATTAATGTGGAAACATTTCTCGCCCTTGTTATGAAAATGCCCGACCAGGATTCGAACCCGGGACCCCTGAGCGGCAGTCAAGCGCACTACCACTAGACTATCGAATTCTATAATAAGCGGCTAGGAAACAATGATATTATTATTTTCTGTTGTCATTGCTTGACAATAACTAAAAGTTTCCACATGCATTCTTAAAGAATCGTTTTGGAAACAACATAAATATAAAACTACCCTTAAGCTTCCGAAAGATACGGTGGGGAATATTTCTTTATCAGTTTTAGATGGAATCCTTCCGATTTTTCCTGGAGGGAATCGGCTAGGAAACAATAATATTAATATTTTCTGTTGTCATTGTTTGACAATAAGTAAAAGTTTCCATATGCATTCTTAAAGAAGCAGTTTGGAAACGACATAAATACAAAACTACCCTTAAGCTTCCGAAAGATACGGTGGGGAATGTTTCTTTATCACTTTTAGATAGAAGCCTTCCGATTTTTCCTGGAGGGATATACTTTGTTACTTATTCAATATAAAAATGTTGATTTGTATTTTGTTTAATTGATTACTTCATAAAAATTTTCATTTATTAAAATCTAAAATAAAAATCTCCACAAAGAACGGACGTGTTTTGTTTATTGTGAAATACCTATAAATTGCCGATCCATTGTTCACGAGCATCTTAATGCTTGAGTCCGTTTTTGCCGTCTGGACCGTATTTTTTTCAAACAACGGTGTTTCATCATCTGCTTAATAACATTCACGATCGCCACACAGGACGGAAGCGGCTATTAAAATTAACGAAACAACGTCTGAACATAGACACCCGTACTCTAAATAATATAACTAAACGTTGTACAGCCATATTTAAACTGCAGATATTGACAACAGAAAGCAACATCTTCATAATTCTTCCTGTGCGTATCATCATTATCAATCATCATCAACGACAGACTTTCCTGCACATTAGTTGCTTTCATCCTTCTTCACCGAAGAATATTCTTTGGGGTAAGCGATTCAAAGTATTAAATGAAAATAAAATAAACTGAACCGAAAGCAAGAAAAACAAAAAAAAAAAAATTGGAATGCACTACGAAGATTTATTTTTAAGCTATTTCAGATTTAATTTATTTTTAATTACTTAAAAAGTTAACTCATTCACCACAACGCCAATCTCTTTCTACACAAAATACTACACCCCTTATTTCTTTTCCCATCTCTGATACACAAACACATATACAACATACAACACACGAACTGAATTTCTGCGCAACTTCCTTTAAGTTACCCCCTTTTTGGACAGATCATCCAGAAGCATTTTTTGCATCGGAAACACGATTTACGTCAAAAGGGATAGTTCAGGATAATACCAAGTATGAACATCTTATTATTTCTCTTCCACAAGAAGTTATAATTTCAGTTCTTGATATCATTCAAAAACCACCCTTAAATAACAAATATGAAAATTTAAAGAAATTTTTAATCGAACGCCACTCTCTTAGCGAACAGAGAAAATTCTATAAGCTACTATCAGATTCGAACCTCGAACCATCGAATAAGATTCGAACCATCAGATAAGAACCTCGAAAGAAGAGCCACACTAGCAGTGAATCGTAGATGGAGAGATACGACATCGTGCAAAATCTCGAAAATCATGTGCAATGCACAATACGAAAAACGAACTCTGTTCATCTTGGCACGCCCGCGCAAAGATTGCAGAACACTAGTGGACATGCTCACTGGTCACTGCATGACGGCAGCCCACGCGAGGAAGCTTGGCATCACCACGGATGACAACTGCAGGAAGTGCAAGGTACCGCGCACAGTGGAGACCCTGGAGCACCTACCATGCACATGCCCTGTCCTACTTACACCGAGACTAAAATACCTAGGCTCATCGACATTCCCGTCGTTTAAAGATGTAGCCAGGGTGTCTCTGGAATTCCTCCTAAGGTTTGGGAATTCAACGCAAATCTTTAAAGACTTTTAAATAAACACAAAGGTACCTTTTGTTCGCTACCGGTACCACTAAGCACCTGAATTGGTTTACGTGAGCCTTCACGAAGGCATCCGGTTTAACCTAACCTAACCTACTATCAGATTCAGAGATCGGCGATCGCAAGCCCTCTGAGTAGATAGGTCACTCGTTCTATTAGCTGGTTCCAGCATCGACCCAGAATTTCTAAAAAAATTATGGCTCAGGAAATTATCGAACAGTTTAAATATTGCCCTCACCGGTTCTAACGTATCTAACGTTACTGAATTGGTAAAATTGGCTGACGATATATGGGAGGTATCAAATAAATGTGAAGTTTTAACAGTTAACTCCAATGTTATTAAAAATGAATACACAAATTTAGAAAAGATTATGGATAACTTAGTTAAAATAACCTCTGCAATGTGTGAAAATTTTAATAGGTTATCTTTAGATGTTTGTGCCATGAAACAATCATTTGAATCTGTATCTCGAGATCCTAGAACATCACGACCTCATACCACATACGCCCATGCAATAGAAGTCGTTCTCGTAATAGATCTTCATCTCGAAACTGGCTTTGTCGTTACCATTACCGCTTTGGTAGCAAAGCTCGAAAATGCGAACAACCATGTTCATATGTTTCATCTCCTTCTTTGGAAAATTAAAATCTCCCGTTATTGCGGCGACAAACAATGGGATGCAAGATGCTATTTCATGTCGCCTCTTTTTATTCGATAAAGACAACAAACTAAATTTTTTAATTGATAGTTGTGCAGAAATTTCTGTTTTACCTTCCTCAAAATTCAGAATTAATAATAGCCTTTCATATATAATTTTAACAACAACAAATGGCAGCACCATTAAAACTTTTGGATAGAAAAAGTAAATCGTTAATCTAGGTCTAAGAAGGGAGTTCTAATTTGTTTTTATTCTTGTAGAAATATCAAAGCCCATTATTAGAGCCGACTTTCTATCAAAATATGGACTTCTTATCGATTTAAAGAACAAATGCTCAGTTGACCCCTTGACTAAATTGTCTGTCAATACCATTTCAAGTTTTTGTAAAATATTTCTTCCAAAATTATTTTCGTTCGATAACAAATACATTCAGCTACTTAAGAAGTACCCCTCTTTAATAGCTGAACCCGATTACTATAGACCCGTCAAACATACAACAGTTCATCATATCACAGTTAATGGTCAACTCCTGTTTTCAAGACCCTTTTAAGTTTAAAATCGCGAATTCAGAATTTGATTTTCTAGTTAAATCCGGTATTTGTCGACCATCTAATTCTTATACTGCTTCACCATTACATCTAGTAGCAAAGAAAGGACCGAATGATTGGCGTCCATGTGGCGACTATCCAAGACTTAATTTTGTAACAGTTCCAGACAGGTATCCCCTTCCTCATATACACGACCTAAACATTGATTTGAAAAATAAAGAAATATTCTCAAAAACAGATCTCGTACGCGCTTACCACCAAATACCTGTAGCAGAAAATGATGTACACAAGACAGCAATTACCACACCATTCGGATTGTATGAATTTACAAGGATGACTTTTGGTCTTCGCAATCCAGCGCAAACATTCCAGGGATTTATAAATGAGGTTTTCACGGGAATTGAATTTGCTTTTGTCTATCTATATGATATACTTATAGCCAGTAGAAACGAAAAAGAGCATTTAGAACACTTAAAAATTATTTGTGAAAGATTGGATAGCTACGGTTTAAATATTAAACCAAATAAATGTTTATTTGGTGTGCCGCATCTCGGTTTCTTAAGTTACAGTTTTTCAAAAGATAGAATTAAACCATCCGAAGAAAAGGTACAAGTTATTCGCGATTTCGAACGTCCTAAATCCATCAAACACCTACAAAAATTTGTTGGCATGGTAAATTATTACCACAGGTACATACCAAACCTCGCAAAATTGTTAATCCTCATTCATTCTATGGGGATTAACACCGGAGCCAAAAATAAATACAAATCGTTAAACTGGACAGTTGAAGCCAACGAATCGTTTTTTAAAGTATAAAAAGTTTTGCTTAAAGGACCTTATTGAATCACTTTCATAGTGAAGCGAAGTTATCAATAGCAGTAGATGAATCTACAATTGTAGTCGGAGTAGTTTTACAACAAAATATTCATAGACGCAATGAACCCTTGTCATTCTTTTCAAGAAAATTAAGTCTTTCCGAAGCAAAATACAGCGCATTTGACCGAGAGCTTTTGGCTGTATATCTCACAACTAAACATTTTAGGCATTTTTTAGAGGGACGAAACTTTACTATTTTTACAGATCATAAACCGTTAACTTACGTATTAAATTCAAAAGTAGATCGCAGTCCGAGACAAAGAAGACATTTAGAGTATATATCCCAATTAACGAATGACATACTATATATTGTATAGTAAATCCAATATTGTCAAGTAAATATTGTCGTTGCGGACACTATCTAGATGTCCTGAAATATATATTATAGACGATGATAACATTAAAGTTAAGAAAGCACATTTTTAACAACAAAACGATTCAGAATTGCAAAGGCTGTTGAGCAGTTCAGAGTGTTCTTACAAATTGCATCAAATTATAATTACATTTTTGAACAAAAGTATATGGTGCGAAAAGTCAAACGGAACGATACGACCATATACTCCACAGAGTCTTCAAAAATTTGTATTTGAAAAACTTCACAATATATTTCATCCTAGAACGCATGCGCCACGTCGTTTAATAAGTTCTCGATATTTCTGGCAATGAACAGACAAATAAATGAGTGGACTAAAACATGTATATTCTGCTAGAAATGTAAAGTTATTCGACACACAAAATCTCCTATTGCTAAAATTGATATTCCCAAAGACAGATTCGAACACATACATGTAGACATTGTTAGTCCTTTACCAGTGTAGAACAGTTTTCGTTATATTTTGACCATTGCTGATTGAAATACACGTTGGCCTAAAGCATATTCAATAAAGGATATTTCTGCGCGGACTGTAGCAAGAACATTTTTAACTCAGTACGTTTCTCGGTTTGGTGTACCACTTACTTGTGATCAAGGTGCACAGTTTACTTCAAAAGTATTTTCCGAATTGGCAAAATTTATCGGTTGCCATATAATAAATACCTCAGCATATCATCCTCAGGCCAATGGAATGGTGGAACGTTTTCATAGGCAGCTAAAATCCACTATTCTAGCTCGCGGTAATCCCATAAATTAGTCTGAAGAACTACCTATAATTCTCTTGGGCTTACGATCATCTTTTAAAGAAGATATTCAAGCTACAGCCGCGGAAATGGTTTATGGCCAAAATTTACGTCTTCCGAGCAAATTTATTAAATCTGAACAAGATTTCAACAATACGGAATTTTTAAACAAGATCAGACATCATTTCAGTTCAATAAGATCTAATATTTCTCATCATTGACCTTCTGAAAAAAATGTTTATACCGAAAAATTTAAATGAATGTTAGTTTGTTTTGTGAGGTCAGACACAAAAAAGTCTGGTTTGCAATGTCCACATGAGGGGCCATTTCAAGTCATAAAAAATGTAAACATATTTTTTAATAAATATACCCGAGAAACAACTAACATTGATAATAATGATAATAATAATAATAATAAAGAAACATTTAACTTTTAATTGAAATTCCATCACTTCTTTCGAAGGGGGTGATGTAGCGTTCAATAAGATATTTTTGTTACTTATTCAATATAAAAATGTTGATTTGTTTTTTTGTTCAATTGATTACTTCATAAAAATATTCATTAATTAAAATCTAAAATAAAAATCTCTACAAAGAACGAACTTGTTTTGTTTATTGTGAAATACCTATAATATTACTCTGTGGACACTATAGTCAGCCTCGATAAAGCTGTTCATTATCCAACTCCTCCCCTTCCACAAACTGGTGTTAAAAGTAGGGTATACAGCATTTTGATCGGATGTGGTACTGAATAAGTTGATTTGATTCAGCGAATTCCATTTATACCAACGGATCTACAATTTGAAATCAAACGACTTCAATTTCCAGTTAAACTGTCCAGCAACAGAGATTAGATAAGATCATATATATAGCGGTCGGGGGACCCCCGTCAGGAACGAAGTTCCTTACGCTTTTGCTTCAACTACGAATGTAATTCAAAATAATATCTGTATATTTTTATTTTTTTATCATTTTGTGTTTTGTATAATTTTGTCGAGCCAAATAATGTAAATAAACAAATCAAAAAGTTTAATATAATATTTTAGGAAAATAATTATTTTTTTTATTGAAAATTAAGATATAAAATTCTTCATCATGCCACTCGTACGGAGTTTGAATTGATTCAAAAGATGGATTGAAAACTGGACTTACTTAAGAGTATAAAAAACACATTTGTAGGGTCCGACCCTAGTGTCAAAAAACTTTTTTAAATTCTTATATCAGGTGTTGTGAAAAAATACCACAATACAACAATACGACAGCTTGTATGGAACCCCTAAATAAATATAATAGTTTATCATTCCAAGATTGATTTTAACTGCATCTTGTTATTGGGGACAGGGGCTTTTCCATTTGCTTCAATCTTTAATGACTTCCTCTCCATTAATTGTTTATCCTAAAAATTTAATTTCTTTTTGAAAGAACTGGCATTTATTAACATTTACTTTCACATTAAATTCTAATAGTTTATCAAATACTTCACTCAAGTTTTTCTAACATTCTTCCATATCAAAACCACCAACTAAAATGTTCACTCAAGGAAATATATACCTACATATTTTATTTATAAACAACTTTTTTCAATATTTCTTATGTTCTGCGGTCTTTTAATTAAATCTCGACTTTCGTTTCAGCTTACGGACAAATATATCAGCGACATTGACTCCTTCATTGGCAAAGTTTGTGATGCCGCCAATCAGAATGGTAAGCTGCCAACAGCAACACCACGCATCGAAATTGACAAATCACTACTTTCGGTGGAGTTGAAAAATCTTAATCCACAAAATGAAATGCGTCGCACATTCGGCAAACGTGTAGTTAAAAATGAGTAAGTTTTTATCTGCGCAACTATTAAAACATTTGTTTTTTATGAGATTTCACTTTTTGCTCCCTAGAAACAAGCGTGGCCGCCAAAAACTCACACTCAAGTCGACTTATATGGTAAGCTTTAAGGAAGGTTGGCCACCTGTCACAAAGAACATTATCACAATGAAACCTTCAGCTGCGCCTGATCAAGCTGCAGGAACTAGCGCCATAAATTCACCGCTGGCTGCTGGTCAAGCTCAATGGTTTTCCTTCGAGCACAGTCAATATTATCAAAGCATACAAAATATGTTCTTGTCTGCAGTGGAACGTACAGATTCCGACTTTTTAGTCAATTTAATCAAGCAGTGTCCATATCATGTGGACTCTCTCATACAGTTGAGTGAATTATGTAAGTTTTAATGTTATTCACAAATTTTTATCATTATTAGCATTAATTAAAATAAAAAATCACCAACATGTTTGCAGGCAAAATGACTGAAAACTTTTCACCTGCTTCTGAGCTAATAGAACGTGCTGTACTCATTTTGGAATCATCGCTACATCCCAGCTTTAGTTTAGTTTCTGGCAATTGTCGTCTCGACTATCGTCGTCAGGAGAATCGGCCGTTTTTCATTGTGCTCTTTAAGCATGCCCAGTATTTGGAAGCGCGTGCTTGTTGCCGCACCGCATTTGAGTTGTCCAAATTGATATTAAGCTTAAATCCCGATGTGGATCCTTTGGCTATGATTTTGATAATCGACTACTATGCAATACGCAGCAAGCAATTTTCATGGTTCATCAAATTCTACGAAGAGTGGGATCCAGTACGAAATCTAGCACAGCTACCAAATATGGCATATTCATATGCATTGGCATTATTCTGTGTGCATGGTGGTGAGTACATTATGTTCAAATATGTTTAAGTAGACGCTTGACGGAAAAATTAAGAGTTTAATATGGAAAAGTTAATGCAACTACGGCGTTCAAGATGCTGCCGGCCTAACAGAAAAAAACACGATTTTTGCCAAAATTATTGTTTATTCCTCCACATAGTCCCCTTTCAGCTCGATATACTTATTCCAATTATTTTTTAACATTGCGATGCCCTTCGAAAAGTAAGAGTTCTCAAGATCTCCAAAATACGCTTCAGTTTCCAATTTGACTGAACAAAATGCCAATTGAATTTGTTTAGACTGAACCAACGCTCAGGTGATGCCCCTATAAATGTGTTGATTCGGAAGATGGGTGATAGTTAGTTGGAGGGTGGATAGCAGAGCTGGGTATTTTGCGATTACAATTACTTTCCAATTACAATTACAGTAATTGTAATAATGTAAGAAAAGTATTATTACGGTTACTGTAATCGGTATACACGCAAATTATAATTACGATTGGTCTAATTGTAATAGAAAAATCTATTGATTACAATTACAGTAGTCTTAATCAATGAAAATTACAATTGAAATTACTGTAATCGTAATCATTTTATTTTGAACAAAAACGTTGTTTCAATGATATAAATTCAAATGAACTCAATAATAAGGAATGTATAAATTGATACGAGTGAAAAATCAATAATTCTGAAATATTAAAAATCAGTATTTGCCTTAAATAAGACTAATTTTCAGATGAAAAATCAGAAAGAGCGTGCCGCCGTGGACAGCATCAAAAAGAAAGAATTACAAAGAGAATTATTCCAGCAGGGCCCCACTATAAATAAAGATTCCAGAAAAGATCTTCTTTGTGAATTGCATCATAACAAAGAAAGATTTATGCAGTAATTCAATTACAAAAAAATTATTACGATTACAGCAATCGTAATTATAATTTTGCTGTTTTACAATTACTGTAATCGTAATAAAGAAATTTTTTGAATACGACTATAGTAATTGCAATTAAAAATATTTCGATTATGATTACAGTAATCGTAATCTTTATTTTTTTAACATTACGATTATAATTTGTAATTACAATTGTAATTTATACTTTCGTAATTGATTACATCCCACCTCTGGTGGATAGATGGAGTAGTGTCAGTGAAGATTAGTTTTAAATTTGCGCAGCTCAAAACTGCCGGGAAACACGCTCGCAGGCAGACTATTCCACAACTTTACCGTGTGACTAAAAAACGAATTATCTCGGTAATTAAATTATATTAAATTATATTAAATATTAAAGTAAATATTAAAGGATTTTGATGAAACTTGGTGCAGAGTCGTTTTTTAGTCCAATTAAGAAAATTAAAAAAAAATGGTGCATATTTGACCAATACAATCCCTCCCTCCCGTACAAACCCAAACTGGAAAACAGAAAATGTCGATATATTAACACAGTTTTAAAACATAGTGCACATCGATTCACTAACACCCCGATTAGCGATTCACTAACACACATCGATTCCCCTCCCGTACAACCCAAAACTGAAAACATTCAAACATCAACAGATTTCAATCAAATTTTATACAATGTTTTATTTTTGGCTTATCAGTTTGTACAATTTTCGAACATGTTGAACATTGAGACTCAAATTATCACCATCCCCAACCCATCTACTAACCACCTCTTCCACCCCTCTCCACCCCTCCCCAACCTTTACAATCCGAAACTGAAAAAATTTCTATTATAATTCATATCAACAATAAATGTAGGACCCCGAGGGATGTCAAATAAATACATGAGCTGATCGTATTAATTTTTCCCCCTCAATATTTCTTACGAACACAACGAAACTCTATCTACCGCACTGTGTTCATGTAAAATTGAAACCGTCGACCCACTTGATATCCACTTGATATCGACGAAATCGTGAATTTTTCCAATACATTCTGAAGCGGTCATTATTTTTGGTGCTCCCCGTCGTGGTTATCTTTTGTGCTGATTCGACCTGTTTTGAACTCTTCAATCCAATATTTTGCAGTTGAATATGACGGAGCAGATTCACCATAAAATTTACCGAGCTTTTCTTTTGTTTCTTTCGCATTTTTGTTACGCAAAAAGTAATTAGCACCTTACACGGTCAGTCATTCAAGCATGACGTCTAGCATGCGTGCGTGTGGATTGATGATAGCCCTTTTACACATCAATCATATCGTAAAATTTTCATTCTGCGTTATTTTTTAACGGAAAACAGACGTGCGATGAGTTAAACGGACGATTGCATCGCGCATATTGCATTACTTACTAATCAAGTAATTATTAGCTACGCATTAAAAAGCGTAAAAATAAATGAAAAAGAGTCAATAAACTCTGCCAAATAGTGTTTGTCCGCTTAAATTTATTATTTACAGCTCTTTTTTTTCCTGCAGTCATGTTTACTGCACGACGAAAGCAAACAAAATGAAGAAAGATCGATAAATCAAGCCCTAACACACAGCCAGCCGCTTGACCAGCATTGCAAAATATCTAAAAATATAGATTTTGATCAATCAAGCCATCAACGTGTTTGTGTAACGCATGCAAAAAAATATTTACTAACACATATACCTGATTGACCGTGTAAGGTGAGCATAATGCTTAATCAAGGCACGAAAATATTTTTTATCCATTTTTATTCCAATAGACCCCTTATACATTGGGCAAGACTTGAAAGCAAGAATTTGAGTTTTTAGTCAAATCGTGGTGAGCTTACGTGAAGATGAATGCGTTTTTACGTTAAATTTTCCAAAAAAGTTTTCTTCGGTTTTGTAGCATGTCGCCCAGCGTTGTTATGCTGTTCGATACTTTGTCATGTCTTTGTTTATACTGCAGCTGTTCCTTTAATGCTCGCCCTGAACACACCAATTGTAGCGGTTGGTGTTTTTATAACCGCTAAACGGGGGAGGCAAGTGTATATAGGAAGAGAAGAAACAAGAAAAAAAATTAGAAGATAACTTTAAAAGCCCACCCAGGCCGAGGAAAGAGTCAAGCTCGATTGAACTGGTCCAGAGCGTCTTTTGCTACATTGCTTATTTGCTATAGCTATTGAGATTTCGCAGAGCGCGCTGGTTGTGCTACTGACAGGTGTTGCTTAAGGACCCGTTCATAGAAGAACTAGACAAGGTAGTGTTAGGGCGGAGAGCCAGTGACCGAAACTGTCAAAACGAAGTTGAATACTGAAGTGAGAATGCAATGAGAAAGCGAGAATTGGCAAAAATTGCAAAATGGCTGAGTTTGACAGTTATGGTCAGTAAGAAAGAGAACACATTCAGCCCTAACACTACCTTGTCTAGTTCTGCCATGGGCCGATTAAAGTTTTTCGGCGACCTAAAATAAACTTTTAGTTTTTATTTTTTCGGAATGTATAACATCGTTAAAATATTCACAGAAAGTGTTAAGTCAATTGAATACAAATTACTGTAGTTATAAGCACAAAGATCTGAAGAAATATATACAGTCGAACTTCCCTATAGTGAACTTCTATACTGTGAAGTTTTCCCTACTATGAATTTATTTAAAAAACACATCTTTTTTGTTCTACTTTAAGTGCATGTATTTAGACCTACAGTAAAATCTGGATATAACGAACCCCCGAAATAGTGAATAGCTCGAAATAGTGAACGTTTTAGCAACAGACATTTCAAAGAATCAGAAGCACCAAGGTAAAAAAAGGTTTAACAGCTAAGCAAAAACATCTATTTAAAAAAATGCAATCTCGAAAATGAGAACATTCTGGATACAATGAACAGGCCTTGCAAAAATTGGTTTAGAATATCTAGATTCGAATGTACTCGTACTTCGAACCTTTGTGGGGATGAGGAGTAACGTACCGACTAATGTGTTTGAATTTCTGAATGTATTACAAGGTTTTGTGAGAAAAAAATGGAAGAATGTAATCCAAACTCAAATGCCGGATTATATATACATGTAATAAAATAGCGAAAAAAATATCTGTACATTGAATATTTTTTCGAAATTCTGTTTGCACTGAACATTTTGAAGAATGTAGATTCCAAAAATGTAATTTTTAAAAAAATGCATGTCTTTCTGATGAGTACTGGAGACTACTGGATGGATTTTCTTAAACCACGACATGTATGTTCCTTGTGTCCCTGGTCTGGCTACTTTTAGACAAAAATCGGCTACTTTTTATCACAAAAAAAAAAAATGATTCTGTTCAAAATAAAGGTTCTTTTGTAAAACAATGGAAATTAAAAACACTGAAAAGTGAGTTTAAAATTAGAGATCCGTTTAAATAACCTATGAAAGAGCTTTTAGTTATTAAAAGGGCTACAAACACCACCTGGACTGTTTTCATTTATCTCTTATGAGTATCTATATATGAGTTTGTCTATATAAGTACCCTACAATATGCATTTTTTATCCAATATATGTTAATGTATACTAATTTTTTTAATTTTCTTAGGGATAATAAAGTAAAACAAATTTCCGTTTGTTTAAGACCAATAACATTCTCATATCTTGAAAACTACAGAAAATCTTAGTACAATGCATTTTTGAATATTTGTATTTCCAAACTGGCGTTACGGACGATTTGTACGAAAAAATATTAAAAAAAAATAATGAAAATGTCTAATTTTTAAGAATTCTTTTTTATATTTGCGTAGTAATTAAATAGCACTATATTAAGTAAAAACAATGAATAATTGACCCTAAGGATTTAAAGATATAAGCAAATATATGTGCTGGCGTAACGTTACAAAAAACGAAAGTGATTTTTGATTTGGCTGCAAATCTTGCAAAACTCTCTGAATTGGGCAAGGCTTTTTGTATATCACTTTTTTAGAAGGGCTTTAAATAACATAAGTTTATTTTCCAAGTGATCAAATTTTAAAATCTTCTGTTTTTTTTTTAATTAGGCTCTTTGATCTGGCGTCGAGTTACTGGCGTTACTTTATTTAAATTTCCATCGTAGATCAATTGGGTAATTAAGTAATTATGTAGTTAAGTAATTATGTAATTTAGTAATTAAAAAACATTTAATATATTGTCCTTTCCTTGCCTCAACCATTTTTTCATTATCTTCAGACAATGCCTTCCATTTTTACTAAAACAAAAAAGTTTAAGAAACATTTACTAAACATTTACGAAAAGAGAAAACTACATTTGTGAAACAGAACAGACGATTTGATCATCATGGTAAATGAATTTATTTATGAATTGCTTAAATCAATAAAATTAAAATGTTTATCTTAGATATTGGGGGTTGGAATTAATTTTAAAGGTTTTTTTTCGGTTTTTGAGCATTTATTTAGAAACAACGGTACAATGTATATTATTCAAAGCATTGTCCATCGTTAGCTACAACATTTCCCCATCTTTCTGGCAGCATATGGATTCCGCGCCGGAAGAACGATTCGTCTTTTGAGGCAATCCACGAATCGACCCATTTTTTAGTATCCTCGTAAGAAGTGAAGCGCTGCTCAGCCAAGCCATGCGCCATCGATCTGAATAGGTGGTAGTCGGAAGGGGCTATGTCTGGGCTATAAGGCGGGTGGGGTAGCACATCCCAATTCAGCGCCTCCAACGTTTCCTTGACGGTTCTTGCAACATGTGGCCGTGCGTTGTCATGTTGAAAAACCACTTTGTCGTGTCTTTTGGCATATTCCGGCCGTTTAACCTTTAATGCTCGGCTCAATTGCATCAATTGTTGTTGGTAGCGTTCCCCAGTGATGCTTTCGTTAGGTTTTAGCAGCTCATAGTACACGACACCCTTCTGATCCCACCAAATACACAGCATAAGCTTGGCGCCATGAATATTCGGCTTGGCCCTCGATGTTGATGCATGGCCGGGTGGTCCCCACGATTTTTTTCGCTTAGGATTATCGTAATGGATCCACTTTTCATCGCCAGTGACAATACGATGCAAAAAACTCTTCCTTTTATGCCGTTGAAGCAGTTGTTCGCACATGCAAAATCGCCGTTCAACGTCTCTCGGCTTCAACTGGTACGGCACCCAATTTCCTTGCTTTTGAATCATTCCCATGGCCTTCAAGCGTTTGCCGACCGTTGATAAGTCGACTCCCAATGATTCTGACAATTCTTGAAGGGTTTGACACGGGTCTTCATCGAGCAAAGCCTCCAATTCCTCATCTTCAAACTTTTTCGGCTGGCCCGGACGCTCTTTGTCTTCCGTATCAAAATCACCACTTTTAAACCGACGGAACCAGTACTCACAAGTAGAAATCGATGGAGCATAGTCCCCGTAAGCCTCAGTAAGCGTGCGTTGTGCTTCAACCGCTTTTTTCTTCAAATGGAAGCCCAAAAGTAAACCTTCCCGCAAATTGCGTTTTGTTGGAACGAAAGTCGACATGTTCACAGAGAAAAAAATATATGTTGTTTACACTTCAGTGGAATGACACATACTGAAAAATGAAGCTTAGACAATGTGCTTTGAAATGAATATAGTCACAGGTGTGCCCGATGCGATCTATTGATAGTTACGCCATCTCTTAGAAAACCTTTAAAACTAGTTCCAACCCCCAATAATATCATCAAATGATAAGTTTTTAATAAGTTTTAATTTTTTGGTCACTGTAGACTTTTCTGTGGAAATGCTCATATAACATCGTTACCTAAACTATTACAAATTCAAAGTTTTGACTTTCTACGCAAATATCTTCGTTGTGTTTTAATATATTTCATTCAATCTTCTTTTGTCTAAAAGTTAAATTAAAGCACTTGCTAAAAATTACTGCAACAGTTCTGTTAGCTAAGGATTTATATTTTAATATTTTGTTAAAAAAGGTCAAAAAATGTCTTTTTCTTCCAAAAAATGATGCAAGAGTTGTTTTTGTTGTAAAAATAATAAAAACCGAAAATTGCATTTATGCAAAAACTATTTCAGTTTGACACAAAATTTGTTTTTCAATTGCTTTTAACCCTGGAGAAGGGTTAACCCTGCGCCTCGCAGAGTAGTATGGATTGTCGCGCGTGAGCATTGTGCTTATTGAGGAATTACTATAATTTTTAAACCGCATACCTACAGCTCCAACCGTGCACTGACCTCAGCAAAAGCTTGCCAAGTCGCGAAGAACAACCGTTACCAAAGATACTCAACATAATGCGTGCAAAAATATTAATAAAAAATATGAATTTTATCCATTTAAAAATTGCGTGAGCAAAATGCTCATAGCGCGCCTTCTCGAGGACAATATTTAATTTTTGTGACAAATTCAATTTTTTTAACATGCTGTTTTTATAATTTTTAAAAAATGCTTTGCCTTCACTCAGAAAAAAACACCTATCTTTTTGTGATAAAAAATTTCTCTATTTTCGATAATAGAAATTTTCTTCATTTCAAATAAAATTTACTACAATTATAATAAATTTTCACTTATTCGAAGAAATATTTCCTTCTTTGTGGGAAATGGAAATATTTCATGTCTCTATTAATGATAAGTATTTTTCTCTCACTGAAAAAATCTCATTTATAGAAAAAAATTTATAGAAAATGAAAAATGTTCTCTATTGTTGATAAATAATTCACTATGCGAAATATTTTCTTCAGTAACAACAAATCCTTTCTCCAAAATTAAAAAGGCTTCTTCTCAAAAATCGATATATTTTTCTTATATTGAATGAGGTACGAAAAAAAGAAAGCGTGAGAGCAATTGAGTAATGTTGTGAAAAGCAAGTGTTGCATATTGAGCATATTGTGACGATTGTTCCATCAAAAGGTTTTTTCACTTAACATAGCTACACAAAGTGATGTTGTTTATTACTACTGTTTCTTTGGATGCATTTACAAAATCGTTTTTCAGAATAAATTTCTGGAATATTTATAAAGAGTACCGAAAAACAATGTCACAACAATAATTCTACCTCTTAACACATTTTTAACTAATATTTTAAAACCGAATCACAATTTGATATTAATACTTCTACTTTGCGTAGAACTGAGTTAAAACAAACGCTTTACAAAAATAATTTTTTTATCGTAATTGCAGATATACTTCTGTGTTTTAAAGAAAAATGTACGCAATAAAGAAATATGTTTTATCAATGTTAAGAAAATGTATCTTTCTTTTAAAGAAAGTGTTATTTTTTGTGAGAAACTATAAACGCAACTTAAAGAAAACATTTATTAAAATTAAATAAATATTTCTCTGTTTTCGGGAAAAATTTACACAATAAAGAGAACGGTTGAATGTATTATAAAGAAATATTTTTCTATTAAAGAGAAGGTGTCTTTTATTAATGAGAAAATATATCTCATTTTCATGAAAGCTTTTTGCCATTTTTAGGGAATTTTTGGGATCACATTTAGAGAAAAGCATTCTCTGGAGCAAAGTCAATACCATTTTTCACTTAATATGATGCCTTTTTTCTCATATTCCGATAAACTTTTTTCTGAGTGTTTAAAAGTAATAACTTGGATTGCGTCTTATCTTTCTTTATGTTGAAATGCACTGCAATAATTTTTGAATAGTTTGTTGAACTTGCAGTAATAATCATAGTAGCTACTTCCTGTATTATTCTTGCAGTTTTATTCTACTGGATTTATGTCAATCAATTCGTTATGTCGATAATATTGTTTCAAAGGTTGCTGTATAACATAACTGGCAAATAAAAGGGCAACCGCTTTCTTAAACCAATGTGCACAAAAACAGATGCGAATCGCAACCCGTTTCAGATAAAATATACGAAGAGTCCATTTCGAATTTGAAACGGGTTCGTATGGCACACTGGGATCTTACACCTTTTTATTTATTTACATTAACAAAGACTGCACTATTTTTTCGCAAAAAGTAATTCTGAAGACTTAAGAAATTGTATCAATTATCAGACTCTCAACAGCCGTTTATTTTATTTATTTTTTGGACAAAAATTCCAGAATTTTTTTTCCAATCAATGTTTCTGCATACAGCTATAGTCAATAACGCCACAAACAAATAAGATAGCAGCAGTTTTTCGTTGCCAATACATTAAATAAATTTAAATAAATAAGAGGCAACTAGAATAGATGGCAACCTTGGTAGAGTTGATGGCTGTGATCTATAAATAGCCTACTGCTTAAAATGTCATATGATTAAGTAGCCAATATGAACGTTCAATTTGTTCAATATAGTTCAGATGAATGAGTTTCAAAATGTGTGAAATCATATACGACTCTTCCAGTGAATTTCATCACAGCTTAATCACTCAAAAGACTACTGAATAAGAAATGTAGCGATTTTTGAAACAGACTGTCTAATCAGCTTCTTAAAAACTTACTTGATCTAAAACTCGCAACTTAGTTCACCTAAATATTTTAGGAAACAGTTATTAATTTAATTTCATTCTTTAATTTTTAAAACTATTTCAGTAAATTTTCTATTTTGTTTGAATTTAAAAAAAAAGTAAGAATTCTAAGTTTTGAACTCTTAAAACTTCTTTGCTTTGAAACTTATTTTTATTTGGCAAAAAGTAAGAAACTTAAAGGTTCTTAATTTTATGAGAAAAAAAAAGAATTTAAGGGGGGTAAAAAGGGCTAACGGGGCTAACTAGTCGAATATGACTTCGGAAGTGAAAACGCTCTGAAGAGGATATGTGGTATTTGTTAAATCCTTTTTTACGACACACGATTTTTTAAAATTGGACATTTTATACTTAAGTTATGAAAAATTACCATTTCGGCTGTTTTTCCGGTGGTCCAAAATTTTTTTTTGATTTTGGAATCCTCTCGAGGTCAGCTTTGATGGAGGGGTGGTTTTTTAAAATTTTTTTTCTTCCTAATCCACTGTACATACATATACCTTACTACTTCTAAAACTTTAAACGCGTTTTTCTCGAAAAGTTCTGCTTGAAACCGGTGCACAGCATTAGTCGAAAACTATGCCAAGGATCGACTTTATGCACTTGTTAAGCAAATACAATTGGTCCTTTTAATCGTTCGATTTGTATTTTAGAGAAATACTCTTTTTTATAACCTAAAACAAATCTCTTTTTTCATAAAAAATCGGGTTTTCAACTCAAAAATTTTTGCGAGTCTTCTCGGGCTTTTTGAGCTCATCGACAAACTGTTTATTTAGAGCTGCGGCATCTTTTTGGGTCACGTAGTGTGTAGCCACCAAAGGAGATGGTGGGCTGTCCGCATCTTCGGGGATTCGAAAGGTTCTTTATGGCTGACCAGAGCTTTTTGGAACCCAGATCCGACATAGTTGCCATTTGTCTCTTTTGTGTTGGTTGACAAGTCTGCCGATCTTGTTGTTGAGCTCTGTAAGGCGGGCATCTGCTGAATTTTCTTTTTTCATGAATTCACGTTGGTCTGCAAAGCGGGATGCTTCAGACGGAAAGTTTAGTCACATATTGGCGATGTGGCCTGCTGGCATACACCTCTTATCGGCTTGAAGAAGTATTCTTCTGAAGTTTTTCTCGCCTTCGTTTGTCGACTGTGGTGTTGGCAGTAATGGTGGCTTTACTAAAGTTGACAAGGATTTTGTATTTGGCTGTTATAAAATCAGCGCTCTTTGTAACTTTGAACGTGATAGGTATGTGGTCCGAATTGAGGGAGACATCAACATGCCACGAGGTTAGATGGACGAGGTCTGCGCTGACTATTGTCAGGTGAGGTCAGCTCTTACAGTTTGCAGTGATGCGTGTCGGGTGATCTGCATTTATCACACCAACTGTAGTCGTTGATAATTATGATGATGTTCTGTAATCAGGCCCGTAGAGAGCCAAGTTCGGGCCCGGGCCCCCCTGAAACACTTAAAAAAATGCAATAAAAAAAGTATAAACCAGTGCAAACTATTGCAAGATCTATGCGAAAATTATTATTTAGTTCATAGTTATTAAATATAGTACATAGTGATCTTTAAGTCATGCGCCGTGACAAATTAAATATATCCTATTAATTAGTTGTCTGTAGCTAACGACACTACCTAACGAATTTTTTTGTGTGACACTCCGAATAATTAAAATGTACCGATGATTCGCATTATTGTGACTTCCTTTTTATTCTTTTTTTAAATTGTGATTATTCTTTGTAAAAACCCGAATTTTGAGAGATTCATAAAATTATTGATATTTAAAATTCTGCGCAAATTTTATATTTTTATATATTTGGTAAAATATACGATGAGATTTTTAAAGTGAAAGGTCATATTTGTCGCATAATTGCCGTTTGGAATTTTTGACATTTATTGGGATTTTCTTTTTTTTTCAACAAAAAAGTTAAACATGCTTTTTACACAGAAGAGAATTTAAACATATATACAAAAGACAAAAGCATTTCTTTTTACAAATAGTGTAAAATTTAGACTAACATCATTTGAAGGTAAATTATCATTATTAAAAAATTTAACTGATTTTAATCACGAATACTTCATCAATTTCAAAGGAATTTAAGCAAAATTTTTAAAATCAGAATTATTCAAGCATTTTTCAAAAACTTTATAACATCCAGAATATTATTGGACGTCTTCAAATAAGTTAAGAAAACAACCTAACTTGTATTAAATCGAAAATAAATTTGAATAAACGAAAGGTGGTTCTCTAACGAGTTTATTTGATTTTTCGAAAATGTCCTTGTCCCCACAGAACGAATAGTACAACTCTCGTCGATTTTCGATTCGAATAACTCGATTTTTCAAGTATTTATAAATTAAAGATTAACTAGTTTCTTTTTTTTAACATATCCGATTTTTTTTACCCAGCAGAAATTAAGACCCTAATGAAACTTAAAGCTGACATCAATAATAAAACAAGCAAGTCTTTTGTTTTTAGGCCACAACAAAAACGATAACTTTTAGTTAAGTTATTATTAGATAAGGTTATCTACCACAAATCAACAAGAAATAAGAGAACAATTTTGGAAATAATTTTTTGAAGAATTTGTCACTTTGAAAAAAATTGTGGCATCAGCAGCAGACTTACAATTTTTTTTAAGTAAGTTGAGAAGGATCCGTGGCAAGATGATGGTAAGGAATCAATTTCTATTATTGTGGTATTAGTTTATTTATATTATAAATAACATATGGGTATTTCCACAGGAAAGTCTACCGTGACCAAAAAATTAAAACTTATTAAAAACTTATTATTTTATGATATTATCTAAGAGAAACATTTTAATTTTATTAATTTAAGCAATTTGTACATAAAATTATTAACCATGATGATCAATCACATCGTCTGCACTGTTTCACAAATGTAGTTTTTCTTTTTCGTAAGTGTTTAGTAAATGTTTCATAAACATTTTTGTTTTATTAAAAATGGAAGGCATTGGCTGAAGACAATGAAAAAATGGTTGATGCAATTAAAGGAAAATATATTGAATTTGTTTTTAATTACCTAATTACATAATTACTTAACTACCTAATTACTTAATTACCCAATTAAATTGCAATGGAAAAAACTGTCCCGTGCGACCTGTCCCGTGCGACCGAGCTTAATATTAAATTAAAAAATAAGTGTTAAATATTATTGGGTAAAATAAAAGCAATTTAAAAGAAACACCAATGCACAATATCCATAAAATAAACTCTTTGAAATATTCCTTCAGACTTCGCTGAATTCGGCGCTTGAGTTGTTGTCCTCGAAAAAAACTTCCGTTTTTGTCCCGTGCGAACCCCGTTGTTTTTGGCAATTATTTTGAAAAGGAAAAATTACCGATAATCAACCTTAGCACCACTTATAGAGCTTACTATGAGTTATAAGTTAAGACCATTATCAAAATATAAATCCGTGTTATTACTACTTTTTTTCCAATTTAACTGCGTACGACTGTCCCGTGCGACACCATGGAAATGCCCATATATATTTTCTTATTAATGAAATCCTTATTTTATTCGAAAGTAAAAAAGGAAATGTTTCAAACTTACAGTTACGAGTAGATATATAAATGCAATTTCATTTCCATAATTGAAAAAAGGTAAACATATTTTTTAATGTTTAATTCAATTGTGTATTACACACACACACACACACACACACACGCACACACACACACACACACACACACACACACACACACACACACACACACACACACACACACACACACACACACACACACACACACACACACACACACACACACACACGTGTAGCTACGTTTGATAAAAATAAAATTGAATTTTTTAAAAACAAACTCACTTTGCAGTTGTGTTGCTTTTTCGAAAAAATACCGTATCATATATCTTTGAATTATACATCAAAATTTTTGTTGTAAAACTTTTCAAAATACGAAATTTACAAAATTAAAAACTTCTTCCTTATGCTCTTGTAAAGCGGGGTAATGGGAGTTGAAGTTATCAAATTTTCTTTAGTTCAAGTTAGAAATCTTGGAATACATTTTAATACAAGCATTAAAAACTATTTAATTTTGTAAAATTTGTAAAAAGTGTTAGTAAAAAAAATGATTACGAAATTCGTAAATATATATTGTTCTACATTTTAATACAGTTAAAATATTAAAACGATAGGTATAAAGTAAATTAAGCTCAAATTTTGGCACTCGATTTGTTTTGAGTTCTAGATGGTTTAAGAGAAAAATATTTTGCCACACCCTCTTTTACCGTCTACAAATCAACAAAAATGCTATATTTTGGACGGTTTTAGTTGTATTAGACTAAAATTTTTTAATTTAGTTTATATAGATACGCTCGGCAACTATACTCAAAATGGTGAAAACAAAATTTTTTTTTCCGATTAGCATGAAAATTCATATATGGCAGTAAGGCGGTGGCAGGAATATATAGAAACGTCTGCCGGAACATATCTTTATACAATTAATTCTTCTTTGATTTTGAAGAAATTTGGTGTTTGTATTTTGTTAATTCAAGTTAATTTTATTTATTAAAAGCATTTTTGTTAAAAATTTTTTTTCAAGTCCTAACTGATAATTATTTCATTAGCCGAATCATCAGAATTTCGTCTTTTTATTGGTGTAATGAAGTATTTAAAAATTATGATTGTGTATCCAAAGTAGCAAGCAAAATATTGCTACAAGGAAAATGTCCAGCTAGAAACAAACTAAAGAAGATGGAAGAAAAAAAAACACATATATATATATAATAACCTGTAAAATTTGTATCAAATATAACTTTTATTCTCATTAATTAAATCTACAATATTTCTTTGTTTTATTTTAAATTTATTAAATACTGCTAGACCAATTCTATTTTATTGCTACATTTTTTTATTATCCAATAATTATTTCATTAGCCGAATCAGAATTCTGTCTTTCTATTCAACTAATGAAATATCTAAAAATCCTTGTCTGCAGCAGCAAACAAAATATAGCTACAACAAAATCACTTGTCACCTATCATCCTGTCGTTGGATGGCTAATATCGGCGAGTAAAAAATAACGAGCGACGAGTGAAATCTCTTATAGATATATACTCGTTGGTATTGGTAAAGAAAGGCCAACTCATTGCCTTTAAAATTGGCTCTTAAAATAAGTTTTCCATGAGTTCGTTTATCTGCTAGAAACAATAGTATGAATCAAAGTCATTAAATAACAATTAACCCCGTTACTCCTAAGGGTGTGAAAATAGACCACCCCTCCCATACGATTTTTTGGTACACTTGATATCCTCTTTCACCTCCGTAAATATTCGCACTCTTACACGGGACACCCTGTAAAATAGTATAGATGAACAACTCGGGAATTGTAATCGTTTCTGAAAAGTGGGCGAAGTTATAGTTTGACCACGCCCATTTTTTGCTCAGTTGCCGAGAGTAACCATAAAAATTTAATTACAAAACTTTAGTCCAATACAACAAAACTAATCTGAAATATAGCATTTCAATTGATTTGTGGGCGGTAATAAGGGGTGCGGCAACTTTGGTTTTTTATTATTTGAGATATAAACCTTGATAACGGATGTTGTAAATTTGGTGGCCTATGGTGTTACCGTTCCTGAGATCTTAAAAGACACTGCACAAACAATTTTGTGTGTAACGAGGGGGCGGTAAACGTAGGCATGGCAACATTTATGTATAAAGTGACCACCAATTGGTCTCATAGCACATATACACCAAGTTTCATTTTAAAAACATGCACAACTCAAGAATTATAATGATTTCTGTAAAGTAGGCGTAGTTATAGTTTAACCACTCGCATTTTTTGTTGAGTTGCTGAGAGTAACCATACAAACAACAAGTAACCATACCCAACCATAACCAAGTTGCTGAGAGTAACCATACAAATAACAAAATTTTAGTCCCATACAAACGAATTCGTCCGAAATATAGCGTTTTTATTAATTTGTGGGTGTGTCAATTCTTATTTATTTGTTATTTGAGATGTGGGCCTTGGCAACAAATTTTGTTTTGTAAAATTACAAAATCTATTGATCTGGACAGTGAGAATCGGCGATAATCAGGGCAAAATAAAAGTATATTGATTAATGTTGATTGAGTTCACAAGAGTTGTTTTTGACTGGCTTTAGGTCTCCAAAATAGAAAAAAAAAGAATTTTGATTTTTTATATTTATTTTGATGTTGGTTTTTATTTTCAATATTTCGAATTGACACTGCAAGGTTATTCAAATTTATTAAATCCAGTATAAAACAACTCTTGTTACATTGATTAATTTCAGAATATGAAAAATCCGACAAAGCCTTGCAGTATGCTCTATTGATGTTCCCTGGCTTGTTGCGTCCGCTATTAGATGAGCTCTCAGTACAGACAGATCAACGTGTTTTAAACTCAGCTTACTTCAATTCCGAGGTTTCGGGCAGGTATGTAGTTTTATTTTTTCCACCAAAATTCTAACAATATAAAAACATTTCTAGTCAATCGCCCGCACTGCATCAGCTGATTTCGCTGTATTTATGTCGTGCCAAGGTCATTTGGCGTCAAAACAATATATTACGCTGGCTTGAACGCAATGTAAACACTGTGCTCGACCGTGTTGACCAGAAGGATGAGATCATAGCTGAATACAATCAAAAACGGGCTGCACGCTATATTGTTCCACCGCGCCCTATTCTAAGACATGTTATTTTATCGGACTATAAGGAAAAGGTGCCTTTGGCCATATTTATTACCAAGGAAAAGGATCCAATTGTGATGTACGATCCCCTGCCACCTCTGGATTCTGTGAATTGCTATGAGCGGTATTTTGCTTTGTTTAGTTGTTTATGAAAAAATTAATAAATTGCGACACACTTTAGTAAATCATCCAGCAGCAGCCCGACCACTGCTACAAATCGTTCAGTTTCAATGTTTTTTCAATCATTGTTACCCAATTTTAACATTAACAATCCTGCTGGTGAGCAGCAAAATGCTGTCGCAAATAGGCCAGATGCGGTTGCTCCACTCGTCGAGGATGAGGTGGCACAGGTAGACAGACATTTACAAGCGCTCAATAGAAATTTGGAAAACGTTGAAGCTGAGGGTAAACAACTCGAATTCATGCAAAAGATTTGATGAAGTTATTTTACCATTATTGATAATTTTTAGCTGCTGGCAATGAAGTCGGTGCTAGCTATCGTGAGCTGACCCAATCGTTGACTCATGTCGTTGATGCCATGCGTGATTTTTTGCAAAACTTTCGCATATCCGAACATCTACCAAATGTCGATGTCGAAGAAAATGGCAGTTCGGAAGAGGACACAAGCGACTATGATTAAGTTAAAAATAAACCCAGCATTCAAAGTAAATGCAAATAATTGAAAACTTAAAAACACAAATTATAAAGAAGGCACTTAAAAAACTCATAGCTTAGCATATTTTTTTTGTCAAAACAATTTACGCAAATTTTTCATTATTTATAATAAAATAAATGCTTTTCATATTAAATTAACAAATCAATAATAAAGAAGTTTTTAAAAATTATGCATACATACATATAACTATTTGAGTGTTAAAAATATACATACTATTGCAATGTTTCATATTTTTGGAATTTATAAATTGTTCAAAATATCATCAATTATCATGTTATTGAAATAAAAACAAAACCATTAATATTCTATTAAAATTTAAGCACCACATTTTATGATAACGATAATAGCTAAATTCTAAAAATTTAATAACAAAAAGAAAAAAATATATGTATATGTTACAACCTTTGGTTATATTAACGCTATTATGACTATACAATAAAGATGCTTTTCAACATTTTAAATGACAAATCAAGTCAAGCTTTATTGAATCAATAGAAGTTGCCAAGCTAAAGTTCTCTCGAAAACTTACTTTGTTTTGTTAACCTTTTCTGAAAATAAAAAAAACAATTTACAATATCAAAACATAGTATGTGCAAACTATGTTAAGACAGTTCGATATCTCAAAAACTAAACAACGTAAGGACTAGAGGGTGACTGTTTTAGATAGATCAAAAAATGCATATTTAAGAGTCATCATAAAGTGAAAATCCTAGAAATGGCGTTTACTAGTTTTGTGCTTGCACGGGAAAATAGTATTATACACACTATTTTTGTGAATGTGAAAGACTGAATCCCAACGTAAGCCAACTGATTGAACCTAATCAATGTGGCTTTCCTGGGCTGAAAGAGTCTACCAACGACCAGATTCGTCAACTACGTTAAATTTTGCAAAAATCTGATTTAAATCACGATTAAAATCAAATGATTTAACCTTAATCGGTTCTTTGTGTAAATTATACCCACTTTTCAACTTCAAGCTGATATTTCTTTAATATAAGTTCATCAAATCTAGCTATGATTTTGGCTCAATGTAAAAATCGTATGCAAATTTAATGTTTTCGACGTTTTATTCACGCTAGGTGGCGCTGCTACCCTACAGAAAAATTTCCCTAAAAGGTTCTTGTGTGTAAAATTTACACCATAATCTTGGCGCGCCTGTCATTATACTTCTGCTTTATACTTAAGTTTTGTTTCGATATTTTCTCAGTTTTTAATTTTTGTTAGCTAGCCGAAACCCGCCGCGTTACTACCACGCCCCCTTTAAAATGTAATGAGTGGAACGGCACGTGAAATTTGTGGTCGAATACCGAATTCCGAGGCTGTGTGATCTAAAATTGAACACCTGTTCGATATAGAAAAGTTGTTTTGTTTAGGAAGTGCCACGCCTCTTTTTCGAATGCAAAAATCATCCTTGGAATGCGTTTAATAACTTGCTAAAATTGTTCGAAACCGAATTACTATGCTGTACGGTAAATTTGAGGTGCCACGCCCTTTTTGCAATCAGCACTAGACTTCAAAAGAACATTCTCCAGATTTTGCTACCGTTTTCCTTAAAATGTCATAAAAATTGGTTCAGCGGTTTCGGAGTCTACGTGATATACACACATGCATATATTAATTTTTTTATAACGATAGATGGGCGGAAAAGTAGGCGTGTCAACATTTATAAATATAGTGACCACCACTTGGTCCCATTGCATCTACATATGTGAACATCTCAGGAATGATTTTGAAAAAGTGGGCGTAGATATATTGCGACCATAGTAAACATATAAACTAAACTACCAAATTTTAGTTTTATCCGATCGAAACCGTCTCATATATAGGAGTTCCATTGATTTGTGGGCGGTAAAATTGGGCGTGGCAACATTTATATATACTAGCTTACTATCAAAATTTGTACAACTCAGGAATTAGCATGATTTCGAAAAAGTAGTCGTAGGTAAAGTGTGACCACGCCGATTTGTAGTGCATTTATTTTATTATACAGTTACAAAAAATTTTTAGTTTTTTACGATCAAAACCGTCCGATACATAGCATTTTTAGGGTTTGTGGGCGATAGCATAAATTTGGGTTGGGGACACCAAACTTTCCAGGAGCATTCTCAAAATGGTTAATTTTCCCTGAAAATTTCATAAAGATTTCAGCGGTTTTTGAGTCTATACGTGGTATACATACATACATACACACACATACATACATCCACTTTTATATATATATAGATTTTTTACTCTTGCATGCATTTCATTCATCAATGAAAATATTGCTCCTGAAAAAAGTGTGTAAAATTTACACACAAGGAACCTATTCGCTTCCAGAAATAAAGGACCGATATAGGTTAAAAAAAAATTTTATAGTGTGTAAACGCTCGTGTGTAAACGATTACACGCACGTGCAATTGCTCTCTACCTAAATTGGGGAAATTCCCTAACTCACAAAGGTCTCCACGTGTAAATCTTCGATTTTAATGAGCTTTGGATATGTGATAGAAAACTAAATTCTAAGGTTGACGTATTTTTTTATATCTGCTAAGTTCAAGGTTAAAGCCTTCAAAATGGCGTTCGAAAATTTTGCAAAAATTACTTTTTTCGTAATAACTTTTTTAATAACATTTAATAACGCAATAACATTTTTAAACATACTCAAATTAGGCATCGAATGAAAGGTACTGAAATTTCGCGTCGTTTGGTATATATTATATAAAATTTTCTGTTGTTGATTTTAACAAATTTTTACTCATTTACGTATTGATTACGTAAACGTTTCTTTGCCATACTTGTTTATGTGAATCCTTATATAATAGTTATCTTATAGTTACTTTTTTTTGTTTTTGTAATTAAAAGTTTTTTAATAAAAATTAATTTTAAAAAATGCACAATTGTGTAAATATTGATTATTAAAATGTTATTATTTTAAATAAAGTATACAATATGGGTATCAAAAATTTTGTTTTTTTAGAATAAACTTTTTGCATTCAAATTTAACGGAAATGTTAATATTTATATATAGGGCTGCCATGTAAAAGTGGTTGTATATGTACATTTTATTCCCACAAAACACCTTCAATTTTTTTTTAAAATCTTCATGTTAACTGTTGTAAGTATATTTTATGATAAACAATATCATTTAAATATATTTTCTGATTTTTTTTCAAAAATTAAAAATTTATTTTTTTTTGCATGAATTAAATTGCGAGCTTTAGATCAAGTAAGTTGTTAAGAAGACAACAACAACAACAACAACAACTCCGTATAGTGTCAATCACTTAGCTGACTAGACAGTCTGTTTCGGGAATCGCTACATTGTCTCTTCAGTAGTCTTTGAGTGATTAAGCTGTGATGAACTCACTGTTTAAAGTCGTAAATGATTCCTTACATTTTGGAACTCATGCATTTGAACTATATTGAACAAATTGAACGTTCAAATTGGCTACTTAATCATATGAGTTGTTGTTGTTGTTGCCTTCTATACAGAGTTGTTGTTGTTACCTTCATAAAAACTAAACTTGATCTAAAGCTCGCAATTAAATTCACATATACACATTACTTACTTACTTACTTAGTTGGCGCTACAACCGTATGTCGGTCTTGGCCTCATCTAAGAATTTGCGCCAGCCATTTCTGTCCTTCGCTTGCTGGCGCCAGTTGGAAATTCCAAGCTTCGTCAGGTTGTCCTCTACTTGGTCTTTCCAACGAAGATGCGGTCGTCCTCTTCTGCGTTGACCACCGCTGGGTACCGAATCGAATGTTTTCTTCTCTGGAGCATCGTCTTTCATGCGTTGGACATGACCGAGCCAGCGAAGCCGCTCGATTTTAATGCGCTTGACTATGTCGATGTCAGCGTACAGCTCGTACAGTTCATCATTCCACCGTATTCGGTACTCGCCATTGACGCAGATTGGTCCGTAGATCTTACGAAGAATCTTTCTCTCGAATGCTCCTAAAGTCTTTTCATCTAAACTGCTCAGCGTCCAGGTTTGTAATGCATAAAGTAGGACGGGCATGATGAGCGATTTAAAGAGCGTGATTTTCGTTCGTCGAGAGAGGGCTCTGCTCCTCAATTGCCTACTGAGCCCAAAGTAACACCTGTTGGCAAGAGTTATTCTTCGTTTGATCTCAATGCTGATGTCATTGGTTGAGTTAATGCTGGATCCCAGATAAACGAAGTCCTTCACAACCTCGAAGGAGGTATTGTCAACGGTAACGTGGGTTCCAAGACGCTGGGACTGTTTGTTTGTTGACACCAAGTATTTCGTCTTATCTGCATTCACTGCCAGACCCATTCGACTTGACTCTCTTTCTAATCTGGAAAATGCAACACTGATTTCGCGCGTATTATGGCCAATGATATCGATGTCATCAGCATACGCAAGCAGCATAACACTCTTGTAGAATATTGTACCACTACGTCTCAGATCAGCAGCTCGGATGATCTTTTCCATCATTAAGTTGAAAAAGTATACCATATTCAGACATGGTGGAGTACAGGTGCTTCCTTATTGGGCTGTCGAAGGCGGCTTCCTAGTCGATAAAAAGATGGTGGGTGTCGACTTGTTTTTCTTGAGTTCTCCAAGATTTGTCGTAGCGTGAAAATCTGGTCGATGGTGGATTTTCCAGGTCTGAAGCCACACTGATAAGGTCCGATCAGTTCGTTTACAATGGGCTTCAATCTTTCACATAAAACGCTTGACAGGACCTTATTTATATGCGATATTAAGAAGGCTCATCCCACGGTAATTGGCACAGATAGTGGGATCGCCTTTCTTGTGGATTGGGCAGAGCACACTGAGATTCCAATCGTTCGGAATGCATTCTTCCGACCATATTCTGCATAGAAGCTCGTGAATGCATTTAAGTAGAGCTTCGCCTCCGTTCTTAAACAGCTAAGCAGGTAAGCCATCAGCTCCCGCGGCTTTGTTATTTTTAAACCGAGCTATAGCTGTCAGAACCTCATCATAGTCGGGCAGCGGAACCTCAACGCTGTCATCCAAAATTGGGGTTTCCGAAATATCATCTGTATTGGCGGGATTGTTGTCAGCGTCGCCATTTAGAAGCTTAGAGAAGTGTTCCCTCCATAACGTCAGTGTACTCTGGACATCTGTCACTAGATTCCCGTTTTCATCTTTGCAGGAAGAGGCCCCGGTTTTAAAACCATCGGCAAGGCGTCTTATTTTTTCGAAAAATTCGGGCCTCATTCTTGTCACCATACATCTCAATATTTTCCTGCTCGCGCTTTTCTGCCTCTCTTTTTTTCCGCCTGAAAATATTCCTCTCTTCCCTCCTCTTTTCTTTGTATCGCTCCTTAGCAGCGCGCGTTACAACCGACTGCAGAGTGGCTTTGTAGGCGGCGTCTTTCTCTGCAGTGGCGTCGCGACACTCCCGGTCGTACCACTGGTTTCGGCGAGGGCGGTGGTAGCCAATCACCTCTTCAGCAGCGGGACGCATGGAGTTGGAAATGTGTGTCCACTGCGCGCATATATCATCGATTGGAGGAGTGCTTTGAAGCAGGACTGCGAGTCGAGTGGCGAAAGCATCGGCTATCTGTTTCGATTGCAGCTTGTCGACGTCTAGCTTTCTCTGTGTAGGGTTGCGTGTATTCTTAGCTGCGCACAGACGTGTACGGATCTTGGCTGCAACAAGATAGTGATCCGAGCCAATGTTTGCACCACGGATCGTGCGTACATCCAATACACTGGAAGAGTGCCTTCCGTCGATCAAAACGTGATCAATTTGATTTTAAGTTGCTTGATCAGGGGACATCCAGGCGGCTTTATGAATATTGACATGCTTGAATCTAGTGCTACTTACGACCATGTTTCGTGCTGGGGCGAAGTCAATCAGCCTCATTCCGTTATCGGAGGTGTCGTGACGGGGGCAGCGCTCGTAAGCATTTTCAAGGCACTCGTAGAAAATATCCTTGATCTCATCGTCCTTGTCTTCTGTCGGAGCGTGCGCACATATTTGGCTTATGTTGAAAAATTTAACCTTAGTGCGGATTATGGCAAGTCGTTCGTTCACAGGTGTGAATCGCAGGACGTGGGGCCGTAATCTCTTGCCAATTACAAATCCGCATCCAAACTCGTGCTTCTCCGCATGGCCGCTGTAGTAGATATCACAGGGTGCATGCCGAATGCAACCCTGTCCCTTCCATCGCATTTCTTGGATAGCAGTGATATCAGCTTTATATCTTTCCAAGACATCAGCCAGTTGGATAGAGGCACCTTCCCAATTAAGGGTTCGGACATTCCAGGTGCATATCCGTAAATCATTATCAATTTTTCGTTTGCAGTAGTCGTCATCAGATTTGGGGATCAGTTTTCTTCTATTCTTATTTGTTTTCATTGAAATGATTTTTTACGGGTGGGCTTCAAACCCGACGCACAACCTATTTTAAGCCAGATTAGCCGCCAAACTAACGGTTGTCAGTTTTGACACTGCTAAGTTGAAATTGTTTAGCAATTCAGATTGTGGCTCAATTTTATAACAAGAAAAATAATTAAATTTCGGATAATCTTGTGCAAACAAAATACCTTTCAGAGTTTCGGTTTCCAAACTATTTCAAAATTTATTTTTATTAAGATTATTATGCGATCTGAAAAAATTATTTTTACGTTTGCCGAAGACGGAAAATTAGAAGGCACATAAGCTTGCTTATAAACTTTGCTAATTTTGGAAAAGCCGTAAAAGAATCGCTCCGTTTGATATTTGAAATTTGTTTTCCAAAAAATTTCTGCTGATCTTTTTTCTTTATTGGGTAAAATATTATCAAAATCTGAACGTTTTAGTTCCTTAAACTCTATGTCAATATCTTGAAGATCACCCACCGCCTTTTTAAAACATTAAGAAATTTATTAGCGATTGCATATAAAGATTGAATTTGATTGGTTGTCATTATTAGTTGCGGACTTATGATATTTAAACCGCAACGAATATCTTTGCAAAATAAAAAAAAAAAATAAACTGGCCATTTCAGCCCTTGGAAGGACTTTGACCTAGCTTCTATTGATCAATTGTGTTGTGTGTGTTATTAAATGTTTGATCACAAATGACCGAGAACTGGTCCTACGTGTTTTATGCTGACTCCGAAAGGCTTATGTTCTCAAGAAGCTTTACATGCCAATCTTTACTCTCTGAAGTTTGCCATTGCCTGCAGAGAGGTGACGACCGAACAGAAAAATTAATTCAATTGAAAAAACTTTTTGTCTGAGCTGGAATTGAACCCGGGCTACCGCGGTTCTTTAAGCTTAGGGGCCACGCACTATACCCACTAAGCTACGGCCGCCACTATCTTTGCAAAACTATATTATTGAAATTGAAACTTTTTTCGTAAATTTTATTATTTGGTCACACAACTCGATGTAAAAGAAAATGCAATGCTTTGTCAACTCTTCTAATTTATCAGTTTTGTATCAGTTATATGTCCATTAAAATTTTTAGCAGCCTGCCAGCAGGTCTTTGTTACTAGAATTTTCTAACGAAATTTTTATCAGTTAACGTTTGCTTCTTATTTTGTTCTTTCTTTTTCAAATTTTTTCGTAGAACAGTGTAAGTAAGCAAAATTTTTTTTCAGTTTAAAAATGAAAATGCGTTAACACAAAAAAAAAAAAAATAAACATATACAGTCATTTGTTAAATTTAAATCGTCATTTGTGATCTCAAATCGTCAAAATGACGATGCCATCGTCCATCTGGCAACGCTGTGTACACACAGTGTGATTTATTGCATTACTCTCAGTTGACTGTCATCTAATAACACTTGAGAGCAAGGTTAATTTATAAGGTTGTGGCACTTGAGAGAAATGCTCTCTTTTCTCCGCCTTTGCTCGAACTGTCACTGTGCTTTTCTTTGTTCTAAGCATTAATTTTCTTCATTTCGTTTCATCCATTCTGACAGTTCGATCGAGCTCGCTCTTATAAATGAGCCTTGCTTGAGAATTTGATTTGCTCAACACCAAACTAAAACCTAAAACAACAAGCAATACACACTTTCTCTCTCGGCAATCCATGCACGACGTGTTGTTCGCCAACAACACCAGCAATGAAATTTAATCGTTAAGGGCAGGATGAGAATAAAAAGCGATAGCCCAGTGGGCAATTGCAGAAGTTTGAAGGCCTTCTAGCAAGCCTGCGTTAGGTTTTAAAAGGCCTTCCACACTCCTTGCAAACGCCGTTGTATTGCTTATATGAAATGGGAAAATTTGTCAGGCCTTCCGCTCTCCTTGCTCAAAAGAGACCTAATCTTTAATTTTTTTAATCTACATTGTTTTTTGTAAATTTTTTCTTATAAAATAATATGAAAAGAATCAGAACCTTCAAAAGGTAGGCCTTACAGAAGTACTCATCAATGCAGTGATCATGGAAGGTGTATTGACGCCAATAATAGCAGTGGTAGCATGCCTTCTTTTGCGGAGCACTCGCTAAAATGCCCACTGGGAGATGGCAATAGATCAGTGACGGGCGAACCAATACATAAACATGCTAGCTTGTGTGGGTGTGTACAAGAGAGAGCGACAGCGCTGCTATTATTTACACAGCAAATAAAATGAATTTTATTTTTATAGTACATTATTTTTATAATTGCACTTGTTATGATTTATTATTATTTTTATTATTATCTATATATAATTAGGCAAACAAAAAAATTGTGGTACCATTTTACCTGTGTTAACGTCAGCATATTCACATAAATCTTACATTGTTTGAAAGGTATTTTCGAGTACATTTGCAGAATATAATTTTTATTCGAATAAGTTGTCATTAAGATAGGTAAAACTAAGCAAATGTCAAAACCTTTTTTCCCCATGGGACAGTGCAAACCAATAGCAACACAGTTCTGTTGAACATCGTTGCTGTAGTATACACGAGAGAGAAGAGAGTGACTCAGAACACTTCAACAGAGCTGTGTAGCATTTTTGTTGTTGCAGTTTCTTAATTACTCTCTCGAACTGATAACTTGAACAGAATGAAGTAATTTCATTCAATGAACCCAGTGGTAAATAGACACATGACATAACCAATTATTTCTTTTATACCTACAATGTAGTTGCGAGACCTCCAACGACTGTAGAGTTAATAATTGAGTTTTTGAAGTGAAAACTTTTTCAGGTGCGTTTAGTAATTGACAACCAAGTAACGAAACCCTTACTCATGACACGACATCCACAAATTAAGAGAAATGCCATATTTCAGACAGTTTTAGTCGAATTAGCCAAAAATGTATAAAATGTAATAAATTTGGTATACTAGTGCTATTTAAAAAAAGTTGCCATGACTACTTTCAAAGCTGCCAAACGACAACACTGTTTGTTTGTTTTTTTGTTCGTCCTATATCCATTTCATACCTGACGCTAAGCCACTGAGAATTTTTTCATGATTTTTGAAATAAATGGACTTAATATGATCTGAAAATATATTCAATGCCAAAACTTTGATATTTTTGGCTCATCATGGATTTTCAAGAACCAAAAGTTTGTACTGAAATAATTTTTTTTTGCACCAAATGACCTCAAATCAATTAAGATTTAAAAATATATTGTTTTATTTGTTAAAATGTGTCCACTGCACTAAAATTGCGCTATTAGTATTTTAGTAAACGAAAAAAACAACTAATATTTTCCGCTAATATTTTTTGTAAAAAAATAAGTGTGACACGAGAATCCCGTGAAAATTTAAGAAACGGCAAAATGAACATCGAAACAATATGAGAAGCAAACATAAACAATGATCAGCGCAATTTATACATGAAAATTAGTTTTACATTCTGATTCTGATTACAGCACATACAGAGTACGTAAAATGAGTTGTGGATATGTATTAGCTAAAAGTATTTATTTTAACTTTGATAAACGTTTTTCAATAAAAATTTAAAAAAAAAACAAAATACATCGATTTTGATATGGTCGAACTTCAACGACAGGCGATACTAGTTACTATTATTATCATTATTATCATTATTATTACTATCATTATTATCATTATCATTTTTATTATTAGCATTATTTTTATTTTCCACATCAAGGTTAAATTTTTCAACATAAGCCTAATATGTGCGCACGCTCCGACAGAAGACAAGGACGATGAGATCAAGGAAATTTTCTACGAGTTTTCTTTCTTGAAAATGCTTACGAGCGCTGCCCCCGTCACAGTCGGAAAGTTCAGCCTCCACGACAACACCTCCGATAACGCAATGAGGCTGATTGACTTCGCCCCAGCACGAAACATGGTCGTAAGTAGCACTAGATTCAAGCATCTCAATATTCATAAAGCCACCTGGATGTCCCCTGATCAAAAAACCAAGAATCAAATTGATCACGTTTTGATCGACGGAAGGCACTCTTCCAGTGTATTGGATGTACGCACGATCCGTGGTGCAAACATTGACTCGGATCACTATCTTGTTGCAGCCAAGATCCGTATACGACTATGCGCAGCGAAAAATACACGCAACCTTACACAGAGAAAGCTAGACGTCGACAAGCTGCAATCGAAACAGACAGCCGATGCTTTCGCCACTCGACTCTCACTCCTACTTCAAAGCACTCCTCCAATCGATGATATATGCGCGCAGTGGACACACATTTCCAACTCCATGCGTGCGGCTGCTGAAGAGGTGATTGGCTACGACCGCTCTCGCCGAAATCAGTGGTACGACCAGGAGTGTCGCGACGCCACTGCAGAGAAAGACGCCGCCTACAAAGCCACTCTGCAGTCGGTTGTAACGCGCGCTGCTAAGGAGCGATACAAAGAAAAGAGGAGGGAAGAGAGGAATATTTTCAGGCGGAAAAAAGAGAGGCAGAAAAGCGCGAGCAGGAGAATATTGAGATGTATGGTGACAAGAATGAGGCCCGAAAATTTTTCGAAAAAATAAGACGCCTTGCCGATGGTTTTAAAACTGGGGCCTCTTCCTGCAAGGATGAAAACGGGAATATAGTGACAGATGTCCAGAGTACACTGACGTTATGGAGGGAACACTTCTCTAAGCTTCTAAATGGCGACGCTGACAACAATCCCGCCAATACAGATGATATTCCGGAAACCCCAATTTTGGATGACAGCGTTGAGGTTCCGCTGCCCGACTATGATGAAGTTCTGACAGCTTTAGCTCGGCTTAAAAATAACAAAGCCGCGGGAGCTGATGGCTTACCTGCTGAGCTGTTTAAGAACGGAAGCGAAGCTCTACTTAAATGCATTCACGAGCTTCTAGGCAGAATATGGTTGGAAGAATGCATTCCGAATGATTGGAATCTCAGTGTGCTCTGCCCAATCCACAAGAAAGGCGATCCCACTATCTGTGCCAATTACCGTGGGATAAGCCTTCTAAATATCGCATATAATGTCCTGTCGAGCGTTTTATGTGAAAGATTGAAGCTCATTGTAAACGAACTGATCGGACCTTATCAGTGTGGCTGGAGACCTGGAAAGTCAACCATCGACCAGATTTTCACGCTACGACAAATCTTGGAGAAAACTCAAGAAAAACAAGTCGACACCCACCATCTTTTTGTCGACTAGAAAGCCGCCTTCGACAGCCCAATAAGGAAGCACCTGTACTCCACCATGTCTGAATTTGGTATTCCTGCAAAACTAATACGACTTTGCAGGATGACACTGAGCAACACCAGCAGCGCAGTTAAAATCGGGAAGTATCTCTCCCCACCATTTGTTACCAAACGAGGTTTCAGACAAGGTGATTCCTTATCGTGCGACTTTTTCAACCTAATGATGGAAAAGATCATCCGAGCTGCTGATCTGAGACGTAGTGGTACAATATTCTACAAGAGTGTTATGCTGCTTGCGTATGCTGATGACATCGATATTATTGGCCATAATACGCGCGAAGTCAGTGCAGCATTTTCCAGATTAGAAAGAGAGTCAAGTCGAATGGGTCTGGCAGTGAATGCAGATAAGACGAAATACTTGGTGTCAACAAACAAACAGTCCCAGCGTCTTGGAACCCACGTTACCGGTGGCAATACCTCCTTCGAGGTTGTGAAGGACTTCGTTTATCTGGGACCCAGCATTAACTCAACCAATGACATCAGCATTGAGATCAAACGAAGAATAACTCTTGCCAACAGGTGTTACTTTGGGCTCAGTAGGCTATTGAGGAGCAGAGCCCTCTCTCGACGAACGAAAATCACGCTCTATAAATCGCTCATCATGCCCGTCCTACTTTATGCATCACAAACCTGGACGCTGAGCAGTTTAGATGAAAAGACTTTAGGAGCATTCGAGAGAAAGATTCTTCGTACGATCTACGGACCAATCTGCGTCAATGGCGAGTACCGAATACGGTGGAATGATGAACTGTACGAGCTGTACGCTGACATCGACATAGTCAAGCGCATTAAAATCGAGCGGCTTCGCTGGCTCGGTCATGTCCAGCGCATGAAAGACGATGCTCCAGAGAAGAAAACATTCGATTCGGTACCCAGCGGTGGTCAACGCAGAAGAGGACGACCGCATCTTCGTTGGAAAGACCAAGTAGAGGACAACCTGACGAAGCTTGGAATTTCCAACTGGCGCCAGCAAGCGAAGGACAGAAATGGCTGGCGCAAATTCTTAGATGAGGCCAAGACCGACATACGGTTGTAGCGCCAACTAAGTAAGTATTATTATTTTCATAATTATTATTATCATTATTATTATTATTATTATTATTATTATTATTATCATTATTATTATTATTATTATTATTATTATTATTATTATTATTATTATTATTATTATTATTATTATTATTATTATTATTATTATTATTATTATTATTATTATTATTATTATTATTATTATTATTATTATTATTATTATTATTATTATTATTATTATTATTATTATTATTATTATTAATATTATTATTATTATTATTATTATTATATTATAATTATTATTATTATTATTATTATTATTATTATTATTATTATTATTATTATTATTATTATTATTATTATTATTATTATTATTATTATTATTATTATTATTATTATTATTATTATTATTATTATTATTATTATTAATATTATTATTATTATTATTATTATTATTATATTATTATTATTATTATTATTATTATTATTATTATTATTATTATTATTATTATTATTATTATTATATTATTATTATTATTATTATTATTATTATTATTATATTATATTATTATTATTATTATTATTATTATTATTATTATTATTATTATTATTATTATTATTATTATTATTATTATTATTATTATTATTATTATTATTATTATTATTATTATTATTATTATTATTATTATTATTATTATTATTATTATTATTATTATTATTATTATTATTATTATTATTATTATTATTATTATTATTATTATTATTATTATTATTATTATTATTATTATTATTATTATTATTATTATTATTATTATTATTATTATTATTATTATTATTATTATTATTATTATTATTATTATTATTATTATTATTATTATTATTATTATTATTATTATTATTATTATTATTATTATTATTATTATTATTATTATTATTATTATTATTATTATTATTATTATTATTATTATTATTATTATTATTATTATTATTATTATTATTATTATTATTATTATTATTATTATTATTATTATTATTATTATTATTATTATTATTATTATTATTATTATTATTATTATTATTATTATTATTATTATTATTATTATTATTATTATTATTATTATTATTATTATTATTATTATTATTATTATTATTATTATTATTATTATTATTATTATTATTATTATTATTATTATTATTATTATTATTATTATTATTATTATTATTATTATTATTATTATTATTATTATTATTATTATTATTATTATTATTATTATTATTATTATTATTATTATTATTATTATTATTATTATTATTATTATTATTATTATTATTATTATTATTATTATTATTATTATTATTATTATTATTATTATTATTATTATTATTATTATTATTATTATTATTATTATTATTATTATTATTATTATTATTATTATTATTATTATTATTATTATTATTATTATTATTATTATTATTATTATTATTATTATTATTATTATTATTATTATTATTATTATTATTATTATTATTATTATTATTATTATTATTATTATTATTATTATTATTATTATTATTATTATTATTATTATTATTATTATTATTGTTATTATTATTATTACTATTATTATTATTATTATTATTATTATTATTATTATTATTATTATTATTGTTATTATTATTATTACTATTATTATTATTATTATTATTATTATTATTATGATTATTATTATTATTGTTATTGTTATTGTTATAATTATTATTATTATTATTATTATTATTGTTATTATTATTATTATTATTATTATTATTATTATTATTATTATTATTATTATTATTATTATTATTATTATTATTATTATTATTATTATTATTATTATTATTATTATTATTATTATTATTATTATTATTATTATTATTATTATTATTATTATTATTATTATTATTATTATTATTATTATTATTATTATTATTATTATTATTATTATTATTATTATTATTATTATTATTATTATTATTATTATTATTATTATTATTATTATTATTATTATTATTATTATTATTATTATTATTATTATTATTATTATTATTATTATTATTATTATTATTATTATTATTATTATTATTATTATTATTATTATTATTATTATTATTATTATTATTATTATTATTATTATTATTATTATTATTATTATTATTATTATTATTATTATTGTTATTATTATTATTACTATTATTATTATTATTATTATTATTATGATTATTATTATTATTGTTATTGTTATTGTTATAATTATTATTATTATTATTATTATTATTGTTATTATTATTATTATTATTATTATTATTATTATTATTATTATTATTATTATTATTATTATATTATTATTATTATTATTATTATCATTATTTTAATTATTATTATTATTATTATTATTATTATTATTATTATTATTATTATTATTATTATTATTATTATTATTATTATTATTATTATTATTATCATTATTTATTATTATTATTATTATTATTATTATTATTATTATTATTATTATTATTATTATTATTATTATTATTATCATTATTATTATTATTATTATTATTATTATTATTATTATTATCATTATTATTATTATTATTATTATTATTATTATTATTATTATTATTATTATTATTATTATTATTATTATTATTATTATTATTATTATTATTATTATTATTATTATTATTATTATTATTATTATTATTATTATTATTATTATTATTATTATTATTATTATTATTATTATTATTATTATTATTATTATTATTATTATTATTATTATTATTATTATTATTATTATTATTATTATTATTATTATTATTATTATTATTATTATTATTATTATTATTATTATTATTATTATTATTATTATTATTATTATTATTATTATTATTATTATTATTATTATTATTATTATTATTATTATTATTATTATTATTATTATTATTATTATTATTATTATTATTATTATTATTATTATTATTATTATTATTATTATTATTATTATTATTATTATTATTATTATTATTATTATTATTATTATTATTATTATTATTATTATTATTATTATTATTATTATTATTATTATTATTATTATTATTATTATTATTATTATTATTATTATTATTATTATTATTATTATTATTATTATTATTATTATTATTATTATTATTATTATTATTATTATTATTATTATTATTATTATTATTATTATTATTATTATTATTATTATTATTATTATTATTATTATTATTATTATTATTATTATTATTATTATTATTATTATTATTATTATTATTATTATTATTATTATTATTATTATTATTATTATTATTATTATTATTATTATTATTATTATTATTATTATTATTATTATTATTATTATTATTATTATTATTATTATTATTATTATTATTATTATTATTATTATTATTATTATTATTATTATTATTATTATTATTATTATTATTATTATTATTATTATTATTATTATTATTATTATTATTATTATTATTATTATTATTATTATTATTATTATTATTATTATTATTATTATTATTATTATTATTATTATTATTATTATTATTATTATTATTATTATTATTATTATTATTATTATTATTATTATTATTATTATTATTATTATTATTATTATTATTATTATTATTATTATTATTATTATTATTATTATTATTATTATTATTATTATTATTATTATTATTATTATTATTATTATTATTATTATTATTATTATTATTATTATTATTATTATTATTATTATTATTATTATTATTATTATTATTATTATTATTATTATTATTATTATTATTATTATTATTATTATTATTATTATTATTATTATTATTATTATTATTATTATTATTATTATTATTATTATTATT